>OZ005743.1:50862502-51462502 GCA_963930735.1 Dioctria linearis | reverse complement strand
ATAGGATTTCGATCTTGTTGCTGGAGTTCGCTTATTTTTCATCTCGGACTCGTAGCCTCTAAGTTGACATTAAGTTTTTCATCTCGAGTTTTGGGGATACGAGATCACTCTTAGCACTCTCCAGCTAAGGAAAATAGCATAGGTCTTTGATTTTGTTTCTGGAGCTCGCTTATTTTTCATCTCAGAGATCGTAGCTATAAATATTTGCGAAGTGGTGGGAATCTTTATTGGTGGAGGTTGCTGGTTAAGTTTGATCTGGTCTTGGAGGCTACAATTTGACCTTGAGGTGCCCCCTCCTGTGTCTGGGTGCTGGGGGTTGGCTGAGAGCTTTATTGGCAATATATAATACTATGACTAGGACTGCCTGAGGTGTCTTGGACTGGGCTATGTTACCTGTACCAAGGCTTGGGTAGAATGTGTATTAAGTAATGATGTGAAATACCCTAACCGAATTTATATCGGGGCTGTATACTTGTCAGCTTGAGTTTGGTTTTAGCTGTTTACTTTAGTATGAGTGCCTGTGGTATGTTGGGCTGGGTTACTTGGTGGCTGAGGAAACGTTATCTAAGGCGTGGGTGGATGTGTGCAGCTGTGTATTTATGCAGATAATAAATGTGAAATTCCCTTAGAAAATTAGTGTAATAAGTATTAATACTAATTCATATTTTTGTTCATGTTAATAGTATTAGTACTAGGGGTAAAATTTTCATCAGAAATCCTCTACGCGAGATATGAGCGATCTTACCTTCTCAGGTGTAATTAATATTAGTAACAAATATTAAAAACAAAAAACAACAACAACAACTGTAATCGAAGTTGTGGATTAAAGATTTCATGATCTTAATCTGTAGGTGTCTTTTATAAACATTGCGCCATGTGATGATATATCTAAAAATAGATCAGGCAAAGCTGATTGGAGCGAATGTTGGTAGATATGTTCACTTAGATAAGTAATGGAAATTAGTAAATGCCTAATTTTGCTCTTCAGGTGGAATGCTTCTAATTTGATTCCTTGCATAAACAAATTCGCACAGTCCAGTAAAGTAAACAAATTCGCGCTCGAATAATGTAAACAAATTCGCACAGCAGCCGAGTAAAGTAAACAAATTGAGCGATTTATATTTTTTTATGTAAGATTCCCAATTACTTTAGCTGAAAACAACAACTGATATTAATCTGTAGGATATGATGTCTTGGATGAGTAGTGGAAGTATAATTGAAAATTTCTTTTGCTGAAAAAAACAACAACAACAACTATAACGTCAGTTGTGGTCTGTAGGTGTCTTTTATATGATCATGTCATGATATTCGATGTGTAAAAATAAATGACGGCTGCTTGGGATGGTACGACACATGAAATCATTAGAAGTAATGGAAAATAAAGCATTAGAAAAGGTGGCCAGGCGGCTGGTAATTTGATATCTTGCGTAAACAAATACGTCCGAGTAAAGCAGACAAATTGAGCGATTAATGTCTTTTTTGTATCTAGGAGTTTGTATTGAAAAGTCTTACATTTTATGACGAATAGTTTTTTATTATCAATAAAATTTCTCAATCAGTCACGCTGTTATGAGATTTGATTGACCCCGATATCATAGTTCACATGAAGCTGATAAGAATATGATAATTTTATCTTCATACTATTGAAGTGATCACATTATTTTCTTACCATTAGGTTGAGAGTGGGTTTAATTAAATGTTTTGATGAAAGAAGGTGGTGTTAGGATATCAATGTAGTATGATATCTTGTCTTAGATGAGTATTGGGAGTTGTTTGGGAGCTGTGATCACAGTCGAATAATGTAAACAAATTCGCACAGCAGCCGAGTAAAGTAAATAAATTGAGTGATTTATGTTTTTTAATGTAAGATTCCCAATTTCTTTAGCTGAAAACAACCACAACAACAACTGATATTAATATATAGGATATGATGTCTTAGATGAGTAGTGGAACTTATAATTGAAAAATTTCTTTTGCTGAAAAAAAGCAACAACAACAACTATAACGTAAGTTGTGGATTAAAAATCTTTTATAAACAAGAGTGATCATGCTATGATATTCGATATCTAAAAATAGATCACGGCTGCTTGGCATGTTAAGAAACATGAAGTAATGGAAATTAAAGTCTTATCAGAAAATTTTCGATGTAGGGATGTGTGTATTGCAAAGTCTTAGGTTTTATGAAAAAATTGTTTTTTTATTTTCAATAAAATTTCTTTTTGGGTGGGTTAAATTTAAAACTTTGATGACCTATGATATCAATGTGAGGTGATACTAATATAGTATGATATGTTTGCTTAGATGAGTAGTGAAAGTTGTATGGGTACAGTAAAAGACTTCTCATCAAATTTTTGGTGATAAGGTGTAATGGCATGACTAGTGTTGCCACACGAAATCTTTCTAGAGTACCTTATTAGCCTAGCCTGAAAGTGTCCATAGTGAAGATCGTAGGGGGATCAGAGTAGGTACTGTAAGTTATGTATTAAGTTAAAAGTTTTGATGTATGGTATTTGGCATTTATCTCCTCGAAATGGTGTTGTACGAGTATCAGGAAGGTCGGAAAAAAGTTGATAATGCTTCAAGTTCAATAGTGAAGACGTCGATGTTGAGAGTGGGTATTTGGAATGATATAATTCTAGTAGGATATGGAAGTATTATTTATTCATCTTTAAATCTTACCATGAAAGTAGGTTGGGAGTTGATTAAATTAAAAGTTTTAATGAAAGAAGGTTGAGTTATTATATTAATATAGTATGATATGTTGCCTTAGATGAGTACTTGAGAGCTGTGAGTAATATGTGGAATATGTTGTAGATGAGTAGTGAAAGTTGAAAATATAAGATTTCCAATTTCTCTACTGAAAAACAACAACAACTGTAAATAATATTTACCAAATCAATTTTTCACACAATATTTATCCACATCAAATTCATTATCTATTTTTATATCTTAAGTTATAAACTTTTTTCTCTGTATTTCACATCCAAAAAGCGATCCAGAGCAAATGTCTGTGTTAGGCTATGAGAGTTCGGCAGCAAAATCCCATGATATTTCTTATCATCTGTCTTGCTCTAACACATTAGGAAGCTTTAATGAACATCTCACTCGGGACTTGGTCATATACTTCCTAGCTGTGGATATGTATGTATGTAACACTGAGATGAATTAATGTAATGTTGTGTAGTGTAAAAGAAAAACTTTCATGGGTGATATGGGGATTGAATCGATGTATGTGATGCACTAGATTGGTGGTATATATCCTTATTTGATTGAAGCAAAATAGTTTCACGACTACCTTACCAAGATTTAAATATAGTTGAAATTCATAAAAATGTTGAATCGATGTCAAGAACATGTTAATACTTGTTTTGAGCACGAGCAGTGGAAATCGTGATCATTGCAGCATGTTATGAAATTCAATATCTAAAAATAGACCACATGAAGGTTATTGGGGTGGTAAAAAAAAAAAACGTGAAAGCATTAGGTTGAGAGTGGGTTCAGTTTAAGGCTTTGGTGAAAGAAGGCAGTAGTAGATATTAATGTAAAATGATAGGAGGCATCAGTCAATTTTGGTGAGCCACAGCGATAGGTAAAAAAAAAATTCAACCGCGCTAATAAATGAAAGTTTTTTTTAGTAAAAAGAGTGGTACAAAACGGCATATGGAGAGCTGTATTGGACAGACTAAATCGCCGAGAGTGTTATTGAAAGCCACCAGTCGAGGTGGAGGAATTACTCAGCGTGTAAAAAAAAAGTGATTTTGTACAGTGGGAGGAAATAAGATCAGTATTCACAAACAGAATTAGAGCTGGAATTATTGTAAATATAAACCATACAGATCCTAAGCTATTTATGCAGGATGCTGGTGATTTATTTATACGCCGTATTAAGAATATTTTAAAACGCCATCTCAAAATTAAAATTAATACAAAGTTGTGTGCTGATTTTGATGAGGATATCGGTGACAATGAAGTTATAAAAGATATTAAATATTTACAAGCATGAACTGCTCCAATCAATGTAGACGATAATTTAAATGAGTGGTATAAAGTTAACATTTTGGATTCAATACTCACTCAGCTGGATGAGTTTCGAGAAAAAGATAGCGGCTGGACATTGGACTCCATTATACATTTAGCAGTACATATCAACAAATTTGAACAGCACCGAGGATCTTCGTACATACCTCTACCGAAGGAGATTGCTTTAAAGCAAGCTTGCATTAATGTAAAAAATATTGATAAAGCATGCTTCGCTTGGGCCGTGACATCAGCACTATGCCCTGGAAATATTAACTCCTCCAGGACATCATCATATCCACATTATTCGATTGTGCTAAATTTAACTGGAATAACATTTCCTATGACGCTTGAACAGATTAAACAATTTGAGGACCAGAACGATATATCAATAAACGTGTTCATCTTAAAGAAAGACCGTTCCTTCACCACTGTTTTAGTTAGACCAACGAAACACAAGATGAAGCGACATGTGAATCTATTAATGATACAAAATAATTATGAGCAGGATGATGATGATGATGATGATTATGACGGCTTGCATGGAAACAAACTTCAAAACATAAGGCTAGATTGTATATATGCGATAGATGTTTGCTCTATTTTTATTCTGCTAAAGAATTAGCATCACATATTTCTGAATGTGAGAAAGAAAAAATTAATATTGAATTAGGGAAGCCCAACCATAGAATTAAATGTTAATAGCACAACGGATACTCTACCATTGGGAAACATTACTTAGTTCCATCAGAGTAACAGGGAGCAGCCGCAGAAAACATATGATCTAAGTCTGGTGTATTGTAAATAAAAAAATGTATTACATATAGTTATAATTCCATATATTGAAGTAATTTGCTTTAAGTCTTAAGCCTAAGATATACATTATTGGAAAATAAAGAATATGTTATAGATATATTGAAATCAGGAAGCCCAACAATAGAATGATACACTAAGAATTAAATGCTAATATTTTTTTAATTTATATTAAATCAATAATGATATTTTATATATGTTATTCTTTTTATTCAATTTCCCTGCTAATTCCAGAACTCCTGAAGGTATTCTTTAATAATATTTGCCTACTACAGAGGGCTCTCGGGCGATTGAGCCTTTTACCTAGAATGCTAGGTTGAGCGTGAGTGTGAGAAAATACGTTGACATATGGGCTTGATCTTGACCTCTGTCATTACCTTTGAACCCAGAAGGGCATTTTGTCCTTGACCTTGATCCGGAAGTGTGTGTCTTGGAGGCTACAACCTTACTTTCCTATAATCAACTACGCCGCAGGGGATTCTGTACAACTTTTCAAAACAGATCTGATAACAGATAAACAGCTTTCCGAACAGCTCTGATAACATCTTAACAGCTTTTCAAACAGCTCTGATAACAGTTTAACACCTTTTAAACAGCTCTCATAACAGCTTAACAGCTTTTCAAACAGCTCTGATAAGAGCTTAACAGCTTTTAAACAGCTCTGATAATAGCTTAGCAGCTTTTCAAACAGGTCTGATAACAGCTTAACAGCTTTTCAAACAGCTCTGATAACAGCTTAACAGCTTTTGAAACAGCTCTGATAACAGCTTAACAGCTTTTCAAACAGCTCTGTTAACAGCTTAACAGCTTTTAAATAGTTCTGATAACAGCTTAACAGCTTTTCAAACAGGTCTGATAGCAGCTTAACAGCTTTTGAAACAGCTCTGATAACAGCTTAACAGCTTTTCAAACGGGTCTGATGACAGCTTAACAGCCTTTAAAACAGGTCTGATAACAGCTTAACAGCAAGAAAAATTAGGCCAACCACACCGATATTACGAAGATAAAATTACCATATTCTCGTCGAAGCTGAATCATGGTCAAATTGTAGCCTCCAAGATTCGACACTGTTGGTTTCAAAAGGTTACCCAAGAGCAGACACTTTCGTTTTCAAAGGTTAAGGTGACGTTAGAGGTCAAGGACAAATTGCTGCCTCCAAGACCACGTGTCAAATACATATAAATAATAGTATCATAACTTGTTTTTCATTTGATGTTTTGCTCTTTACCTAAGCAGACCGCTGTTGGCAAGCTAATTACGTAATAATTTCAACATGAGTTCTAAGGATACTACAAAACTTCTAAAGCCTACGGACGAAAGTCGTAAAGAATATTCATATAAGGCTCAGTCTACATCTATGAAATCGATGCTTTCTAGAAATAAAGAAGAAAATTTTTCATCCAAAAACGAGCCGACTGTCCCCTACCAACAGCTCGAAAAATCAGGATATTCCAACAAAGATCGCAAAAAATAAAGGCGGAGAGATGTTATTTATGAAAATGGTGCACAAGGAATTTTCTAAAGCCATCTTGGTCAAAAGGCATAAGGATCAGTCTATATCTTTGGAATCTTGGTTTTCCTGAACTAAAGAAAAAATGACTATCGATTTAAACTATAATGTAATTAAAACAAATTATTTCAATAAATGGCATTATAACCATAATACAATTTTTATTTACAATGAATATTTTAGACTATACTTAAAATATTTTCTCCGGCACACGTCGCTTAAGAGTGATAATTGAAGCAAGAATGATTATTGCTCACATCGAGTGTCGCTTTCAAGCAAATTTTGTTGTTTGCAGATTAAGTGAACCTACTTTCCTTATGTAATCCATAGGTATCACTTTTGATCTATATCATGCGTATCCCCAAAGTGATCTCGTATCCTCGAGATGAAAAATAAACGAGCTCCAGAAACAAAATCGGAAACTAATGCTACTTGCCTATGCTGGAGAGTGCTAAAAGTGATCTCGTATCCCCAAGACTCGAGATGAAAAATAAGCGAGCTCCAGAAACAAAATCAAAGACCTATGCTATTTCCCTTTGCTAGAGAGTGCTGAAAGTGATCTCATATCCCCAAAGTGATCTCGTATCCCCAAGTATGAACAACATATGTAGTACTGGCTAATGCTGCTAGGGAGCCTTACTCAAGAAATGGAGTTTACACTCGAAAGATCAATACACACACCCCCTAAGCCCAATAATAATAATAATAATAATGCTAAGAAAACATCAAACCAAGCTGATTTCATGTTGAGAAATTCGAATGATGTTGATATCTACAACTTCCCCGCTAATAAAACTTATTTAGGTGCAGCACCTGTAAACAGCAAGAGCCAAGATGACGTCACACTTGATATGTACAACTTCCTCGCTAATAAAAGCAAACAGCAAAACCAAGGCAGTTGGTAGTACCGACTAATGCCACTAGGGAACCTTACCCAAGAAATAGTGTTTGCACTCGAATCCTGTAAAAGCCTAGGCGCATGCTGATATCTACAACTTCTCCGCTAATAAAAGAAAAACAGCAAAAGCAAGGCATGCTGGTAGTACCGGCTAATGTCGCTAGGGAACTTTACTCAAGAAATGGCGTTTGTACTCGAATTCTGTAAAAGCTTTGTAACCAGGAACCCCCACTGACATCTTCTAGAATATGTTCATGGTGATCTTATGTTGTGAAATTCGATTGATGCTGATATCTACAACTTCCCTGCTAAGAAAACTTATTTAGGTGCAGCACTTGAAAACAGCAAAACCAAGATGATGTCATGCTGATATCTAACACTTCTCCACTCCAATAACCTTCATGTGGTCTATTTTTAGATATTGAATTTCATAACATGCTGCAATGATCACGATTTCCACTGCTCGTGCTTAAAACAAGTATTAACATGTTCTTGACATCGATTCAACATTTTTATGAATTTCAACTATATTTAAATCCTGGTAAGGTAGTCGTTAAACTATTTTGCTTCAATCAAATAAGGACATATACCACCAATCTAGTGCATAACATACATTGATTCAATCCCCATATCACCCATGAAAGTTTTTCTTTTACACTACACAACATTACATTAATTCATCTCAGTGTTACATACATACATATCCACAGCTAGGAAGTATATGACCAAGTCCCGAGTGAGATGTTCACTAAAGCTTCCTAATGTGTTAGAGCAAGACAGATGATAAGAAATATCATGGGATTTTGCTGCCGAACTCTCATAGCCTAACACAGACATTTGCTCTGGATCGCTTTTTGGATGTGAAATACAGAGAAAAAAGTTTATAACTTAAGATATAAAAATAGATAATGAATTTGATGTGGATAAATATTGTGTGAAAAATTGATTTGGTAAATATTATTTACAGTTGTTGTTGTTTTTCAGTAGAGAAATTGGAAATCTTATATTTTCAACTTTCACTACTCATCTACAACATATTCCACATATTACTCACAGCTCTCAAGTACTCATCTAAGGCAACATATCATACTATATTAATATAATAACTCAACCTTCTTTCATTAAAACTTTTAATTTAATCAACTCCCAACCTACTTTCATGGTAAGATTTAAAGATGAATAAATAATACTTCCATATCCTACTAGAATTATATCATTCCAAATACCCACTCTCAACATCGACGTCTTCACTATTGAACTTGAAGCATTATCAACTTTTTTCCGACCTTTCTGATAATCGTACAACACCATTTCGAGGAGATAAATACCAAATACCATACATCAAAACTTTTAACTTAATACATAACTTACAGTACCTACTCTGAGCCCCCTACTACGATCTTCACTATGGACACTTTCAGGCTAGGCTAACAAGGCACTCTAGAAAAATTTCGTGTGGCAACACTGGTCATGCCATTACACCTTATCACCAAAAATTTGATGAGAAGTCTTTTACTGTACCCATACAACTTTCACTACTCATCTAAGCAAACATATCATACTATATTAGTATCACCTCACATTGATATCATAGGTCATCAAAGTTTTAAATTTAACCCACCCAAAAAGAAATTTTATTGAAAATAAAAAAACAATTTTTTCATAAAACCTAAGACTTTGCAATACACACATCCCTACATCGAAAATTTTCTGATAAGACTTTAATTTCCATTACTTCATGTTTCTTAACATGCCAAGCAGCCGTGATCTATTTTTAGATATCGAATATCATAGCATGATCACTCTTGTTTATAAAAGATTTTTAATCCACAACTTACGTTATAGTTGTTGTTGTTGCTTTTTTTCAGCAAAAGAAATTTTTCAATTATAAGTTCCACTACTCATCTAAGACATCATATCCTATATATTAATATCAGTTGTTGTTGTTGTTGTTGTTGTTTTCAGCTAAAGAAATTGGGAATCTTACATTAAAAAACATAAATCACTCAATTTGTTTACTTTACTCGGCTGCTGTGCGAATTTGTTTACATTATTCGACTGTGATCACAGCTCCCAAACAACTCCCAATACTCATCTAAGACAAGATGTCATACTACATTGATATCCTAACACCACCTTCTTTCATCAAAACATTTAATTAAACCCACTCTCAACCTAATGGTAAGAAAATAATGTGATCACTTCAATAGTATGAAGATAAAACTATCATATTCTTATCAGCTTCATGTGAACTATGATATCGGGGTCAAACAAATCTCATAACAGCGTGACTGATTGAGAAATTTTATTGATAATAAAAAACTATTCGTCATAAAATGTAAGACTTTTCAATACAAACTCCTAGATACAAAAAAGACATTAATCGCTCAATTTGTCTGCTTTACTCGGACGTATTTGTTTACGCAAGATATCAAATTACCAGCCGCCTGGCCACCTTTTCTAATGCTTTATTTTCCATTACTTCTAATGATTTCATGTGTCGTACCATCCCAAGCAGCCGTCATTTATTTTTACACATCGAATATCATAACATGATCATATAAAAGACACCTACAGACCACAACTGACGTTATAGTTGTTGTTGTTGTTTTTTTCAGCAAAAGAAATTTTCAATTATACTTCCACTACTCATCCAAGACATCATATCCTACAGATTAATATCAGTTGTTGTTTTCAGCTAAAGTAATTGGGAATCTTACATAAAAAAATATAAATCGCTCAATTTGTTTACTTTACTCGGCTGCTGTGCGAATTTGTTTACATTATTCGAGCGCGAATTTGTTTACTTTACTGGACTGTGTGAATTTGTTTATGCAAGGAATCAAATTAGAAGCATTCCACCTGAAGTGCAAAATTAGGCATTTACTAATTTCCATTACTTATCTAAGTGAACAATCAGCTTTGCCTGATCTATTTTTAGATATATCATCACATGGCGCAATGTTTATAAGAGACACCTACAGATTAAGATCATCAAATCTTTAATCCACAACTTCGATTACAGTTGTTGTTGTTGTTTTTTGTTTTTAATATTTGTTACTAATATTAATTACACCTGAGAAGGTAAGATCGTTCATATCTCGCGTAGAGGATTTCTGATGAAAATTTTACCCCTAGTACTAATACTATTGACATGAACAAAAATATGAATTAGTATTAATACTTATTACACTAATTTGCTAAGGGAATTTCACATTTATTATCTGCATAAATACACAGCTGCACACATCCACCCACGCCTTAGATAACGTTTCCTCAGCCACCAAGTAACCCAGCCCAACATACCACAGGCACTCATACTAAAGTAAACAGCTAAAACCAAACTCAAGCTGACAAGTATACAGCCCCGATATAAATTCGGTTAGGGTATTTCACATCATTACTTAATACACATTCTACCCAAGCCTTGGTACAGGTAACATAGCCCAGTCCAAGACACCTCAGGCAGTCCTAGTCATAGTATTATATATTGCCAATAAAGCTCTCAGCCAACCCCCAGCACCCAGACACAGGAGGGGGCACTTCAAGGTCCAATTGTAGCCTCCAAGACCAGATCAAACTTAACCAGCAACCTCCACCAATAAAGATTCCCACCACTTCACAAATATTTATAGCTACGATCTCTGAGATGACAAATAAGCGAGCTCCAGAAACAAAATCAAAGACCTATGCTATTTTCCTATGCTGGAGAGTGCTAAGAGTGATCTTGTATCCCCAAAACTCGAGATGAAAAACTTAATGTCAACTTAGAGGCTACTAGTCCGAGATGAAAAATAAGCGAACTCCAGCAACAAGATCGAAATCCTATGCTATTTCCCCATGCTGGAGAGTGCTGAAAGTGATTTCGTATCCCCAAAATTCGAGATGAAAAGTAAGCGAACTCCAGCAACAAAATCGAAATCCTATGCTATTTCCCTATGCTGGAGAGTGCTGAAAGTGATCTCGTATCCCCAAAGTGATCTCGTATCCCCAAAACTCGAGATGAAAAACTTAATGTCAACTTAGAGGCTACGAGTCCGAGATGAAAAATAAGCGAAGTCCATAAAAAAATTGAAAACCTATGCTATTTCCCTATGCTGAAGAGTGCTGAAAGTGATCTCGTATCCCCAAAATGATCTCGTATCCCCAAAATTCGAGATGAAAAATAAGCGAACTCCAGCAACAAAATCGAAATCCTATGCTATTTCCCTATGCTGGAGAGTGCTGAAAGTGATCTCATATCCCCAAAGTGATCCCGTATCCCCAACATCCAAAACTCAGTGGTGCATCCAAGGCACAATGGTGTATCCAAGGCACAAACCACACATCCCGGTAGTACCGATTAATCCCGCTAGGGCGCAGTCGAGACTCAATGTTGCACCCAAGACACAAGCCAATACAGCCAAGGCACAAACCTACATTTAGTACGGGCTCAAATCACCTAGCGGCGGTGGCGCCATCTGTGGCGAAATCCTGGAGGCTTAAAAAAGTGCGCCAGAATCCCCATAGAACAACTACTGGGACATTTTCAGGTATCTACATATATTGTCTTATATTTAATATTTATATATATATTTTGTATGTAATATTATATGCTTGCGTATTTTGGTTTCCTGTGTTGTTTACTGGTTGAAGTTTACTGCTTGTAAGCGAAAGCATTGATTGAATTATTGATTTCTTCTTTTCTGAAACTGGTAATTGTTGCTGGTTGTTAGGGTTGTTATATGTATTGGTATATGGTATATATATACTAGTATTTTTGTTTCTTATTCTATTTTGAATATTGTACTGAATCTGTGGTTGTTTTTTATTTTGGTTAGCTGGGAAAGAGAGTAGGGTAAAATGCCCTCTTCTACCACTATTACACGGGGGATTAGTATGAAGTCCAAGAAGGCGGTTGTCAAAAAGATCAAGGGCGTGGGAGCGAAAAAGCAGGCAAGTCCGGGGAATTTTTCAAGTAGTGATTCGGAGGATTCTTCTCCTGATAAGCGGGCAAGAAAGATAGCCGTGGCTGCAAAAATCAGGGAGCTTAGCTCTGAAGACAAGTCAGTCAGAGAGTGATGGTGCGCTTCTCAACAGCACCATGAAAGCAGCAGTGGGCAAGGGTAAGAAGAGTGAAGCGATGAAGGGTATTTTTGGGCAGGGCAAGAAAGAGGACTACCGGCTGAAATCTGTAATCACGGAGATGAAGGAGATCTCCAGTGACTTACAGAAGATTGTGGTAGGCAAAGATGTTCCGGCTGAGATTACATTGCAGATATTGAAGGTCTCCAGCAGGTTTGAAGAACTGTTGATGGGGGTTTTAGGTGAAAATGAAAGTTTAAGTGGAAACCTGGAATATCTTATGAAAGGAAATCACATGAGTGTAGTAGGAAGTCATGGTGTGCAAGGCAGCAAGAATGTGCCTAAGGCGATTTCTGGACTTATTAAAGGCCCAGTTGTTCCAAAGCCTGTAAAGAAGTCAGTGGAGACCTGATCAGTTGTGGTTAGGGGTAGGGACACGAATGCTACCTCCAAAGAGGTGATAAACAAAGTGTTCAGCGACGAAGAGAACCGAAAAGAAAGAAAGAAAAAGAATTAATAAAAATCAATCTAATTTACAATACTTAGCTTAATAAGTAGCCAGGGAAGTTGACTGGCATACATTTTTCCCATCTTCACACGAAGAGCAGTATATACACACATATGTACCATACATATGTGCCTACGGCAATATCTGAAAATAAAAGAAATAATGAATTAATTAATGAATTATATGTTACATCACTTAGAATAAGAAACACAAATGAATTCACAAAAAAAAACCAATTTCCCCATGCAAATTGAATGTAAACAAGTACATATAAAAACAACAACAACACTATGGGAAATGGAATTTTGTTATAATTAGTTTAATTTCAATGTCTCTCAACTCAAATTTAAACCAATTATAGAAAAGATGTCACAGAACACATTTACTGTAAAAAACACTTTCCCGCGAAATTTTTTTCACAAAATCTTTGATTTATTGGTTTATTTTTGCTAATTTTAATAATTTGAAGTGGTGCAAACTCTTATTGGATTAAAGTGATATACCGATAACGTGGAATTCGAGCACTTGGTACCACTAGGAAGAACTTCTTTGAATTATCAAAAACTTTCATTTCACGGGAGGCTGATGCTACCCCAGCATCATATCGCCATTTTGAACGCTTCTGAAAACCTGAGCCAGTTTGTGTAAATTTGTTATGTTAAATACTGAATAACTAGCTAAATCAATTTTTCCGCTCATCACAAATTACTTGTTATTGAAAATTTAAAACAGTGAATTTATAAACCAACATCGAAGACTTCTGGGCTTGATTAAATATAATTAAGCAAATCGTTGTGCATTTAGTTGAATTCAACAATCTTATGTTATGCAAACAGTTACGTAATACGCTGATATCGTGTAATCTCAGCACCCAGTACCACTGGGAAAATTTCTGTAAATTTTCATTCAACGGGGAGGCTGACGCTACCCCAGCGTCCTATCGCCATTTTGAACGCTTTCTTGCTTAACCCGAACTAATCTACGAAAATTTGTATGAAAATACTGTATATAGTCTTATAATACTCATCTGAAAGCAGTGTCACTGTGTTTACTTAAAAATTGAACAGCGAAGACTTCTGAGCTTGAAGGAGTTTCGAAAACTTAAAGTCCTGCATTAAATCATACGAGCAAAGTTCTATACTAATTTCGTGGAGTCTGAGCACCCAATATCACTAAGAAGAATTTCGTCAAACTATCAGTATACACGTAGGAAAACAGTTTCTTCAATACGCTGAAAGCAAAATCGTTGTCATTGTGAGGAAGGAATTGAACTGGTTGACTTCTGGACTCTTTGGATCCAACTTGGTCTTTTGGACATACTGATACTCCCAGTTCGTCTAATACTGGGTGGCAAAATATCATCTTGGAAGAAAATGACAATAACATCATACTCCCAGTTCGCCTAATACTGGGTGGCAAAGTATCATCTTGGAAGAAAACTACAATAACATCATTTCACTAAAGGCTGAAGCAGTGTCATCATACTCCCAGTTCGTCTAACAGTGGGTGGCAAAGTATCATCTGAAGTCACGGTTAATTACATCACCTCAGTTTTCGGTCCAGAATCGAGTTGAACAGTGCTGTTAATTATAAGGAGGTATACTATAGCCTTTTGGGGGTTTTATCTCAAACAAGGTTTGGACACAGTGCACTAAGTAATCATTTACATTTACATTTAATTTTTAAGTAATCTGTGATCATATTGGAACATAAACTTATATACATGCCATCTGCTGGACTATCTTCCTAATTTTAGTTCTTAACGTACTCAGAACACATTGAATACTAGTGCTCAGTTTAGCAAGGAGACACACTTAAGCCTACAAGGCATTGAATACTAATTAATATTATAATAATAATTAATGCTTATATTTAGCTTACTTATTAATTAATCGTGACAATTGATAATTTTAGGTGATCTGTAGATCTCATAGAAACTAATTCATATAAACATATTTATATTCCTGGAATATCTCTCATCAGATAGCACAAAGGCATGGCTCAGATATTGGCATTTTGTTCATGTGTTTAATAGGGATATATTAAACATCCAACATGGCGTTATATCCAAAATAAGCTTTGAATATATACAGAGTACTTTCCAGTTTTTTTTAGCATTGATGCATATTCATCTTATCGTACTGTAGCATTGATGCATATTCATTTTATAGATGCATATTCTATTTGTCTCTTATATGATAGCATCGATACATATTCATTTTGTTGATACATATTCATTCTATTGATATATATTCTTTCATCTTAATCTCTCATTTAACATTTAACCCTATCTGTATACAGATTATCACAATTTTCAAACAACGAACAAATTTTTGGAAAGAAAAGCAATAATATCCATATAATTTTTTACAGTCATTTATTACAGTCATACTTCTGACTGTTACTAATCGGTAAATTCTCCCGAATGCTGGGCAATGTCTCCTAAGGGGGGGAACAAAAATAAGAAAACTACGGAACCAGACATTGAAGTTCGTACCACGTCAAGACGTCACACTGTACCTAGCAGATATTCGGGTATTCAATCCTCTTATGCGAAGAATAACAACACGACAATAGGTGCACCTAAATTAACTAAGCAACAGAACTCGGAATCTAAGAACTTACCTAACACATCGATAAAAACAAAGGTCCCAACTCCTGAACCGAGCTCTCTCACAAGAAACTCTCACGGAACTTAAATCGAGGGCAGACAATCATACAGACTCTGTGACTCCTACTGACTCTGTGACTCCTACTGACTCTGTGACTCCTACTGACTCTGTGACTCTCGCAGGTGAAGAGATCTACATCTGCATTAATTGCAACTCTGGGGTTGACCCACCGAAAAGAACAACCGACGAATCTCAGGTAACTTGGTTAGACTGCTCAGGTTGTAAAGGCTGGTCTCATCTAGCCTGTGCAAACATCTCAACAGCAGATTATCTCTCATGCTATTAAAAAAAAGGGTGAAATGGATATGTTCGCCTTGCATTAAACATCTTAACAAGCAATGCAAATCAAACAAAAAACTAAGATCACCTTACTCCAGCAGTACGACACAGTGTCCGGAGATAGCAGTAAAGAATCAGACAATTCCCTCGACTGCTAAATCGGCTGAAGTTCTTAGGACAACCCCAAAAGTAACAATTAACCACGGAGGAACGCCCTTCCCTAAACAAACTCCGAAGGTGGATTCACTATTAGATGGTGGATCAGCATTGGTTGGAAATCACCATATATTAGACGATTTGCAAAAAAAAATCCAGCATCTTGCCACAAAAATTGATTCCCTCACCTGCTCAACGAAAGAGTCAGTAAGCACTCTTGCTAGCATCAACATTGCAACGTAGAATACGGAAAAGAAAAGAACTCTGATCTTGAGCAATTTGTCGAGTGCACTCCTACTTGGCAAAGCAAAGGAAGATTTTCTCCCAGATCTATGCAAGGGTGTGGGTCTTGAACCCTCATTCACAAGCCGCATTGAGCTAGCTCTGCCTTTCAAACCCAAGGCAGTATCCCTGACCAAATCAAAGTTAAATCCAAAATCTTTCATTAGATTCCATAACGAGGAAGATTGCAAAAAGTTCTTCCAGTCATATATTAGGAGGCTTAACTCAGCACCTCTCACGCTTAGCAAAATAGTGGCTGACTGCCCGGACTCCCGAGTATATATTAACGACTTGACCTCAAAAGAAAAGGGAAAGTTATCAGCGTTTCCACTAGGAATCGAACAACCTATGTGACTTACAGATCTCAAGAGAACGCGGTGAATATTATCTCATCTCGCTTCACATCTGAACTTGCTCTAAATCTGTTGGGCTCCACATCCACCGATAACCATACAATTAATCATGGATAGGGCTCATGCCATACTATCCACGCAGGAAGAGTTATCATCTGCTCTTTCTCCATCTGTATTTAACATACTATCTTTTAACGCACGATCCACACCCAAAAATCTTCAACAGATCAGGCATTTGACAAACATTTGTAATATCGGTGCTCTAATGTTATGTGAAACCTGGACGAAGACGCATCACTCATCAAAAATGGTTGAGATTCAAGGGTATAAACTACTCAGATTGGACAGAGCTAGGAAAAGAGGAGGGGTGTGGGAATCTATGTCACAAACACACATCAATCTCATCCAACACTGCGTGTCAGCAATAGCAGCTGGAAAATGATGGCCGTTCAAATCTCAGGCTTTATGAATAACTTGGAGCCGATCACACTTGCAGTGGTCTACAGATGTGCAACCACTTTCACTGATGTTGAATTAGATGATCTCTCGGTATTTTTGGACGAGGTGCTTAGCCGCTCCTCAAGAGTATTAATTGGCGGTGACTTCAATATCAACATTGAATCAGGAACTGCGCTCTCAGGAGCTTTTAAAGACCTTATATGTGAAAAAGGGCTAATCATCCTAAATAATGAACCTACCAGACATGGCCCGAGCTCGGCCTCAGTCATCGATCTTCTAATGGCTCTCCCACAATTCTGTCCATCATCAACTGGGCAATGTCCCGGAATCGCTGACCATGAAATCCTATTTGCATCATTGGATCTACCGTTATCTATTCCATTCCTAACAAAATCTGTTCGCAATTTTAATGGTATTCAGCTGGATGCACTCCAGGCGGACCTAACCAGTGCGGACTGGTCCCCTATTTATAATGAGCCTGTTCCAGAAGCTGCGGCCATTCATTTCACAGACACCATCTGCGAAATCTTTGAGAGACAGGTTCCTCTGAAGACTATTCGGATCCACTCAACTAGCGGACTTATATACAATAAGCCGGGAGTTCTTTTGGCTTGTCAAATTCGCGACATTGCATACAGGTAGTGGAAAGCGAACAAAACGCACACTAACTATAGAGCTTATCATAAGCATAGGAGACTTGCAGACTACATGATCAGAGAAAGGCTGCGATCAAATACCCTTAGAGGTATTAGAGAAGGGAACGCCATTAATTGGAAGAAGGTGAACGAGATGGGTTTGGGATCCAAAGCTAAACAAAAATCTAAGATAAACCCAAACGAGTTTGCCGAGTATGGTAGAACCGGTGCGACCGTCTCTGTCATCAGACGATTCATCTCAAGCTAATAATGTTACTACGAATGAAATCAACACCGAAACTTCTTTCATAGCTTCGGAAGCTCATAGCTCATTCTCAAGTTCAGCTGGTCATTCTTTTCCATCCCGGACATCTGTGTCTGGTCATACCTCTGGTAGTACGAATGAATCAAATGAAGGTCTACACTCAAATCCGGATACTAATCATGACCAAGGCAACTACATGCCTCAGTTCAGTTTAAGTAACGTATCGGAGATGGAGGTTGTGAACGCTTTTAAACGAGTCAAATCAAATGCTATGGGATACAAAGACGCCCCCATCAAATTCTATAAAAAAAACATTACCCTATATATTACCTGTAATCACTCATCTCATTAACAGAATTTTGACCTGCTCACACTTCCGAGGCAGGTGGAAGGTTGGCATGATTACACCTATCCCCAAAACTTCGTCTCCTACAAACATTTCAGAGTGGCGACCAATCACAATTCTACCTGCCATCTCTTAAGTGACTGAATTTATCATTGCTGACTAAATCTCCGATTTTATCAGTACGGAAGGACTACTAAATAACAGGCAGTCAGGTTTTAGGCGCCTTCATTCAAACAACACGGCTCTTTTGGAAGTCACAGCAGATATTCGAGGCATGTGCGACGAGGTCCTCTCTGTCATTCATGTGCTCCTTGACTTTAGTAGAGCGTTTGACTCAGTCCCGCATGACAAGATGGTATCAAAGCTCGGATCACAATTTGGTTTCTCTCATTCTGCATGCATGATGATCCACAGTTATCTGTCTGATAGACGATTTATGGTCAGATCAGGTGAGAATCACTACATTAAGGAGGGTGTTCAGGGGTTCCGCAAGGGGCCATCCTTGCTCCCCTACTCTTCTCTCTTTTCATTAATGACGTCAGCGAAAATCTAAGCGGAATTGGTTTTCATATCTACGCGGACGACATACAAATCTACGCTGGAGCAGGGATGGAGGAAACGCAGGCTTTGGTATCTAACATCAACGGTGCCTTAGACAGGATCGTTAACTGGGCAGTCCTAAATGAGCTAGCGCTGAATCCTTCCAAAACGCAAGCAATTTGTTATGCAATAAGGCCAGAGGGAAGCACATATCTGGCATCTCAGATATCTTCGATAACCTTAATGGGTCATAATATTCCTCTCGCAACAAAAGCCGTGAGAAATCTTGGTCTCCTTATGGACTCCAATCTCACTTGGAAAGCACAGATCAATCTAATGTCCGCGAGAGTATATCATGGGCTGCGATCTCTCTATGCAGCTTCACCCCATTTTGACGAAACAACTAGGCTTAGACTGTTCTCTGCCCTGATTTTGCCACACTTCCATTACGCCGATGTCGTCCTATATCCAATCTCACCGACCGGGTTGAACAAGCTATTGAGGGCACTTAGAGCATGTGCCAGATACGTATTCAATCTCAGAGGAAGAGCTTATGTAAGCCCACTGTTGGATATCCTGATACCCGGATCATTGGAATGGATGTATGAACTCAAAGCATTGCCATTTATACATAAGGCCAGACTTGGCGTTCTACCAGGCTATATAAAGAATCGCTTCTCGTGGAGTAGAAGGGACAACAAAAGGCTTATTTACCCAAGCATAAATACACTACTACTAATGATTTATTACTCAATTTAATGGAATTGATATTCCATATACCTCCGTAACCATATAAGCTATTAATTTTATCTGTATTTTCTGATAATTTAGGTTACTGAATCCTGTTTAATTAATATATTGTTTATTTTGCTATATCTTATGTCAGCTATTGGACATACTCTGTAATCTCGTAGAACCCAGCGTTATACGCTGCTTTAAGCAGGGGTTTATAAAATAAATACACTTTGATTTGATTTGATTTGATTTGAATTTAAGGGAAAAACTAACAAATTTTCAACATTTGACAGTTGTCCAAAGGGAAAATGAATTACTCAAATAATAAGTTTTATAAACATTTCGCAGTGTATTTACGACATAAATACAACATTTACACATCACTAAATTGATTTCTTACGAAAAATCAACTTCCCGCGATGGTTTTCCACGAAGAAAATACAAAAGAAAATCTTACCTGAAAACAGGTTAAAATCGAAAATTTTCATACAAATGGATTTTCTTACAAATTAATCACACACAAACACTACACAATAAACAGAACACAATGTTCACAACTTACCTTTGGTGTAGAAGCACAATACAGCGGAAAAACGCATGGAAAAACTCGCGATCGCGAAACCGTCAAACGCCACTTGTAAACATCGCGAAAACTTTCAACTTTATATATTGCCAACACATGGCACATCAATTCGGACTATTTTGTTAACGAGGAATACGATGGCGGCGTTAAAAAGGTACAAAAATATCTTCGTTAAAAGATATTTGATATTTTAAGATTTCTCATATAAGCAATGAGGAGAAAAGAGATAGCAAGTGGAAGAGAGATAGATAAAATTTGCGTTCCACATTAAAATTCTCTCATTATGGATGACGGGAAGTGCATTACGCCATGTAATGGCATAATTTCTATTTTTAATTTTCACGCAAAGAATTTAATAAATGATGGGAGTTTTTAAATGGAAAAATGTAGAGGTTAATATTTGTTATGGTCGTAGCGTATTGCATATAGCAATATGCTACACTAAATACTGAAGCGTGTAAGTCGGCTGCTGTCAAGCAGAAAAATTAAACGCACCCCGACCGAGAGAAGTGCGTTTCCTCGAGCTCGGAGTGACATTCTGACGGTGGAGGAGAAGAAGAAGACAATCTTCTCGTATGGTGAAATCGTCAAGTATAGCCGTGCAAGGAATAACTCCAAAGTATTTTCGCTGACATCCGCTAGAAAACAAAACTTTTATTTTCAAATACCCCTCACCAATCAAAACTTCGGCAACAGCAGCTTCTCAGCAAGTCGATTTGGGGCCAAATTCTGTATCTCACCGGGCAGCGGTTCGTATGTTAGAGAAAATTAAAATAAACCGGAACGAAAGTGTTTGCATGTCTTCGCCACAACAAAAAGCTGAAATTAAATCAAGGGAATCAAAATCGTATGTATAAGTTGTAACACCTTTAAGGATTCGTTAATTAGGAGAAAATATCAACTCAACTACCAGGAACGGTGAAAATATTGAAAATATTCCTCAACACAAAAGTTGTTTCCCTATCTATTGAAAATAGTAAAAGCCAATGAGGAAATGACAAGAATCGAAGAACCCTCTCCACGAATCTATCAAATACGCAACTCTAGTTAGTATATCACCAAACAAACATTTCGAGAAGTGCACAAAGAAAATAATTGATGTTGGTGCTGTGAAAAATTTCGCTTCACTACTACGTTTTAAGGAAATTGAGTTTCCGCAGTATAAATTAAAATAGGTAATGTGCTACAAATGCATCAGTCTGATGTGAGGTTCAGCCTTCGTTGAGGGATGCTCCACCGATATCCAAGATGTGCCTCAACATGATTTTGTTATAGAAATTTCATTAGTACCCCGTGCAAGTTCGACCGTAAATCATTTGAAATTTCTCTGTAGGAACATTCTTTCTCGACTTAAGAGTAAGTGATAAACGTATACTCATCGGAAGCCAACTTGCCGCAGGATAGGGCGCAGTAAATGTTTGTTTGAATCAATTAGTTTAAGAATTATACTAAACGCATTGGATGCCAATAATAATTATTGTATTGATTTAGTCACGTCATCTGCAACTCAGACGGTAGGCTTTGAGCTCGCTCCGGATTTGAAAATGCAAGACGTGTTTTTTGTGTGAAATTTAAAGACGGAATACGCTGACATCTTTAAAAGATAATTTTACAGTATAAGCTAACGCGACTTGAAATAATACTACAGTTAAAATTATCATTTGGATAACAATTCTTTTTAGAACGAAGAGTTTAGCAAGCGGACCATTTGGGAGGCGCCTCTTCGGTGGCTTTGACCATGTAAGTGTTCTCAACTCTATTTTATTGTGTGAGTAACGTTAATAATCTATAAATTTTTGCTGCATACAAAGCCCGTCAATAAGTAGTTTTGTTCTTTTCGTCAATAAACTTTTTGAGAAAATAAATTAAAGAACAGGTTTAAGGAATTATCGGCACCACGTAGCTAGAGAAATGTAATGATAACCAAAAAAGAAGAAAACAAGAAGGAAAATTTTTTTTAGAGATCTTTAGTATAGAAATTTTACAATATTGAAAGCAATCGCGCAAATTTAACAAAATTACAAACTGTTTCCTACAATCTTCGCATAATTTCTCAAAAAGTTTAAAACGATTTACTACAATGTCCCTAAAATATGTTATAATGTGATGAATTTTCTTTTCATTTTTGATAAATAAGTTTCATGTTTTTTATTTACCTGAAATTCTTACCTTTTATGAGATATTGTCTTATCTGTGACTCAACGGAATATATGAAATATTAGTTAGCAGTGCCGGGCATGATAAAGTTTCTTTTTCCTAGTTGCTTCCTGGCCGAGTAAGTTTTTGTCAGAACGAGTCCGTCATAATAATGCATTATTTTATTCTTTTCGTCAATAATCTTTTTGAGAAAATAAATTAAAGAACAGGTTTAAGGAATTATCCGCACCACGTAACTAGAGAAATGTAATGATAACCAAAAAAGAAGAAAACAAGAAGGAAAATTTTTTTTTAGAGATCTTTAGTATAGAAATTTTACAATATTGAAAGCAATCGCGCAAATTTAACAAAATTACAAACTGTTTCCTACAATCTTCGCATAATTTCTCAAAAAGTTTAAAACGATTTACTACGATTTCCCTAAAATATGTTATAATGTGATGAATTTTCTTTTTATTTTTGATAAATAAGTTTCATGTTTTTTATTTACCTGAAATTCTTACCTTTTATGAGAGATTGTCTTATCTGTGACTCAACGGAATATATGAAATATTAGTTAGCAGTGCTGGGCATGATAAAGTTTCTTTTTCCTCGTTCCTTCCTGGCCGAGTAAGTTTTTGTCAGAACGAGTCCGTCATAATAATGCATTATTTTATTCTTTTCGTCAATAATCTTTTTGAGAAAATAAATTAAAGAACAGGTTTAAGGAATTATCGGCACCACGTAACTAGAGAAATGTAATGATAACCAAAAAAGAAGAAAACAAGAAGGAACATTTTTTTAGAGATCTTTACTATAGAAATTTTACAATATTGAAGGCAATCGCGCAAATTTAACAAAATTACAAACTGTTTCCTACAATCTTCGCATAATTTCTCAAAAAGTTTAAAACGATTTATTACGATTTCCCTAAAATATGTTATAATGTGATGAATTTTCTTTTTATTTTTGATAAATAAGTTTCATGTTTTTTATTTACCTGAAATTCTTACCTTTTATGAGAGATTGTCTTATCTGTGACTCAGCGGAATATATGAAATATTAGTTAGCAGTGCTGGGCATGATAAAGTTTCTTTTTCCTCGTTCCTTCCTGGCCGAGTAAGTTTTTGTCAGAACGAGTCCGTCATAATAATGCATTATTTTATTCTTTTCGTTAATAATCTTTTTGAGAAAATAAATTAAAGAACAGGTTTAAGGAATTATCGGCACCACGTAACTAGAGAAATGTAATGATAACCAAAAAAGAAGAAAACAAGAAGGAAAATTATTTTAGAGATCTTTACTATAGAAATTTTACAATATTGAAAGCAATCGCGCAACTTTAACAAAATTACAATCTGTTTCCTACAATCTTCGCATAATTTCTCAAAAAGTTTAAAACGAGTAAAAGATGCTTACTAAGATTTCCCTAAAATGTGTTATAATGTGATGAATTTTCTTTTTATTTTTGATAAATAAGTTTCATGTTTTTTATTTACTTGAAATTCTTACCTTTTATGAGAGATTGACTTATCTGTGACTCAACGGAATATATGAAATATTAGTTAGCAGTGCTGGGCATGATAAAGTTTCTTTTTCCTCGTTCCTTCCTGGCCGAGTAAGTTTTTGTCAGAACGAGTCCGTCATAATAATGCATTATTTTATTCTTTTCGTCAATAATCTTTTTGAGAAAATAAATTAAAGAACAGGTTTAAGGAATTATCGGCACCACGTAACTAGAGAAATGTAATGATAACCAAAAAAGAAGAAAACAAGAAGGAAAATTATTTTAGAGATCTTTACTATAGAAATTTTACAATATTGAAAGCAATCGCGCAACTTTAACAAAATTACAATCTGTTTCCTACAATCTTCGCATAATTTCTCAAAAAGTTTAAAACGAGTAAAAGATGCTTACTAAGATTTCCCTAAAATGTGTTATAATGTGATGAATTTTCTTTTTATTTTTGATAAATAAGTTTCATGTTTTTTATTTACTTGAAATTCTTACCTTTTATGAGAGATTGACTTATCTGTGACTCAACGGAATATATGAAATATTAGTTAGCAGTGCTGGGCATGATAAAGTTTCTTTTTCCTCGTTCCTTCCTGGCCGAGTAAGTTTTTGTCAGAACGAGTCCGTCATAATAATGCATTATTTTATTCTTTTCGTTAATAATCTTTTTGAGAAAATAAATTAAAGAACAGGTTTAAGGAATTATCGGCACCACGTAACTAGAGAAATGTAATGATAACCAAAAAAGAAGAAAACAAGAAGGAAAATTATTTTAGAGATCTTTACTATAGAAATTTTACAATATTGAAAGCAATCGCGCAACTTTAACAAAATTACAATCTGTTTCCTACAATCTTCGCATAATTTCTCAAAAAGTTTAAAACGAGTAAAAGATGCTTACTAAGATTTCCCTAAAATGTGTTATAATGTGATGAATTTTCTTTTTATTTTTGATAAATAAGTTTCATGTTTTTTATTTACTTGAAATTCTTACCTTTTATGAGAGATTGACTTATCTGTGACTCAACGGAATATATGAAATATTAGTTAGCAGTGCCGGGCATGATAAAGTTTCTTTTTCCTCGTTCCTTCCTGGCCGAGTAAGTTTTTGTCAGAATGAATCCGTCATAATAATGCATTATTTTATTCATTCATGATATAAATTACGCATTTTCAAATTTAATCAAGAGCGCATGCTTATCACGGAAAGTTTCAAACAGATAATGTACTAGTATTCTTAAGTTATTATTATTTTATAATTGGTACTCTTTGTATTAGTATACTTAATCATCTCGTTTTCTTAATTTCTATATTGCATACTGCTAGCGTATATGTGTATCGCAAATGTGATGTTGATTGTCTTCACAAGATGAGGAAGAATTAGGTCTTCCGAGATTTTTCTTTCTTTTTTAAACTGGAAAGAAAGAGGTCATTAAGTCACCTACTAGGGTAAAAGGTTAAAGCTTTGTAACTTTGCCGAGATATTATTATAATTAAATACAATAACGTAATGTCTCCGTGAGCTTTGAATTCTTTTCCTTCACCATCCTGGTTTGTAGGCACGAAGTTTTTTTGATTATGGCTGACGGCAACGGCAGGTTTTTCGTGGAACCTCCCCACACTCTCCGCCAATAGCTGAGGCGAGCTAGCGTGCCGCCCTGCAGTCAACGCTGTCCGTCGAGTGATCTGTCAGCTCATGCTGGCAGTCTGGACTTCACGTCCAAGCCCATCATTCTTCATACTATAGTTGCATAATAAAAACCATAACATATTCCGCATCGAATGGCATTAATTTCAACTGATGAAAAATTAAACATCTTGAGTAATCTTCATTATGGTTGCGGGTTCCACACGCCAAAATGGCGATTCAGACCCTATATAAGGCCAAGCATTTATATGAAATGCTCTCGTATGTTATTCGAGTTCAACAAGTACAGATCGTAGCAAGTGATATTTCTTAAGTGTAAAAAATTGTGCAAATTGGCTTACAAACTACTGATGGTAAGAGTAAGCTCACATGCAATTTTGGTGGAGGAATTTTGAATAATTTATAATTTATCTGTATTTAACATACAAGGTTGTGATACTTTTTAATTGAATTTTTGTTGTGAAATTTAGTGCGAAATTAAATAATTTGAATTGTTCGTTAGAATTAACTACAATTTAGTGATAATAATTTTAATAGTAAATTTAATCTATCTTGTACAGAACAAATTCATGAGAGTTGTTCCTACACTGCTCATTTTTGAGATAAGCTGGAATACACATGCGAATTGTTCTTTGTTTGCATAGCTCATAATTGTATCAATATTTCAGTGTTGAAGAAGTGTAGAATATCAGTAGTAGTTTAGTTCTATAAATACGAAATTTCTAGAATAATTATATTTAAATACTTAACTATGTGCATTAGAGTGATTAAGTAACTTCGAATAGAATTGAGATTAAATCGAATGTGAATCTATTTGCATTGTTCTGATTTTAACATACCGCTACACTAACATTCCCACCAAGAACTGTAATTGGTATATAACGGCTTTGTCAAACTACTCCGTTACACACGTGCAGCAAGGCATATCATCAACAATATCAAAGAAAATTATATCAGCTTATTATACAAGCATATAATGTAATATTTATGTCGTTACGCACAAGGTTTAATTCAAGCAAGAATTCACAATTACATTACAGTATTGTGATTCAATCTCGCATCACAGTCAGTACATAAGCATATTAATAGTCATCCAAGGACTATACCCTACCACTTTACGAAACACAAAGTATTCAAGGAGGTAGGTCCTACACTGGGGGTGAGAGTGCACCTCTGCGGAACGGTGGAGCGATAATAAGCACGACTTCTGTAGCGGAAAGGAAAAAGATTGCAGAAAATGCAAAATTTGCGGAATGTGGGCTGGATGTCCTTATTAATGACAAGCTGGGGCCACGAATAGTAATACAGGATGTCCACTCGACTATATCCTGTGAAGAATTCATGGAGAAACTGTACTTGAAGAATCTGGATGACAAGATGTCAATTGAAGACTTCAAGAAGGGTGTACGCATGGTAAACGCCTCATGGAAAGCTGAGGAGGACAACACAGTCAAAGTAATATTGGAATGCACCGTGGGAGTATCGGAAACTCTGCTGGCTGTAGGACGCTGCTATATAAAGTGGCTGTTCTTCAGGGTGAGACCACATCCTTCAGTTTCTGGATGCTTTAGATGCTATGGTTTTGATCACCGGATTGCCGAATGTAGAGCCAAGAAGGCCGTGTGTATCTGTTGCTACTAGCAACCGAAACATTTGTTATACAGGGTGTTTCACAAGTGGTGGATAATAATGAAGGAGGCGATAGGTCATGTCGAGAAATGAAAAAAAATTTATGGCAGAGCGGGGTGTATTCTCAACCCTTTCCGAGATAATCGGGGTTAAAGGACTAAAGGTACGTGAAAAGTAGGTTTGTACTAAAACAGTCATATCTCCTAAACGACAAACCGTAGAAAGATGGTCGGGATGCTAATTTATAAAGAACCTCCTGCCCTTTGAATCAATGTGTCAGTGCTTCTTCTACAGTATGTAGTTTAGAAGAAACCGTCTGCCAAACTTCAAGTTTCAGCTTTTGTACCTCATTTTTTTGTGTTTGAAGCAAAACAACTAAAACAAAAACCTTATAATTTTTTTTCTGTCTTACTCCTGTTAGAAGCTAAGATTGTTTTCTTTAAAACGCACTTTGTTTTCATTTTGTACCTGTCACCGTTTATGAGTTATGACACCTATTTTATTACTTCCACTTTCATTTTTATTAATTTTTTATGTACAGCCATAGGAGCTGTAACATTGGTCCTTCGAGCCAGATAAACCAGTAGCATAATACGTTTATTGACTGTTCAAAGTAAATATAAAAAAGAAAAAATAGCAATTCAAATTTTTCTGTGTTGTAGCGTTTTGCCTGCACGCTACTTTTCTTTTCCTTTCCCTTTTAATTCCATGGGGCTGCTATTTCTGGGGTACCTGAAATGGGGCAGTCGTTTACATACAGTTTCGAAAAGTAGCCCTAGGCTACTTTTCCATATGCCTTAGGAAATCATAAAAAGCAAAGAACAGGAAAAATTTGTTTTTTTTTCATACGGAAAAATTCTAATTTACGCAGAACGCGCGCAATTTAAAATCTTTCCGATAAATCGCACAAATCATAATCTTCCGCATAAATCCTGGAAAGAGAAAACAAAAAAATAATATTTTTCATATGAAAAATTCTAACTTGCGCGCAGAACGCGCGCAATTTGGAATCTTTCCGATGAATCTTACCGTTTGCCAGCCAACATTCCGGGCAAGCAACTGTAATGCGCCTAGCTGTAAGGCATCGAACGATACCATCATACAATGCATTACAGCAAGCCCTTCGGAAATTCCACAAAAATTTGCGCCCACAGCAGCTCAAATGCTTGTCGTTCATCAAAAATTTAAAAAGAAAGCGAGAGGCTCGCTGTCGGTTGGGTTGAACGACGGGACCATGGAATGTAGGGGGACCGCGCCGAGTTGTGAGGGAGTTGATCTTGGGCAGTGGTTGAGCGCGTTACATCTTGGCTAGATGCCGGCGGGAGTTTTTTTTTGCTATGAATTAAATTTTCTTTTTGTATACAGTCACCCGCGTTCTACTCGTGATCAGTGAATATATTCTTTATTAGGCACTCACCTGTGCGTTATTAGTGCCGAATTTTATTTTATGCTGCTTAGACAGCTCATCTGAAATAAAATAAAATATGTTAGTAGTGAACATATTCTTGATTAGGCATTCACCTGTGCGTTGTTTGTGTAAACTTTTTATGCTGCGTGGTCAGCTCTTCTGAAAGTGAACAAAATAAATTATCAGTGAACATATTCTTTATTAAGCACTCACCTGTGCATTGTTAGTGCAGAATTCTTATGCTGCGTGGTCAGCTCATCTGAAATAAAATAAAATATGTTAGTAGTGAACATATCCTTGATTAGGCATTCACCTGCGCGTTGTTTGTGTAAATTTTTTATGCTGCGTGGTCAGCTCATCTGAAAGTGAACAAAATGAATTATCATTGAACATATTCTTTATTAAGCACTCACCTGTGCGTTGTTAGTGCAGAATTCTTATGCTGCGTGGTCAGCTCATCTGAAATAAAATAAAATATGTTAGTAGTGAATATATTCTTGATTAGGCACTCACCTGTGCGTTGTTTGTGTAAACTTTTTATGCTGCGTGGTCAGCTCATCTGAAAGTGAACAAAATAAATTATCAGTGAACATATTCTTTATTAAGCACTCACCTGTGCGTTGTTAGTGCAGAATTCTTATGCTGCGTGGTCAGCTCATCTGAAATAAAATAAAATATGTTAGTAGTGAACATATTCTTGATTAGGCACTCACCTGTGCGTTGTTTGTGTAAACTTTTTATGCTGCGTGGTCAGCTCATCTGAAAGTGAACAAAATAAATTATCAGTGAACATATTCTTTATTAAGCACTCACCTGTGCGTTGTTAGTGCAGAATTCTTATGCTGCGTGGTCAGCTCATCTGAAATAAAATAAAATATGTTAGTAGTGAACATATTCTTGATTAGGCACTCACCTGTGCGTTGTTTGTGTAAACTTTTTATGCTGCGTGGTCAGCTCATCTGAAAGTGAACAAAATAAGTTATCAGTGAACATATTCTTTATTAAGCACTCACCTGTGCGTTGTTAGTGCAGAATTTTTATGCTGCGTGGTCAGCTCATCTGAAATAAAATAAAATATGTTAGTAGTGAATATATTCTTTATTAAGCACTCACCTGTGCGTTATTAGTGCAGAACTTTTATGCTGCGTATACAGCCCATCTGAAATTGAACAAAATATGTTAGCAGTGAACATTTTCTTTATTAAGCACCCTCCTGCGCATTATTAGTGCAGAACTTTTATGCTGCGTAGACAGCTCATCTGAAAAGAAATCAACTCATGTTAGCAACGAAGATATTCCTAATTAAGAACTTACCTGTGCGTCATTAGTACAGTATATTTTCACGCTACATAGACAGCGTAGTTAAAGTTTCTTGTTGTTTTGGAAGAAGTTTCTTTCAAGGGCGTTTGCGCCCCGGCACCAACTTGGAGAAGAAGTGAAGAGGAAGCAGTGGAGCGATCGAACGGAACAGGAAAGGCGGGGTGATAGTAACACCGCCCCCGCCCCCCCCCCCCCCCCCTCAGGATTTGCAAGTCGCCAATTACTAAGTATGGATGTGATAAGGTCAGTTAACCTATGATATTTGCCTTTTTTTTTTATTCTTCCTTGTTACTACTTAGCTTTAGTTTTCTAAAATATGATTTATTTTTTTGTTGAAATACTTAAAGATCTACTATTATTACTATTAATATTATTATTATTTTTTTTTGTTTTTTTTTTTTGTGAATTAAATCTCTTTGCGGCCACGGGCCACCACCCCATAGCAACTAAGTAGAGACGGCGTGCACGACCTAAGTAGGGCTAGAATATTTATTAAGGTTGAGAAAGAAAGTTTGTTTTTTTTGTTAATTGCTTTATTTCCCCGATGTGAGGAGTGAGTTAATCAGCCGTTGGGGTTCAGTAACGTTGTATGCGAGGCATACCTCATTGAAACTTATTTCCGTCTGCGCCTGCTGATTCCAGGGTGAAGTTAGTATAATATGCAATTTCGAAATCTCTTTTGTTTCTTTAGTCATGATTGGGTTATATAGCGTTAACCGTTTCTCGATAACTTAGTTTTGGATATACCTTCCTATAATCGGCTACTGCTTCTCTCCTGAGTTCCAGCAGCCCCCGAACTACTGACGACTCACATCCTCCTTTGATTATGGCTTCAATCTCCTGCCAAGTTGAGGGACGTTGTCCATCCTGACTCGATTTTTGTCCTTGGCAAAAGAGTGTTTATCCTGATCTTCTTAATATGTGGCGGCATCCCTTCATGTTCCGAGGCCACGTCTTTTAGTATTTTCATACATATTTTCCGTAGCAATGGCCGACCGAAAGATCATCGACGAATAACACCCTACGTCGACACGGTGGAGAGTGGAAGACGATCGAGAAAAATAGAGAGAGAGAGAGAGAGAAATTTCATATATGTTATGACGAATTCACAAATGCCGTGTTGAAGTGCACGCGACGTTGTCTGCTGTTGCATCATGTTCCCGCTTTCGTTTCATTAGATACATTCCGTTTGTTTTGAGATTTGTGAAGATATTATATATATCTTGGCACGTTAAATGATTCATTTTTTTTTGTTCTTTTACTATTATACTCAACGCCCTACACCGCCTGTAATTCAGTCTTTGGTGGAGATATAGAATAGCTTTCTCCTCATTTTTAGGTATATTATATAACATACGATAATTTTTTTTTAGTTAAGGAAAGGATTTTTTATGCCCATCGTTTACGTAGACGACAATAATTTTAGTGTAATGTATTTTTTCATTAACACACACGCGCACTACTTACCTGTTACCATTTTGACTTGAAATTTTTGGAGAGAGCAAGCATGGTGAGGTGATTTTGGGGTTTCGTGCTTGTGTGGGAATCTGTCTGGTGGGGCTGACCTGGGATTGTTTTGGTCAGTTCGACGGGGGGAATGGTGGCTGCGTCGGCATTACTTTAGGCTGGTGGCCCCCGCGGTATGGCTGGTCCATACCAGGAGGAGAATGTCGATTCACCATTCCTTAGTTTGGTAACCGACTTGAGGTGACAAGTACAATGCTCGGAGAGGTCTCGTGGGATGGATCTGCAAACGGGGATGAAATTCTCGGGTCACGGCTGTGCTAGTCCTTTGTTTGAGAGGAGTTTCGGAGAGGGAGGATGAAAGTAAACGTTTTCTCCAGGAAATTTATTTTTGAGGATTCTAGTAGGTATTTTTTTTTTCACCCAAAGTTTCAAGTCCATAATTTCTTTTGAGTCTTTATTCATCCCGATTGTTTTCGCGTACGTTTTTGATAAATTTATGATAATGTTCATTTTTGTAGAATTTTTATTCGAATTGGTTTTAGTTTCGCTCATGTTATGATAAATTTTCCTGTTATTTACCGTGACTTTTCGCCCATGTTTTGAGAAAGTTTTTATGTATATATTTATAAGATGTTATCCATTCCGAATTAGCTCCCGTTAGAATTTTTTTTATTTTCTTATACTACTTTTGATAGTAGAGGACCTAGACATACTAGTTCTCATCAAATTGTTCTTGTTGCTTACCATTGAAAATCTTGTAGCAACTTATTTCTGTCTGTTTGCAGTAAATTTCGCTCGGTGTTTTGGGTGTACCGCTTCTTTTGTGAAAAATTGTTTTCACAGTCATTTCATTGATACCCTATTTGGCAGCCCACCTTTGTGATACAATTCTTTTTATAACAGTTCTTATATATAAAAATGTGCAATTTTTTTCAAGATACTAATGATAGATAGTTGCTGGTTGTAAGTTAAATATTTATATCTTCTGTTTTTATGTTTTTATTCTTCTTTGCCAAGTATTTTGTTTCAAATTCTATTGGATCCTCGCTTTACCTGGCTTTATTCTGTAACAAAGCAGTTCTGTAATGTTTTGATAATAAAATGGTCTTATTCCGCTGTGCCGGATTCCTGCAACCGACTGAATATCTAACTACGTGGCTATGAGTACGTACATTTCTGCACCTTCAGTTTTCCTGGTTTTTTTTTGGTAAGATTTTTGCGTGACGATTTTTTTTTGTTACACATGGGACTAAAAGTCCATAGAGTCTTCAGCACACATACTTCCAGAGTGAGCTGAACAATTGTAGCTTTTCGAGACATCGGGCCTCAATAAATAACTGAGTCCCGATAGAAAATTTTTTTTGTACGTATTTCTGATGTACGTCGTCCAATCCTGGTAGCCCTAAGAAGGCATCCGGCCAGCTTCACTGGTAGCTATAGGATACCAATGAGCCGCTTAGGACCTGCTCAACCTAGCGGGCGGTATACCTCTCGTTAGTAAGCACCTTTCTTTTTTTTTCTCTTTTTTTTTCCTTTCCTTTGTTTTCCGACAACCCAGTTTTTTGCATGCCCGGCTTGAGACTCTTGTGGGTCGTCCCCACGTTGGGCGCTGGCGTCAGTAGATTATCCCCCCCCCCCCTTTTCCGGCCGCACTAGTCCCTGGTCTTCTTTGTCTTGTGTCAGAGCCCGGCCTGAGACTCTTTTCTCGGTGGGTCGTCCCCACGCTGTAGCGTTTTGCCTGCACGCTACTTTTCTTTTCCTTTCCCTTTTAATTCCGTGGGGCTGTTATTTCTGGGGTACCTGAAAAGGGGCAGTCGTTTACATACAGTTTTGAAAAGTAGCCCTATGCTACTTTTCCATATGCCTTAGGAAATCATAAAAAGCAAAGAACAGGAAAAATTTGTTTTTTTTTTCATACGGAAAAATTCTAATTTACGCAGAACGCGTGCAATTTAAAATTTTTCCGATAAATCGCACAAATCATAATCTTCCGCATAAATCCTGGAAAGAGAAAACAAAAAAATAATATTTTTCATATGAAAAATTCTAACTTGCGCAGAACGCGCGCAATTTGGAATCTTTCCGATGAATCTTACCGTTTGCCAGCCAACATTCCAGGCAAGCAACTGTAATGCGCCTAGCTGTAAGGCATCGAACGAAACCATCATACAATGCATTATAGCAAGCCCTTCGGAAATTCCACAAAAATTTGCGCCCACAGCAGCACAAATGCTTGTCGTTCATCAAAAATTTAAAAAGAAAGCGAGAGGCTCGCTGTCGGTTGGGTTGAACGACGGGACCATGGAATGTAGGGGGACCGCCCCGAGTTGTGAGGGAGTTGATTTTGGGCATTGGTTGAGCGCGTTACATCTTGGCTAGATGCCGGCGGGAGTTTTTTTTTGCTATGAATTAAATTTTCTTTTTGTATACAGTCACCCGCGTTCTACTCGTGATCAGTGAATATATTCTTTATTAGGCACTCACCTGTGCGTTATTAGTGCCGAATTTTATTTTATGCTGCTTAGACAGCTCATCTGAAATAAAATAAAATATGTTAGTAGTGAACATATTCTTGATTAGGCATTCACCTGTGCGTTGTTTGTGTAAACTTTTTATGCTGCGTGGTCAGCTCATCTGAAAGTGAACAAAATAAATTATCAGTGAACATATTCTTTATTAAGCACTCACCTGTGCGTTGTTGGTGCAGAATTCTTATGCTGCGTGGTCAGCTCATCTGAAATATAATAAAATATGTTAGTAGTGAACATATTCTTGATTAGGCACTCACCTGTGCGTTGTTTGTGTAAACTTTTTATGCTGCGTGGTCAGCTCATCTGAAAGTGAACAAAATAAATTATCAGTGAACATATTCTTTATTAAGCACTCACCTGTGCGTTGTTAGTGCAGAATTCTTATGCTGCGTGGTCAGCTCATCTGAAATAAAATAAAATATGTTAGTAGTGAACATATTCTTGATTAGGCACTCACCTGTGCGTTGTTTGTGTCAACTTTTAATGCTGCGTGGTCAGCTCATCTGAAAGTGAACAAAATAAATTATCAGTGAACATATTCTTTATTAAGCACTCACCTGTGCGTTGTTAGTGCAGAATTTTTATGCTGCGTGGTCAGCTCATCTGAAATAAAATAAAATATGTTAGTAGTGAATATATTCTTTATTAAGCACTCACCTGTGCGTTATTAGTGCAGAACTTTTATGCTGCGTATACAGCCCATCTGAAATTGAACAAAATATGTTAGCAGTGAACATTTTCTTTATTAAGCACCCACCTGCGCATTATTAGTGCAGAACTTTTATGCTGCGTAGACAGCTCATCTGAAAAGTAATCAACTCATGTTAGCAACGAAGATATTCCTAATTAAGAACTTACCTGTGCGTCATTAGTACAGTATATTTTCACGCTACATAGACAGCGTAGTTAAAGTTTCTTGTTGTTTTGGAAGAAGTTTCTTTCAAGGGCGTTTGCGCCCCGGCACCAACTTGAAGAAGAAGTGAAGAGGAAGCAGTGGAGCGATCGAACGGAACAGGAAAGGCGGGGTGATAGTAACACCGCCCCCCCCCCTCAGGATTTGCAAGTCGCCAATTACTAAGTATGGATGTGATAAGGTCAGTTAACCTATGATATTTGCCTTTTTTTTTTTCTTCTTCCTTGTTACTACTTAGCTTTAGTTTTCTAAAATATGATTTATTTTTTTGTTGAAATACTTAAAGATCTACTATTATTACTATTAATATTATTATTATTTTTTTTTGTTTTTTTTGTGAATTAAATCTCTTTGCGGCCACGGGCCACCACCCCATAGCAACTAAGTAGAGACGGCGTGCACGACCTAAGTAGGGCTAGAATATTTATTAAGGTTGAGAAAGAAAGTTTGTTTTTTTTTGTTAATAGCTTTACATGAATCACCAAAGTTATGTGAAGTAAGTGGCGATTTGCGAAAGGAGGAAAGAAAATAAATTAAATCTGTTTTATATTGAACTTTGGCAACGCCTGCATAATTTTACTTCCCTCTTCCTACCTTTCTTTCTTTTCTTCTTGCGTTTCACTCGATATCTGGCATTCATACCCATTCTAGGGCCGAAATGAAGAGCTAATTGGAGCAGCACGAGGAAAGTAGGAGCATGATGTGGCCGCAGCGACGCTCGTTCCTACATTTCCGACTGTAGTCTACACACGCATATTTTGGGGCTAAGTAAACTTTTAGGCTCTTGGAGGCTTAGCAAGGGTGGTAGGGGGCGATGGGCCTGCACACTCCATGGGTTGAGGCTCCACCAATATCTGGAGCCTCCAAAAACCTCTCTCTCGCTCACACCAACACTACGTTGAACCTTCTCCGGGGGTTTTACACAGGTACGGCGTGGGCAGCATTTCAAGGAGCATTCGCTTTGCATCTTTAATCTTCATGTCAAGCACTCTTCTTTTCAGTTATCCACGCTTCATGGGGAAGCAGTCACCTGTCTACAAAGGATCGTTTTTTTTGTCCGTCTGTCCGTCTGCAATCACACACTCAAGTCCTTTTTTTCTTTTTAATTGTCCGTCCGTCTGTCCGATAAAACATTTTTCCTCATTATCCACAGCTTAACAAGCATCAAGGGATGTGGGTGGCAAGAACCACCCCAAGCTGTGCAGCTAATCCCGCGATGATTTTGTAACAAAGAGGTGTCGGACGCGGTATGTATCTGCATTCAGGTACAAGTGGATGCAGGTACATCTGTCGGCGGACAAGCTCTTCGTTACAGTGTTTGGTGAAGGAAGACTAACTAAAATGGAAGCACTTATAAATAGACAAAAAGCTTTCAAAAAAGTTTTAACTCATGCTGTCTCTAATTATGAAGAGAGAGTAGGTTCAGGGTAACATTTAACTAAAGGTTATCTGAAGCAAAGAACCCGAAGCATTGAGGATTTGTGGGAACAATTTTTGACTAATCATCAAAGATTATTAGTTGAGTTTGAGGAAACAGCACTCAACGACTACGAAACAAGCCGTGTTTTTGAGGAATGCGAAGGAGTATACTGCGGATTTTTAGGGGAGCTTCAAGAACAGCTATCGAAGCTAAAAGAGCTTCAAGAGCCAAAGGTAACTTAACCAGAGGCAAGGGTAATCAATGACCACAACGGAAATAAAATTGCCGAGCATTGAATTCCGAAATTTGATCGTGATTACACTAAGTGGAGATCTTTCCACGACATGTTCGAATCTTTGATTCATAAAGATTCTCAAATTCCCTTAGTGCAAAAGTTGCACTATTTAAAGTCCAATCTATTTGGAGAACCAGAAAGGATATTGCGACAATACGATGTAACTAGTACTAATTATCAACCAGCTTGGGCAGAGTTGACACAAAGATACAATAATAAAAAGGTATTGGTGTTTACACAAGCATTATTTAATCAAGCTACAGTAAGAGGTGAACATGAAAGTAGCCTAAAAAATTTACATGATAAAAGGAATGTTTACATGAATTTGAATCCCTTGGAATAGGTCCAAAGACCTGGGATCCAATAATTATTTTCATACTCAAAAATTACCTATGGGAACAATCAATTTCCAAGATACAGAGATTCCAGAGTTAAAGGAAATGTTTTGTTTCCTAGAATCTCGCTTCCAATAATTATTTTCATGATAACTCAAAAATTACCTATGGGAACAATCAATTTCCAAGAGTACAGAGATTCCAGAGTTAAAGGAAATGTTTTGTTTCCTAGAATCTCGCTTCCGAACTTTGGAAGCTATTAACCCTAGTAAGGTTGGTTATGTTGCCATGAACAAACTGTAGCGAAGAGCGCGCCCATTGTCAGCCCTACGTACATCCGTCTTGCCACGAATGTAGATAGGCGCTGCAACTGACACCTCTTGCTGCAAAATCATCTTGGGATTTATGTGGGTGGCCGCACAGCGAATATACTGCTAGCGATCAGCCGGCTTGGGGTGGATCTTGCCACCCACATCCCTTCATGCTTGTTATGCTGTGCGAGAACAAAAAAAAGAAAGAAATATGAATGAATGAGACTTGCTCATCTTGCAGAGACTTCGGATAGACAGACGGAAAGGGGAAGAGAAATATATATATGTATGCTCGTTTGCGTCTTATTGTCGATATTCGCTTCCATGGTGCAACCTGAAAAAAAACTAAATTTTGAAATAAGAAGATCTGAAACTGAGAAATTGGAGCACTGGAAATTCCTTTTGTTGGTCTTGAAATGTTCAAGAGAGTTCCGAGTTAAAATCCCTGCAACGCCGGACAATCCATTCGCCACCCGGAGAAAGAGCAACGCCGAGAGTGAGAGAGAGAGAGAACGTGGACTTCAGATGGTGGTGAAGTCCGGACTGGACATGATTTGGGCCCATCGCCCCCATCCACCCTGGCTAAGACGTCGCACTCCATCAGGAATCTCCTAGCCCCATCTGCTAATGCGTGTGTGTGTTCGGGAAGCTCACCGCCGGGCCTCGCCACCACCCATTATTTTTCTACTCACACATTGTGGCCGTCCCAGCTGGTGTCAATATTAATGTACGAGGTGTATATATAAGCATAAGGAATGTAGATATATGGCGGAACTGGAGGAAATAAATGCAACTAGCGATATGAATTCAAAACGTTATAATGAAATTCGTTTAAGGTTTTACGATGACCTGTGGAACTTTGAATACATTCGGTTCACAAAAAAAAAAAATTCCTAGTTAGCTGTTTTACATCCTTATCACCTAACTGCAAGACATTTGTGTAGCTGACCTACCTAGGTTGCTCGAGCCCTACTCTGGCAACGCTTATAACTAATTATAGATATACACACCGTGTTAAACAAAGAAACAAGGAAAGCTAGTTATCGAAAGGAAATACTAATTATCTCAATCTCCAAACTAAGCAATGGATAGGGCCAGATGGGTCCCTTCATGCACCTGAGTCTAATTGGAACTGAATACGATAACTTAAATCTAAAACTTACAAGTGATGGTAAAACCTTCCTTTTACTTTCTTTTTCTTCTTTACTGGGGTAGCGTGTGTGCACTTTGTGAACTTAGTTCCTCGTTCCGGATTTCTTAATTGTCTTCACCAGCTCGATGCGGGGCGAATCTCGCTGAAATGAATCTCAAAGGACTGATCAACTGGGGTCTCTTGTATATCGAGCAACAAAACGTTGCGCGAGTGAGATCAATTAGGATGCCGTATATATAACGCTTTGAACTGTAACAGAATTATGATTATAATATGTATATAGATATATATGCGCAGGTAAGCCCAATTGGGTAGCATTAATAACGATTTGTATTATAACACCATTACGATTTCTATGCGGCGTAGGTAGGTGATTGAAATTCATTTACTTTATTAATCATTATTTGGTAATATGGATGTAAGTTCAAAACGATATCATGTAGGGATCAAACTTATTCTGCACGCACGTAAGTTCCATTGAAACTTATTTATTTGATTGTTATTTGATAATTTGTAAATATAATGGCCTTATCGCATAGTGATCACACTTATTCCGGCCACATGTAAGTTCAATTGGAAATTATTTATTTTAATTGTTAATTCATCAAATCTAAATATAAAGGCGTTGTCGCCTAATAACTGCACCAATTCTGCACGCATGTATTTTCCATCGCAAGTTATTTATATTAATTATTATTTGGTAATATGTAAATATAATTACGTTACCGCATTATGATCGCACTTACTCTGCACACATGTAAGTTCAAATAAAAATTATCTATTTTAATTGTTAATTGATAAACTGTAAATGCAAAGACGTTATCGCCTGATGAAATCTCACTTTTCGTCACACGCAGGTAGGTACACTTGTTACTGTTTCTTTGCGTGGAAACTAGTTTTGAGTTTATGAAGTATTTGCTATCAAACTATAGCCAAATACTCTCATACAAGCACCTTATTTGTTGAACTGACTGTTAGAAATATTCTACTCGATCTTCTTTAAAACGATACGTTGGTTGTAGGTACGTTGATGGATCGGAGTAGCTAATGTAGCTTTGCTCCTTGGTGTGGTGTAGTGGAGTAGTTAATGTAGCTTTGCTCCTATGTTTAGTGTAGGGGAGTCGCTAATGTAGCTTTGCTCCGAGTGAAGTGTAGTGGAGTAGCTAATGTAGCTTTGCTCCTAGTGTGGTGTAGTGGAGTAGCTGAACAGCTTTGCTCCTAGCGAAAACAACTTGAAGTGTTATGTGTGAGTTACGATTGCAACTGATCTTTTAATTAACAAGTAAAAAAGCTAGAATTGGTCTAAGACCAATTCTTATGATACCCTAGATGAATGCCCGTATTAAATTTCGTATGGTCACCAATCTATTCAAGTTTGATTTTGAAGTTGTTTTTCGCAAATATTTCTAGAACGGTTTGTTGCACAGAAAAAATGATTATTACCAATTTTATAGGATTTCATATTCTGCAGAAGTTTTTAGTACAATAAAAATGTCTTGGACTGATCGTTTTCAAAGTATGCGTAAAAAACCTAAATTTTTTTATGGCAATACCAAGAAAGAGTTACCCGATTTAGTCCATTTTTAACATTTTATTTGCTAATGTAGTAAAAACATCATGTACAAAATTTCAGCTCTCTACGTCAACGCGTTCTCAGGCAGTGTCCAAAATATATGGCGGAAAACGAAATTTTTATATGGCAACCCCACGAAGGAGTTGCCCGATTTGTCTCATTTTCGAACTTAATTTTACTTTTTTTTTTAAAGTCCGTGTACAAAATTTCAGCTCTCTAAGTATATGCGTTCTCGAGTTATCGTGCGCACGGACGGACGGACGGACATGCCAAAATCAAAATAACTTTTAATATTATGAATGAGTGTCCAATCCATTTTGCTCTACCATCATTATTTCGAGGTGTTACAAACGGAATGACAAACTTAGTATACCCCTATAGATTTCATCTAGGGTACGTTATAATATTTATGTTAAAATTTAACCTTAACTGCTACGGAAGTAAAGCTAAAACTCTTAATTCATTTCCACACAGCGCTCGCCGTATACATATATGTATAAATTGCACCTTGCCCAATATCTACAGCTAGCCATTATCATCCGTAAATATTATTTTCGTTAAACGTTTCTATACGTACATACATAAATATAAATTTTGCTAAATGCTTGCAGCTGGTCATTACTACTTCACGTCATTCATCGTGAGCAATCAATTTGGTCGACCACATACATACATTTGTTTTACCTCCGGCGCAAGGTCGTCATATTACAATGTGGGATTTCTTGCGTGCCGGGGTATTACCTCACTTTCTTTTTCCACTTGTTTTATATGCGGAAATAATTGCTGTAGGTCAGTAATAATATATATGTACGCGCCATTCTTTAGGTATAATGGTATAATGTACCGCAGGTATGTACATGCATGCAATGATTTGTTTCTCTTGCTATGCAATGTAGGTATGTAGATATGTATGTACATATTTTCTTTTGGCAAGAATTGTAGCGTCATATGCAATGCATGTACATATTTTCTTTTGACAAGAATTAAAGTAGATATGGTAGGCAATTTAAGTATGTACGTAATTTGGATAAACGTATGCATAATATGCAATGTACGTATGTATGTACGTAATTTCTTTTAGTAAGGGCTGTACGTAATTTCTTTTAGTAAGGGCTATATGTAACAAACCTCCCTCTTTTTAAAAAAAAAGTGTTATTCTTAGAAGAGGAATAACGCATTCGAACATTGTATATGGCTTTGATAGCTAATATTAAAAAAGAAAAAAAAACAAAATGTTACATATGCATGTGTATATACATAATGCCGAGCGCTGAGACGATTACTTAGTTAGATTGATGAAGCTAACTTATTTATGTGTACAATATCGGGAATTATTTCTAGCCTATTTTTATACCCTAGATGAAATCTATAGGGGTATATTAAGTTTGTCATTCTGTTTGTAACACCTCGAAATAATGATGGTAGAGCAAAATGGATTGAACACCCACGCATAATATTAAAAGTTATTTTGATTTTTGCATGTCCGTCCGTCCGTCCGTCCGTCCGTCCGTCCGTGCGCACGATAACTCTAGAACGCGTATAATTAGAGGGCTGAAATTTTGTACACGGACTTTGAAAAAAAAAAGTAAAATTAAGTTCGAAAATGAGACAAATCGGGCAACTCCTTCTTGGGGTTGCCATATAAAAATTTCGTTTTCGGCTATATATTTGCACACTGCCTGAGTATGCGTCGACGTAGAGAGCTGATGTGAGATCTAGTCTCGTTCGTGAGGGAGGAGAGCCGGTTCAGAGGATAACTCAGTTTTCCATTATTTCAAATATAAAATTTTATTTAATACTTCAAGTATAAATTCATTTACTTAATCTAATATCACAGAATTCATAAAAAATTCAATATAAATTCAATCTAAAACTACCCTACAAACTAATATAAAATTCAATAACAAAATTCAAAAATAAAAACAATAAATCCAACAATTCAAAAAAAACTTTGCCACGCAGTCCGCCACCCTTGAATTATTTATTCTGAAAAGGAAGAAGAAGCAAAATGTTAGTCTTCTAAAATTTTCTAAAATAAATTCAAAGGGGTGCTACGTCTAAGCACACGGAGGTAAAAAGATTCTAGAGAGTTCAAGCACTCAGGTTATTCCTGATCAGAATTATCTTCTGTGGTGATGCGTGAGGGCACACAGAAGTAAAAGGATTTTATAGAAAGTTGAGACACTCAGGTTATCCCTGATCAGAATTATCTTCTGTAATAATAGGGTGCTCAGGTTATCCCTGACCAGAATTATCTTCTGTATGATAGGAAAGGAAATTCAGGTTATCCCTGACCAGAATTATCTTCTGTAATAAGGTGGGAAGCACAATTCTTTTTACTCAGATTAGCTCTGATACAGATCAACTCTGCCAAAAGAATGGTGCCATCTACTGAATTTCATCGGCTTTATATAGCCGCTGTAACCAGTTACGTCTTCTCGCCTCTTGGTGTTGCCCTAGCAACGATTGATGCGATGTCTGAATGTACCACAGACAGCTGGCTGACGTAATGTCATTTGCTGTCATCACAAAATGTAAATATTACGAGGTAAGTATGCTTTGCTGCATTTTTTATATTTATTAATCAATTTTGATTGTTTCTTAGTGGATTTTTGATTACTTTCTCTTTTTAGATCAAATGGTGGCCACTTTTTATGCAGGTTGGATTGAACACCTTGTTTAGGAGGCATCTGCCTAGTTCATTTTACCTAGGAATTGATATACCAGACGCTTTAATTAGATAAGTATTCTATTATTTTTATGTAATTTGATTTGAATGATACTTTGTGTTCTTTTTTTGTATATTTTAGGTAGATTGAACGTGAAGCTGGGAGTACATCGAGGAATTAGGATTGTGTGAGGACTGAACATCCTCCCGCCTCAAAAAAAAATAATAAATTCACAAAATGTATAACAACTTACTGAGTTTTGCTTGAAGAAGTGGAGTCTGTCTCTTTTTCGCTTCATTTTTAGATCGATTCCACCTGGCAGAGTGATTTTGAAGAATGTTTTTGCATCACGAATCTCATCCCATGGTACATCTGATGTTTGTAGTAGTTCTATGATGTCAGGGGTAGTCCATAACTGCTTCAGGAGGTCAGCCGGTATTTGTTTGGAGTGCGAGTTGCACTAGGAGTTTGCACAGCTGTCATAATTGGTGTAGCTTCTGGTACCCTTATTGCAGTTGGTATGAAGCTTTGCTTTGTGTTCATAGAAGTTGTTTCATTCGGTCTGTCTATCGTTTTAACAGCGCTTTTAGTAGTTGATCTACTTATTTCTGTATGAGGTTTAGTGACTTTCGTATCAAGAGATTTCCTTGTTTCAGTGGGTATTTTTTGATGCAAATCCCCAGGAAGACTCGGCATAGTGTTGTCATTTTTCTTCGTGAACCAATTTGCCTCTTTCTTTCTGATGTTGAAAGGTGTCTGCGGACTTGATGCACTCTTGATAGGCGATTTGTGCTGATCATGCAAATTAGGCATTAGTTTTCTTGGCACATCTGTAGTTGGTTTGACCTTGTTGTTGCGTTGAGGATGGTATGCTTGACTGATATTTGACTGTGGGCACAGTCATGTAGGGGCCTCCTGACAGACCTGCGGGTGATGTGTTTGTCATTGTCGGGATAGGTTTCGGCTTAGTAGCCTGCCGAATTACAGGATGACTTGAGGTTGACTCATGTTTGAACCTCAATACTTCGTTGGACATGGGCATCCCTTTTCTAGCCTTTACCGATGGAGATGCCTCTTGTGCCTCAAATGGCCTTATCTTTCGCTTTATAGGTGATGAATACACTGGTATTGGCCGAGTAACAACCGATTTCATTCTCCGTTCCTTTTTAGGTGTTGGAGGCAGAGGGCTGATAGGCCTGATTGGCTTGAAGGGAGCCAATAATTCTGGCGGAGTTGGAGATAGGCCAGCATCTACAGAATCCAAAGATTCTGAGTTGAAAATCTCCAATAACTCATCCATGGTAGAATAAAACAAATGAAAAAATGAAAAAATAAAAAATATAAACGAACTCAAAAAGAAAAACCACTGCGCGCACTTGTCAACTTTCAAACTTGAAGTGACTTTTGGCGGATTTTGGGATCGTTTATATTTGAATATAACGGGCATTTTGGAATTTAGGACTGCCAGAGAGCAATAGATTTTGGTGGGGATATTTGATTGTCAAGAGATGTTTGTGAATGGGAGAGGACAGATTTTAGAGATTGGGCGAGTGAGAATATTTTTTGCAGTTTTGATGGTTGCTGCTCTGACCAAATTATTATGGCCAGTATGAATTTCAATAATTCGTCCTACTGGCCATTTTCCAATTGGGATTTGGTCTTCTTTTATTAAAACGAAAGTTCCGTTTTTTAAATTTTCCTTTTCTGTTTGCCATTTCTGTCGTTGGTGTAATGTTTGTAAGTAGTCTCGTGACCATTGTTTCCAAAAGTTATGAGAGAGGGATTGGATGTACTGCCATCTCTTGAGAGGATGTTGTTGAGGGTTAAGTGGGGAAGGTTCTACTATGGTGAGATTATGACGACCAGTGAGGAAATGTCCGGGAGTGAGGATATTGTAATCGGTGGGATCATTGAACTAAAATTGTATATAGTTCTTCGTATGTGAGTTTTGCATCCTTGATTGTTTTGTAGAGATGGCGTTTGGTGGACTTTACACCAGATTCCCATAAGCCTCCAAAGTGAGGTGCTGCAGGAGGGTTGAAGTGCCAAGTTATGCCTTGGTTGGCAAACTCGCTGGCTAATTTGCTTTCAATTGTTCTGATAGATTTCTCTAAGTCTGATTGTATAATTCGATTTGCTCCTACGAAATTCGTTCCTTGGTCTGAGTAGATGTGTGAGCAAAGGCCTCTCCGTGCAGCAAATCGCTTAAGAGCGGCTAGAAAGGCTGTGTAGATAAGTCAGAGACAAGCTCTATGTGTATGGCCTTAGTGGCCAGGCAAACGTATAGACATATATATGCTTTAGTAGTTTTCGCTCCTCTTAATGTAGATGTTTTCATATCAAGCGGGCCTGCATAATCTAGCCCAGTATGTTGAAAAGGCAAAGATGTGTTGACTCTAGGAGCGGGTAGAGAACTCATTAATTGAGTACTAGGTCGTGCATTGAATCGAAAACAGTCGACACATTTGTGGATGCGATGACTAATTGTATTGCGGGCGTTTAGTAACCAATAATGATTTCTTATAGTACTTAATATTAGTTGGGTGCCTCCGTGTAGAGTATAATGATGTATATGGTCTATAAAAATATTGGTTATGTGATGATTATTGGGAAGGATTATAGGGTGCTGTTGGTCGTAATTCAACTGAGAATTTGTGAGACGACCTGCAACTCGTAACATATTTTCAGAGTCAAGTTTGGGATTGAGGGAGAGAATTCGACTCTTTTTAGGAAGGGGCAAATTCTTCTGTAAGTGATTTTGGTGGAAAAGATGATATTTTGGAGAAGTCTAATTAAGCATTGTTCTGCCTTTTTTAGCTCCGAGACTGTTAAATATTGAGTAGTGGACTGTATTTTGCGCATGCTGTTTAAAAATCTGAGACAGTATGCTGTGATTCTTACGGTTTTTTGAAATGATGAATATTTGTGTAATAAGATTATTTGTTCATCGATGATTGTAGTGAAAACTTTTGGTTTTTTGGACTCTAGTTGAGTATGTTTATCTTGTGATTGTTGAGGCCGTAGATCCTCATTTTGATGTAACCAGTCTGGGCCATTCCACCACATTGAAGTAGTGACCAAGCTGTCTGGCAAAATTCCCCTTGATGCTACATCCACTGGATTGCTCTTGGAGGGAACGTGCTTCCAAGAGACTTGTGGCATATTTTCGTGTATTTCGGTTATACAATTGGCCACGAAAGTTTTCCAGGTTGAGGGATGTTTATGAAGCCATGACAAGACTATATTGGAATCTGTCCAAGCTATTAGTTTGACTCTTTCTAATTCCAAATCGATGGTTACTTGTTTTATGAGTCGAGAGAGCAGAACAGCCCTACATAGCTCTAAGCGTGGGATTGAGACTGGTTTGATTGGAGCGACCTTAGTTTTTGCTGTTATCAATTGTACTTTGGAGCCCTCGTTTGTCTGTATTTTTAAATATAGAACAGCTGAGTAAGCATTATTGGATGCGTCACAAAAGCCATGGAGCTCCATATCTGTTGACTTAGGCATGTAGCCTAGCCAACGTGGAATCTAGATGTCTTGAATTGCATGTAATTGATTTTTAAAATAATTCCATTCTCTTGATATTTCTGTGGATACGATGTCATCCCAATCGCATTTTGAGAGCCAAAGATTCTGAATTAAGATCTTTGCCGTGATTATGGATGGAGCCAGCCATCCTAATGGATCGAAGAGAGATGAGACTTCGGATAATATTATTCTCTTTGTATATGTGGTTTTTGGCTCAGGAATGTTAACTTTGAAAGAAAAGCAGTCTGTGGTTGGATACCAATGAATGCCAAGAGTTTTTATGGACTCGTGTTCTGAAAATTCTAGGTGCGCTTTCAACTCTCGATGATTTAATGGTATATTAGTTAAGAGATCATAATGGTTGGCAGTCCATTTGCGCAGGTTGAATGTTCCTTTTGCTAAAACTTCAATGAGTTCATGTTGTAGTTGTTGTGCCTCATTCAAAGTATGTGCTCCTTAGACCAAATCATCAACGTAGAAGTCTCTCATAACGCTCTTAGCTGCTTGCGGATAATTACTTGCTTCGTCCTTTGCTAGTTGCTGTAGAGTTCTGATGGCGAGATATGGTGCTGGTGTAGTTCCAAATGTGACCGTAGTCAGAATATAATCTTTTAATTTTTTATTTGGACTGTCTCTCCAGATTATTCTCTGATAATTCTGGTGTTGTGACGTCATTTGAATCATTCTGTACATTTTTTCTATGTCTGCTGTAAATGCAAACTTGTACAGGCGCCATCTCAGTAGGGTGGTCCATAGCGTTGGCTGGATTGTAGGTCCAACTAGTAACTGCTCGTTTAATGATTTTCCATTTGATGTGCGAGCTGAGGCATTAAAAACAACCCGGAGTTTTGTTGTGCTACTCTCTTTGAGCACCGCATGATGTGGGAGATAATAGAAAGTGGTGTTATCATGTGAAATACTTTCTGTTGGTGTAGGTGAGATAGGCCTCATGTGGCCAAGATGAACGTATTCATCTATGCACTCCTTGTATAGTTTGTGCATTGTCGGATTGTTGGATAATTTTTTCTCTAGTTGAAAAAATTGTTTGACGGCCATGTTTCTGGACTGTCCAAGTTCGGGTGAATCTCTGGTCTTGAAAGGTAAGTTTACTTTATATTTGCCAGCGTTTTGGTTGCGTGCTACATTCCTCGAGCTCCCAAAATTTTCTTAATTGATCGTCCAACGTAGTGTTTATGGTGGTGTGGGTGGATAGCATGGTGGTGATAGTGCTTTTCGCTTCTGGTACTGCTCCAACCAGAATCCAGCCCAATTCTGTGTTTTGGGCTGTGGGTGTATTGCTAGGTCCTCTTTTAATGCCATTTTTAATAATGGCGGCGTAAACTTCTGCTCCAAGAAGAATATCAACCTCTCCCGGAATCGAGAAGGTGGGATCCGCTAATGGGAGATTGTTAATGTATCTCCAATTTGACACGTTAATCGTATTAGTAGGTAGCAAGTCTGTGATTTTTTTTATCACGAACATATTGCTTGTAATTTTGAACTTGGTATGTAATGACTGAATGATGACAGTTGTTTGCTTTACAGCTGTATTGGTGGGCGTTGTACCAAGTCCAATTAATTGATGGGTAGTTGGGAGTCCTTTAAGCTGTAGTCGCTTAAAGGCTCTTTCAGTTAAAATGGAAACTTGAGATCGAGAATCGATCAGTGCTCTAAACACTATTGTGATTCCAGATGGTTATGTGACATTTATCAAAGCTGTAGAGAGTAGCGCTCTCTTCATATTAGATGTTAGAAAGTTTTGAACTTGCTCATTATTTCTGTCGGCGGGTGAGTATTGCCTTGTTTCCATATTGGAATTTTGGGTGAGCTGATTGGGTGATTTACTTTCGTAATGGAGCAGTGTATTGTGATTTCTGTTACAATGATAACATCTTTTTTTGCTTGTACAATTTGATGTTGTATGGTTAGGTGATAAGCAATTCTTGCATAAATGCTTATTTGAGACAGCTTCGTGTCGCTGTTGGGTGGTCAGAGTTCGGAATGTTGGACAGTGAAAAATTATATGGTCCTCTTTGCAGTGGCTGCAATTTGTTTTATTAGGTGGGGGCGCTGGATTCTTAGATTTGTTTAAGAGTCCATACGTTGTTCTAGGTGAGAAAGGTTTTCTCTGTGTCGTATTTGACGACATATTTTTGTTTTCCTATCATTTCTATAGCTCTGAAGCGAGACTCTAGGAATTTTGTAAGTGTCTTTAATTCTGGTAATTCAGTGCTAATATGTAAGATCTGTTCCCATAGTTGATGAGTGTCTGGGTGCAATCTCTGCACTGTTAAATATATAATTATTGGATCCCAATTATCAGTTACTATTTCTAAATTGTGTAGTGCTAATAAAGCCTCGGTTATGTTATCTAATAGCCTTTTAATATTGTCGGCACTGTCATGGTTTATGGTTGGGAGAGACAATAATTTTTTTAACTGTACATTGACGAGAATTCGTTTGTTTGAGTAGCGTTCCTTTAGGAGCTGGTTTATAATTTGCGTCGCATATTTCGTAATGCCTGAGCAATTTTTCAGCTTCTCCTATTAAATTCGTTTTTAGAAAATATAATTTGTCAACGTCTCTTAAATTATTGTTTTTATGAATAACCGAATTAAATAAATCGTGGAATGAAATCCACGTAGAGTATTCACCATTGAAGGTGGGAAGTTTAATTCTGGGGACTCTTTCATTATTACATGAATTTGTGCTAGCATGTGATGTCTGAGTCTGAGGAGGATTGTTGACAGGCGTTGGTGTTAGTTTGTCTATATCCTCTTCCATGCTTGCTGCTTTTTCAATATAATACTCCTGTGCATCACTAAATGTCTCTTTCGTGAAATATTCTAATTTGCGATCTTCCTTTGCCGCTCTTTTTTGAATTACCCTATGCCTTGTTTGGAATTCTTTCCAATATTCGGTGAACGTTTGTAGGCGTTTTTCTGTCGATTTGACAGTTTTCTTTTTACCGTCCCTTTGATGCCTTTTAAAGAGGTCTTCCATTAAGTCTTTGACCTCTTTTTGAGACTCAACCAACTCTAATACTGAGCTAATGGTTTCGTCCCCGGCGTCAGATATACTGCCTTCGTCATCTGTAGGCATTTTGTATAGAGAGGCTTGAATCACGTGATAGTACTAAGCAATGTATTCAATTTTATATTTGATTCGACTGAGTTATCCGGCTTTGAATGACCAATGTGAGATCTAGTCTCGTTCGTGAGGGAGGAAAGCCGGTTCAGAGGATAACTCAGTTTTCTATTATTTCAAATATAAAATTTTATTTAATACTTCAAGTATAAATTCATTTACTTAATCTAATATCACAAAATTCATAAAAAATTCAATATAAATTCAATCTAAAACTACCCTACAAACTAATATAAAATCCAATAACAAAATTCAAAAATAAAAACAATAAATCCAACAATTCAAAAAAAACTTTGCCACGCAGTCCGCCACCCTTGAATTATTTATTCTGAAAAGGAAGAAGAAGCAAAATGTTAGTCTTCTAAATTTTCTAAAATAAATTCAAAGGGGTGCTACGTCTAAGCACACAGAAGTAAAAAGACTCTAGAGAGTTCAAGCACTCAGGTTATCCCTGATCAGAATTATCTTCTGTGGTGATGCGTGAGGGCACACAGAAGTAAAAGATTTTATAGAAAGTTGAGACACTCAGGTTATCCCTGATCAGAATTATCTTCTGTAATAATAGGGTGCTCAGTTATCCCTGACCAGAATAATCTTCTGTATGATAGGAAAGGAAATTCAGGTTACCCCTGACCAGAATTATCTTCTGTAATAATAGGATGCTCAGGTTATCCCTGACCAGAATTATCTTCTGTATGATAGGAAAGGAAATTCAGGTTATCCCTGACCAGAATTATCTTCTGTAATAAGGTGGGAAGCACAATTCTTTTTACTCAGATTAGCTCTGATACAGATCAACTCTGCCAAAAGAATGGTGCCATCTACTGAATTTCATCGGCTTTATATAGCCGCTGTAACCAGTTACGTCTTCTCGCCTCTTGGTGTTGCCCTAGCAACGATTGATGCGATGTCTGAATGTACCACAGACAGCTGGCTGACGTAATGTCATTTGCTGTCATCACAAAATGTAAATATTAGGAGGTAAGTATGCTTTGCTGCATTTTTTATATTTATTAATCAATTTTGATTGTTTCTTAGTGGATTTTTGATTACTTTCTCTTTTTAGATCAAATGGTGGCCACTTTTTATGCAGGTTGGATTGAACACTTTGTTTAGGAGGCATCTGCCTAGTTCATTTTAACTTGGAATTGATATACCAGACGCTTTAATTAGATAAGTATTCTATTATTTTTATGTAATTTGATTTGAATGATACTTTGTGTACTTTTTTTGCATATTTTAGGTTAATTGAACGTGAAGCTGGGAGTACATCGAGGGATTAGGATTATATTTGTGTGTGAGGACTGAACAGCTGAAATTTCGTACATGGTGTTTTTACTATATTAGCAAATCAAAAGTCAAAAATAGACTAAATCGGGCAACTCCTTCTTGGTGTTGCCATATAAAAATTTAGGTTTTTTACGTATACTTTGAAAACGATCAGTCCAAGACATTTTTATTGTACTAAAAACTTCTTCAGAATACGAAATCTTATAAAATAGGTTATAAACATTTTTTCTGTTCGACAAACAGTTCTAGAAATATATGCGGAAAACAACTTCAAAAATCAAACTTGAATAGATTGGTGACCATACGAAATTTAATACGGGCATTCATCTACATTCTAGGGTATCATAAGAATTGGTCTTAGACCAATTCTAGCTTTTTTACTTGTTATAATTTCTTTTTGTTTAAGATTAAGTAGCTACAGTAAAATGAAGTTTTTTCTCTTAGGCAGGTATAAATTGTTTTTTTTTTGCATTAATATATCTGTATATATCAATTTACAATTTAAACTTTTATGGCTTTACAATATCATATATATGTATATACAAGAAAAAATTTTTTTTTTGGTTACAAATTTAATTCTTTATACTTTTATATTAATATGTGTATACAAATGTTCTCATTACAATTTTAATCTGTTGACGCATATATTTGTATATACGTATGTTTACATTATAATTTTAATTATTTATGCATTTATTGTAATATATGTGTGTGTACATATGTTTTCATTACCATTTTAATTTTTTATGCATCTACAATAAGATATGTGTGTATACATATGTTTTCCTTATAATTTCAATTTTTAATGCATTTATTGTAATATATGCGTGTGTACATATGTTTTAATTACCATTTTAATTTGTTGACGCATATATAGGTACGTATGTTTAAATTATAATTATAATTTTTTGATGCATTTATTGTAATATATGTGTGTATACATATGTTTTCATTACAATTTTAATTTTGTATGCTTTTATAGTAATACTATATGTGTATACATATTTTTGCATTCACAGTAAGATATGTGTGTATACATATGTTTACAATTTTATTTCCTTACCCTAATCTATATATGTGAATATACATATTTCTATCTCTCGTTCTGTTGTTTTAATATTTAAATTTTAAACAAGACAGATCTTTTTATTAATTTTGGTTATCTTGGATTTGAGAAGTAACTAAACTACTTGCAAATTGCGGGGGTGTGTACATGAATCGGGATGGGTTATAGATGGTGGGAGTGGTGGTGGTGGAGGTATTGGTAAATGTTGCCCTGTGGGGGCGGGTTAGCTTTTGGCTTACTTGAATCTTTTGATTCTGTATGAACGGTCTGAAAAGCCGTGCGGTCTTTGTTTTCCAGTGTTTTTATTTACTCTTCTAGTTGATCTAAAGAGTAAGAATTTTCATTTAGAATATGATTGGCATCTTCTGCTCTTATCATAGTTATATCTTTATTAAGAAAATGAAAGGGTTACTAAAAAAAATCTTAATTGTTTCTTGCTAAATTTGGCAATAAAAATTAAAATAATTAAATTGTCTTTCTTTAATCAAAACAAAAAATATTCTACCTCTGAGTTTGCATATTGAGGTGGAATGTATTCTCTTCTCTTTCTTTAAAAGGTTAACTATTATTCGTGGAATGGTTTTAACCTGTTGTTATGTACTGTTACTCTTCGTCTGCCGATTTGAATAATAGTATTAACAGGAGTGAAAGCTTTTACCACGAGATATGGACCTAGCCATATCTGGGAAAGCTTGTGTTTCTTAGCTTGATTCTTCAATAATACTTTATCACCTGGTTGGAAAGTTACTGGTCTTTAGTGATTATCGTAGTGTAGTTTTGACTTTTCCTTAGCGTTAAGCAAATTTTTTCGGGCGATAGCGTAGGTTTTCTGTAATTTGTACCTGAGAATATGGTAGTAACTTTCGTGATTGTACATTGGCTCTGACTCTCTTCTTAGATTTGAAGGTACATCCGCTGTAAATCCAAACACACCTGTCCATTGGAGTGAGCTTAGTGCCTTCATGTGGACTATTACTATACACAAAAGCCACAGTTCTCAGGAATCGATCCCAAGCCTTTGGATTTTCGGATACAATATCTCTTAAATACTCTACTAGTGGTCTGTGAGTTCGTTCAAGTGCACCGTTGGATTGTGGATGATACGCGGATGTTTGCAGTTTATTATTTTTTAGGAGCTTACAAACTCGTTTAAAGAGATCGCTTAAGAAGTTGGAGCCTTGATCAGTTACTACCTTTTTAGGAATGCGGTAACGAGTAATTATCTCGTCGAAAAATATTCCTGCTACCGTTTCTGCTTCGCCATTCGGCATGGCGTAACAATGTACGAATCTCGTAAGTTTGTCTTGAAAAGTCAAAATATATTTGTTTCCTGAGTGCGTTTTCTCAAGCGGAGCTACGATGTCCAGATATACTTTTTCGAATGGCATTAGGGCAGTATCCGTTATGACCATCGGCATACGATACTCTGGGCTAGCCTTCATTTTCTGGCATTTAGTTCATTTGCGGACATATTTTCTAACCGAGCTGAGCATGTTTTTCCACTTATACTTCTTTTTCATTCTTTTATAGGTTTTGACTACACCTTGGTGACCACCAAATGCAGAATCGTGGTAGTCCTTTAAAATTGTTTCGATTTCCTCCGGGTCCATGATAGTTTCCGGCAATTTAACCTGGGAATCTATAAGATTATTTTTTGTAGGAAATTTGCTGTGTTCAGATGCAACGTTTTCAAATTGGCTGTTCTCAGTTGAGCCAATTTCAACTGAGTCTTTTATGAAGTTCTGAGAATTCTTTTGAATTTTATGGGGAGTTTTCTGAACTATGCCTTCCATTTCTGTCTCCCTTGCTTGAGCTCTTGTCACTACATCACAATGTGCTTGTTTAAATTTTGAAGGTGGCAGAGATCTAAACTCATTTTCGTCTATGTCGGAATTGGCTCGGTGATGTACCTTCGACAATGATCGAATTGGGGTATTCTACTAAGCGCGTCTGCATTGGTGTTAAATTCTCCAGGCTTGTATTCAATTTTATAGTCAAACCCCATGTTACATACCTAAAACACACCTGGTTTTCATTACTTCATTAAAATCTTTAAATTTAGATTTTTAATGGTAATGCGGTAATGTAGGAATGCAACCTAATAACATACATGAAAAAAAGGTAGAAAATAATTATTCAAAATCATACCTGAAAAAAGGTAGAAAATAATTATCCAAAATCACTAAATTTTCATATAAGCTAATCATGCTTAAAAGCATGAGTAGCTTATCAATTTAATCAGTGAAGAAAATTGCATCAGCAATTTTCTTCACATACCATTTCGTTTTTACAAAAATGTTCCCATGAAATATTTAATAAAAAAAAAATACAGCGAAAGACAAATCGTAGCTTCAGTACGATTTGTCGGGAAAATTACAATATGTATGTACGAACGTACATACATATATATAAAAAGAAAAAAAAAAAAGCTTTCGCGATAAGAAGAGCGCGCCGCGAAAATACATTGTATGTATACGCGCGCGGCAATTCTAATCATCGTGACGGTGGCTGATGTTTATAAAAGCATCAAATTTCAAGCCTCTGTCCAACGAAAAATATTCTGGACTTGTTTAATCAAGTCCAGAATAAATGAAAATTTTCTCAGGGTGAAAATGCAACTATGCATTTTTACCCTGAACGAAGGCTCTTGATCGCGACAAAAGTGATCAAGAGCCGAGTTGTGATTTAAATTTCCTGCGCGGCGGTTAAACGAAAAATATTTGGATTAAAAAAACGAGTTTGATTTTGAAATAGGATTAACGGCGGTTCGCGGACGAGTTAGTAAAAGAAAAAGTGTAGATATTTCGGGAATTAGGTCTCGGTCTCGGTCGGAGGAAGGTATAAAGTAAAAAGTTTTTAAGAAAGAAAAAGTTTGTAAAAAGAAGGTTTGATTAGTAACGAAAAAGTTGTGATAACAGTTTGTTTAGTACACACAAAAGAAAAAAAATTAGGGTGTGAAATCCAGATCCTGAATTATAGCAAAGAAAATAAATAACGAGAATAAAAAGTTAAGTGCCGTGTTTTAAATTAAAGGGCCAACACAAGCAGGAGAACTGGATAACTGAGAAATTACTAAGGAGTTTAAAGCTGTAAGTAAACGCCCCTTGAACTATAACAAAATTGGCGCAGCCGGTAGGATAGAGGAAGTCTACTTTAAACAAACAAAAGTATAAGCGCTCGAAAACCCTCTATCCTACGAATCCAAAAGGAGTTTAGGACGAGCTCGAATACTGGGCAAGACACCCTACCCTCCGCCTGAAGTTGAGTCTGGCTTCAGGGGTATTTCGATCCTGTCGGCTCCCAACGCTCGGGGTCGGACAGCTTTAACTGCCTCTGTTTGAAAAACACGCAGCCACCCCCTCATCAAAGCACAAAGTGCCAACGTGGGACAATAGCGGGCTTCATCCCAGCCCAGGAACAGAAGACGTCCATAGAGGAAAATTCCAACGCGAAAACCCGAAGGAAGATCAGATACACTACAATCTGCGATCCGGAGCTGAAAGGGACTTCGAAGTAGGCAACGCGCCCCCCTTTCAGCTTTTATCCAGGGGAATTTAAGAAGGCAACGGGCCCGCCCGGCAGCAAAAGAACTTCAAACACAAAAACCAGCGATCCTGAATTGAGAGGGACCTCGAAGAAGGCAATAAGCCCCCCCTCTCAATTTGAACCAAGGGAATTAAAACGGCAGAAGCCCCCCTAGCTGCAAATTTTACATACGGTGGTCCATGAGCGAGGGAAGCTCCCACCAGGAGACGCCGCCGAAAATCCCACCAATTCCACCAACTCCACAACAATCTTCCTCACCGGGCGACGCACAGGAAGATCCGTCCCGGTACGAAGGAGGCAACGAGGGAGCAACATCTGCAACTGAGGGTGCTAATCAAACACCCCCAACAAATTCAACAGCAACAGGAGTCACACTCAGGAGTGGGACAATCCTGACAGGTCCCCAGCAAGTAAGGTCTAATAATTTAAATTTAGAAAATTATTTAAAATATCTAGAGGGGAAAGTGCGAGACTCCTCCGAACTTTCTGTTCTACAGTGCGATTCTATCGATAAACAGCTCAAAAAGTCCCGTGAACGGCGGCTTGAGCAAATCGCGCAATTCAAAGAAACTACGGAAAAATTTAAAGAAAGCTTAAAGCAGTTTGGGGAACTCTCGCACTCTCTCGAAACAGAAATTACAAATAATAGTGTAGAATTAAGAGAAGGTGCCATTGAGGACAGTGTCAGTGATTCCACCGTGAGTGAAATCCTATTTAATTGGCTGGGCGACTCCCTTTTGGAAACCTGCATAGAAGAAACTAGCTCTCCAAAAGTCTCAAACTTTAGCTTCAGAATCCCCAATATAAACATGGCAGATTACGCGAAAATCGCCAAGCTAACTGCCCAGCTCGTTCCCCTATTCTCGGGAGAGCAGCATCCAAAATTGAGCCTTGAGCTCCAAACTTTCCTAGGATGCTGCAGGCAGGTAATCCAGTGCATTTCGGTGGAGGAACTATCGGCAGTTTTGCAAATCTTCCCCACCAGACTTCGAGGCGAAGCTTACCAGCTTTTTGCCTCAAATATGCCTACTACTTTCAAAGAGGTAGAAGAACGGCTAAATCGTACCTACCTGCCTAGGGAAACTTACCAGGAACTGGTAAATAAATTAATTACTACAAGGCAGTATCCTTTGGAAAACCTCACAGCCTTCACGGCACGAGTAAAACAAATGCTGGCACTCTGTAATGAAGCAGCAGAGTCCAAATATGGCGCTACAGCAGCCCCCTCTGTGAAAACACAGCTAGAAGACTTCGCTAAAAACGCACTTAAAACTGGTGTTAATAACCCATATATGTGCCAATACCTTCTGACATTAACAGAAGACACAGTGGACGAATTAGTACAAAAGGCGCTTGACATGGAGCGTCTCCAGCAAAGTGCTCTATTTCTGCAACCTCCAGGGCACTTTCAATTCAGTACAGTGCAGAACACAATACCACAGTCAATAAATGCACCTGTGATAAGTAATCCGCAAGGGATTCCAAATAATTCGCCTGCAAATCACACCATATATAATCCAGGCATAATACCATTCGCACAGGATACCTGGCAAAACAGTGTGCCCACAAATGCAAGCACCAGTAAATTTTCATCACAGTTCACACAGCCAAATATAAAACAGGAGCCAAAATCACCAAATAGAAATTTTAATGTACCAAATAAAAATAATTATTTAAATAAAATCAGTTGTAGTTTTTGTAATCTAAGAGGCCACACATATGCTGATTGCCTCAAAAGGAAAAATACGCCTTATTGTGTGAACTGCAAAATATACAACCACGATATACGTGACTGCAGGAGGAACAACAACAATATTCAAAGACCACACAACAATAGTGGACCACCAAACCAACGCCCTAGAGAGCCGCAGAATCCCAATAACAATTCCAGAGTATATAACGCAAGAAAAAAGTGTGAATTTTGTGGTCGTTCTGGACATGCAGTAAAAAACTGCCAACAAAAACGTAAATGGGAGGCCTGGAATCAGAGAAACGACGTACAGTCGACCCAAAACTCCCCGGCTCGACTATAAAACTCCCGTCTAATAAAATAGGGTCTCCTCAGCAGCCCGATTCCAGTGTCGCTACCGTAAAACTTCCTTTAGACATAGGCCTGAACGGCCAAGCTAAACTAGTAGTAGACACAGGCGCTGAGGTTAGTATAATAAAGAAAAGGTCATTAAAAGATCTCAAAGAAATTAACCACAATGAGGCATGTACACTTCAGACCCCATTTGGTACCGGAAAGACGCTGGGAAATTGCCAGGGAAACTTCGTTTTCAAAAACAAAATTCCCTGCAAGTTTCAAGTCGTAAAGAACTTGCCTGGTCTTTCCGATGATGGACTTCTAGGAAATGATTTCCTAGCAAAAAACTGTAACGTTGAGGGTCCTAATAAGGCACTAAGGTTTCCTCGCACGGAAACTAATCCAGACGAATTTGCTTTGCCATTAGAGTTTGAAACGGACAAGCTACAATCTGAAAAAGCAGTCGAAGTAAGAACACTTGCAGAAGAGGTAGAGTCTAACCAGGCTGAACTATCCACCTGCAGTGTCTTCAAGGCTTCTCAAACGAGAAAAGCTGGCTGCCAAGCTCCACAAGGGCCCAAGGAATGTGAAAAAAGCTGTATGGGCGAACAAGAGACCGATGAAGGCAGGCAGCAATTGGTTACCTTTAAGGAATCAATCTGCATACCTGCGCGCTCTCAAATTGTTGCCCCAGTGCCGTTACAAACTCAAGAAGAAATGCTCTGTTTATCCCAAGAGATAAGCGATGGAGTCTTCTTGGCAAACAGTTTGCTGTCATCTGGAGAAGAATTAGCGCTGGTCAGTATTCTCAACGCTAACAGTCATCAAGTAGTCATACATAGCTTAAAGTTACAACTATTTCCCATAATGACTACACAATAGTCCCATTAACACACACAAAAGCCCACAACCAAACGCACATTCCCATACCAAATAAAGAGGCAATATCAAGCAACACAAGAGACGGAACTGAGTGTCTAAAGCCTGCCAAAAAGGTGCATATAACTCTTCCGTCCAAAATCCCGAGGCATAAATCACTCTTAAACAAACAACGGCCATATAAGAACGGTAGCGAGTCGCTAAAGCCTATATTAAAGGTGCATATTACTCCACCGTCACAAAATACAAAACATTCTACATGGTCAAAAAGCAGTAGCATTGACGCGCATGAGTATCCCACACAACCTAAGGCAAAGACCACACAGGTATACCAAACTCAGCCGTCAACAAAGCAGGAAGCAAATACCCTGCCAATTACTAAGAACAACGAAATAAAGCCTCGAAAGGAATCACAGAAGCCTCATCTATTTACAGGTCAAAAACCTAAAAGGAAGAATAAGTCAAACCAAGGTTCAGCCGAAAAAACGGCAATTTTACAAAACATGTACGATATCTATACCCGGATAATGAGACTCCGGACGACCCAAAACAATACCCGCGTATTTCTAGGCTAGAGCAAGAACTCAGCCTAGACCCTAATTTAACCGCGGAAGAAAAAATTTCGATATCAGAACTCTGCGAAGAGTATAACGATATCTTCTTCCTCAAAGGTGACAAACTCACCTATACAAATGCGATAACGCATAATATTCCATTGGTGCAAGATCAAGCACCAATCAATCAAAAAATGTACCGCTTACCTGAAACACAGCGGAAAGTCATTAACGAGTAGCTAAAAGAAATGCTAGACAGCGGGATCCAGTCTAGTAAAAGCCCTTGGAATTCACCTCTACTAGTTGTCCCCAAGAAAGCGGGACCTGACGGTGAAAAAAGGTGGCGCGTCGTTGTCGATTTTCGTAAATTAAACGAAAAGACAATTGGAGATGCATTCCCGCTACCCCGAATCGAAGATATGCTCGACCAACTAGGTCACGCAAGGTATTTCACCACACTCGATTTGGCCAACGGCTATCACCAAGTTCTTGTCGACAAAAAAGATCGACATAAAACTGCTTTTAGCACAAGCTATGGGCACTATGAGTTCAAGCGTATGCCATTCGGGCTCAAAGGAGCCCCTGCCATATTTCAATGTCTAATGAATTTCGTACTAACAGGCCTACAAGGCCTCGAATGTTTTGTTTACCTAGATGACATCGTCATCTATGGTAAAAATTTAAACGACCACAACGAAAAGTTGAGAAAAGTCTTCGACAAGTTGAGAGAAAACAACTTGAAACTGCAGCCAGAAAAGTGCCAGTTTCTAAGAAGAGAAGTTGTTTACCTAGGACATAAATGTTCTAGCGAAGGAGCCCTACCAGACCCAAGTAAGACGGCCTGCGTCCAAACATTTCCTGTTCCAGTAAGGCAAGTTCAGTCATTTTTAGGACTTGCCAATTACTACAGGAAATTCATTCCAGACTTCTCCAAAATTGTACGTCCAATCACAAATTTACTCCGAAAGGATGTAAAATTCACTTGGACAGAGAAATGCCAAGAAGCATTTCAAAGCATAAAAAACGCTTTAATTTCTCCTCCACTTTCAATTTACCCCGATTTTTCGAAATCTTTTAATCTCACTACAGACGCAAGTAACGAGGCTCTAAGAGCTGTTCTTTCTCAAGGAGAAGTCGGAAAGGACCAGCCCATTGCCTATGCAAGCCGCACATTAAACAAAGCCGAAAGAAATTACTCTACTATAGAGGAAGAGTTATTGGCTATTGTCTGGGGTACCAAGAATTTCAGGTGCTATCTTCAAGGCCGGTCACGGTCTATACTGACCATAAACCTCTCAAAGGTGTCTTCAATGTGAAAGACCCTACTTCCCGTTTGGTGAGATTTCACCACAAATTATCTGAATTCGATTACAACATCGAATATAAACCAGGGAAGTACAACACTAATGCCGATGCACTAAGTCGGATCCCTCAAGCATTAAAAGAAGACAGTTTAGGCAATACCTTAACGGTAGAAGCCCTAGTCCACCACACGATGGACTGAGATGTGGAGGAAAACAATTCCACAAATAATAAGAGAAAGAAGAAAGCCGCTCATTGTTTCGTCGTGACTCGAGCTCAGAAGCAAAAGGCTCAAGAGACAATAAACAGCTCCAGTTTGGAGACAGAAGAGCACACGAAAGCGGACCAAAACGAAATTCAACTCACGGAGTCGGAAACACTAAACCCAGCATCGCCTGATCAAAAAGTAAGTACTGGTAAGACACCCGAAGTAATCACGAGCTCTACGGAAATGCGAACAATCTTAAAAGATTATCACGATGCTCCATTTGGTGGCCATCAAGGTGTCATAAAAACTTACAAACGCATAAGACGCAAGTATTGGTGGAGACACATGCTTAGCGACATCAAGAATGCCCAAAGTGCCAGACGATGAAAGCTTCTCCACAATATAAAATGCCAATGATTATCACGGACCTCGCAGAACAACCGTTCGACAAAGTTTACCTCGATATCGTAGGTTCATTAGAAGAGACCACATCAGGTAACAAATATATCTTGACCTTCCAAGATAATTTAACAAAATTTGTCGACTGGTATGCAATACCTAATGCAGAAGCCGTCACAGTAGCGCAAGTTTTCTCTGATGAAATCGTTACGCGTTATCGCATACCCAAAAGAATACTCACCGATCAGGGAACAAATTTCCTGAGTGAATTATTCAAAAGAGTATGTAAGCTTCTAAAGGTAAAGAAGTTACAGACTTCGGCATACCACCCACAGTCTAACGGAGCACTAGAGCGTGCCCACAGACCGCTGATTGAATACCTGCGAACAATCGTAGACGAAAATCCCAAAACATGGGACCAATTCCTACGAACCGCTGCATTCGTGTATAATAATAGTGTACACGAGGGTACTAAACTTACCCCAATGGACTGCCTTTACGGCTTCACAGCGGATGTCCCATCAAATTTAAAACGGGATCCCGAACCAGTTTACAATCACGAGAGCTATTATCATATACTAAAGTATAAGCTCCAAAAATCATACGCCACGGCAAGAAAGAATTTATTAGCCAGTAAACAACGCTCAAAGGGGTACTATGATAAGACAGTACGACCCCTAACTTTTCACATAGGAGATAAGGTCCTCATTAAAAACGAAAGCAGGAAACATAAGCTTTCCCAAATCTGGGTAGGACCTTATCAGGTAACTGCTATACCAAGTGGAGTGAACACCACAATAAAAATTGGTAAGCGTATTGTAACGGTACATAACAACCGTCTAAAACCATACTTTGAATGAAATAAACATGTTGTCACAGAACCAGGTTGACTCAAATTCCTACTCTGTTTGTTTCAAATTAATCCCATTTTAACGGCTCTCAGGAACACTTGCAGTGGAGCCACTCCACTGCCTGGTCTAATAACGGCACGAAATAAGTAAAGTCATACTTAAAGGATTATTTTCATCCTCCGAATTGTCCACAGAAATGGCGCTACAAATTATTGCAATTGCCATCCTCATCCAGTACGCGACAGGAGAAATCGCCGACAAACCCTATGCTATAACCAAGCTAAATAGCTCGGGCATATTTTTCGAGAATCTAGGAAGCCTCATGGTGTATCATAACACTTGGAATGTTCTCACGGAGATAGACTTGGATGAGTTAGACACGCAGATAAAACTAACGGAACATGCAGAATATTTGGTGCATAAACTCTGCATAAATATCACGGACAAAGAAGACCTGTGCAACGTGCAGCAACTACACATACACGCTATAATAGATAGCGTACAAAAGCGCACGAGAACCATTAAGGAATTAGTTCCAGGAAGGCGTAAGGCTAGATCACTATTCGACGGAATAGGCAATGCTATGCACTATTTATTTGGTACCGTGGATAGTAACAACGAAAAGGAGATATACAGCCGCCTAGATGAAATTGAATCGAACACACAAGCCCTAGCTGAGCTAGAGAAACAACAAATAAGTGTGGTTAAAACTACCTTGGAACAGATTCAAAAACCATTGGCTATGTTAATGGATCGTCAGCATAACATAGCACACCAGATTAACGATCTGCATACTGTGACCGAGGACCTAAACAGGAGGCAACTAAGACAAGAGATTATATCAAGCTTATTGCTCCAAATCATCGAAGTCGAATACCGTCAACAAGCCCTCCTTGACATTATAATAGCCACTAAAGGCAACCATATTCACCCACTCCTCGTGTCTCCCAAAAATCTGCTGGATGTATATCGAAAATCAACTTCGAAATGTCTAAACGACCAAAATTGCCTATCGATTCTGTACCAATCAGCAGGAGCACAGTCACGCCTTATGCAGAACAAATTGGTGGTGAGAATAACTCTCCCAATTTTTGATTTCCCCAAAATGAGGCTACGGCAAGTCCGATGCTTCCCAGTACCACAACCAGCAAATTATTCCATAATCCCTGACCCTGGATACTCTTGTGTGGCAAATAGCGCTCGTACACAGGAATTCCTCTAACTAAAAGGCGAGGATATGAAGAGCTTCAAGAAAGTCACTCATAGCCTGGAGGAAAATACATATATAGGTCGACTAAATACCCCCATAATTAAGGCAACCACCTCGGATGAATGTATAGTGAAAGTGTTGTACAATCCTTTAAATGAAGTGCCCAGTGCCCAAGTGTAGGTCTAGAGTACAAGTTCCCCAAAAAGACATGTTGATAAAGTTAAACAAGCCCAATGCGTGGCTATTTTCGTTTATTACCTCCACGGTACTACATATAACATGTCAAGATCACTTTGCCATCTCAAAATTAGAGGCGCAGGGGATACTAGAGATAACGCAACCATGTCAGGTGCAGATATGGGAAAAGGTGCTAAGGTACGAAGGTGAAAATAAACACCCTCTCAAAATTACTCAGCCTAAACAATTTCCTGAGCTGAATCATTCCTTACTCAACCTGAATCTAGCCGAAATTGTACCCAAGTCTCAAAACCAAAGTGTACAAACCGAAATCATAACAGGGGACGATATCAATAAATCAATCTATACTGGCACCCATTCGCTGGAAGATATCCAGCACAAGTTAGACCAGTATAGTAACAAGGTATCAAGCAGACAATCCCATATCCTGTCCACAACTTCTCTATCATTTACGAGCCTACTAGTTCTGGCCATAATGATCGCTGTGGCTGTAAAATATCTTAACCCTGTTGTCATCAAGATGAGACAACAGGGAAATCAACCACAAGGTAACCCCGAAGTTTTATCAGAGGGAATTCCTTTAGAAGAGCGAACTCCTGCTCCCCAACCCAGTTTAAGGCGAGCCAGAAGCCTCTCCAAAACAAAATCAGTCCAAATCGTTTAAAAAAATGGAACACGGACACTGTCAACAAGGATCACCAAGTCAATGTAAAATTGAAACAAAAGAAGTAGCCCTGGTACACTATATACAAGAAGTATATAGAATTAAAAATAATTAGATAAGTACCTAATACAAAAAAAAAATTTTTTCATTAGGATTAATGCTAAATAAATATGCAAATATATAGAAAAAAAACACAAAATTATATTAAAACTAACCAAGAACAAAAAAAAAAACTGTAATAGAAATAAAGAAAATTAAGATTAAGCAAACCAAACTAAAAATGGTTAAATAAACAAAAAAAAACAACAATGTATAAAGAACATGCAGGACAGACAGTAAGGCCGAAATAGGTTATGTACTACCGAAATATACAAATATAAAAAATATAAAATATATAAAAATAAAGTGACATTTGAATTGAAGATTTATAAAAATAGAGTAAGGTACGTAGCAAATATGCTCAAAGGTACTAAAAATTAGCATTAACATTTCTCAAAGGTAGAATTAAAGAGTAACTGCATAATTGCATTATAATTAATTAAATTAATTAATTAAATAATTACATTATTAGAAGAACATGCTATAACAAAGGTAAAGGCAAAACCTTTCAAAACAAAAACAATAAATAATTAGATTATATCCTACCAGGCTACCATCAGAAAAACAAATAAGTCTTAAATAGGTTAGGAAAAGAAAATATTAAAATTAGCATTAACATGTCCCAAAAGTAGAAATAAAAAACAACTACATAATTAAATTATAATTAATTAAATTAATTAAATAAATAATTACATTATTAGAAGAACATGCTACAACAAAGGTAAAGGCAAAACCTTTCAAAACAAAAACAATTAATAATTAGATTATATCCTACCAGGCTACCATCAGAAAAACAAATAAGTCTTAAATAGGTTAGGAAAAGAAAATATTAAAAATTAGCACTAACATGTCTCAAAAGTAGAAATAAAAAACAACTACATAATTAAATTATAATTAATTAAATTAATAAAATAAATAATTACATTATTAGACGAGCATGCTATAACAAAAATAAAGGCAAGAACTTTTCAAAACAAAAACAAAATGTAAAGCCTAGCCGAGCCGACCTAGTTCAATACTAACACCCCAATAAAAGCAAATAAAGAGGGGAATATACTTAAATTACTCTAAACTAATAGTTAAAGAAACAAAAAACCCAAGTCGAAAAACGAATTAGAACAAAAAAAAAAGAAAAAAAAATTTTTTTTTTTAGAATCAAAAATATCCCTTCGAAAATTTCCGAAACGCGAGAACATTGGATCATGCAAAGTGAACTAAAGCCTAAGAGAAAAGGTACATAAAATAGTTTGCAACTACAATTCATTATAACAGGAATTGCCCAAATGAAAGTCATAATAGGTATGTAAACGTGGTAGGATATAAATATAAACAGTCCAGAATCAAACGTCAGCGAGTAAAGCCATTCCAGAATCTTTCGGCTCATTCTTTGCCTGTTGTCGCCACCCCGAATAACCAATTAAAAACAAGCTCCCCGACCTCATCACTAACAAAACAACAAGAAACAAAATACAAGAGAGGAAAATGGAAAGAAATAATAACACCTGAAGTAGGGATGAACCATTTTTTTATTTATTTTATTAATTTTTTTTATATAAAAGAAAGAGTAGAAAAAAAATACAATGGAAAAGGTGCCAGGCCTACTCATCCTCGGCTGGTCCAGTTGATCCTGGAGGGGGGGGGGGGTGGCCATGACCCGGCGTATAATGGCCGTCAGCGGGTCATTGAAGACCGGGTAACAACACGCGCACAGTCCGTGCCGCCTAGTAATATGGAATGTGGCACCTAAGAACAAAACACAAAGTTAAAATAAATAGGCTATCGAAAACGCGTACAGAAAACTTACCAACGCCAACCCAGGCTTGACCCTGGTGAGGGTACAATGGCCGGTCCACCCAATACATCTTCCCAACAACGGCCTCCACCCCCAACATGGTGAAGGGCGGCCGGCCAGTTCTATGCAGGACCAGTCGAACGGGTCCGCGCCAGTTGGGCATCACGTGGACCACGTATATAAGATTAGCCACGCTAGTGAGGCCCGGGGGACACTTGTATGGTGTACTGCCAACGGTAGCAGTGAATAACATTGTTGCAAGTAACGTTGAAATCGCTGATAAAATAGAACGAGGCCGACACTTCTGAATATCAGACGCCAATGATCCATTTGAAGCAAAATCACGACAATCCAAGAATCCAACTATAACAAAATATCCATTCAGCACATTTCCAATACAGAATCAAACTATGAAATATGCAGTAATCGGATACCTCAGATAAGACGCCAAAATAACACCCACAACAACTTCCCCTGAGAATTATTCCTCTTCAAAGAATAATTCTCTTTTTCTCAGGGGGAAGGATTGTTACATACCTAAAACACACCTGGTTTTCATTACTTCATTAAAATCTTTAAATTTAGATTTTTAATGGTAATGCGGTAATGTAGGAATGCAACCTAATGCAAAATGGGGTTACATATCTAAAACATACATGAAAAAAAGGTAGAAAATAATTATTCAAAATCATACCTGAAAAAAGGTAGAAAATAATTATCCAAAATCACTAAATTTTCATATAAGCTAATCATGTTTAAAAGCATGAGTAGCTTATTAATTTAATCAGTGAAGACAATTGCATCAGCAATTTTCTTCACATACCATTTCGTTTTTACAAAAATGTTCCCATGAAATATTTAATAAAAAAAAAAATACAGCGAAAGACAAATCGTACCTTCAGTACGATTTGTCGGGAAAATTACAATAAGTATGTACGAACGTACATACATATATATATATAAAAAGAAAAAAAAAAGCTTTCGCGATAAGAAGAGCGCGCCGCGAAAATACATTGTATGTATACGCGCGCGGCAATTCTAATCATCGTGACGGTGGCTGATGTTTATAAAAGCATCAAATTTCAAGCCTCTGTCCAACGAAAAATATTCTGGACTTGTTTAATCAAGTCCAGAATAAATGAAAATTTTCTCACGGTGAAAATGCAACTATGCATTTTTACCCTGAACGAAGGCTCTTGATCGCGACAGAAGTGATCAAGAGCCGAGTTGTGATTTAAATTTCCTGCGCGGCGGTTAAACGAAAAATATTTGGATTAAAAAAACGAGTTTGATTTTGAAATAGGATTAACGGCGGTTCGCGGTCGAGTTAGTAAAAGAAAAAGTGTAGATATTTCGGGAATTAGGTCTCGGTCTCGGTCGGAGGAAGGTATAAAGTAAAAAGTTTTTAAGAAAGAAAAAGTTTGTAAAAAGAAGGTTTGATTAGTAACGAAAAAGTTGTGATAACAGTTTGTTTAGTACACACAAAAGAAAAGAAAAAATTCGGGTGTGAAATCCAGATCCTGAATTATAGCAAAGAAAATAAATAAAGAGAATAAAAAGTTAAGTGCCGTGTTTTAAATTAAAGGGCCAACACAAGCAGGAGAACTGGATAACTGAGCAATTACTAAGGAGTTTAAAGCTGTAAGTAAACGCCCCTTGAACTATAACACCCAGCCCCTTGTGATAAAACCGCTCCCAATGCCTCATTGCTAGCATCGGTTGTTAGCTTAAAAGGTTGGGAAAAATCTGGATATTTGAGTAGAGGTGGATTTATAAGGGAATTTTTAATCTCTTTGGAAGAGTCTTGGCACTTTTGTGTCCAATTAAATTTGACGTCTTTCCGTAATAGATTTGTTAGTGGCCTGACTATCTTGGAGAAATTAGGGATTAACTTGCGATAGTAGTTTGCTTATCCAAGAAACAATTGAGTTTGTCTGATAGTTCGTGGTGGAGGAAAATTTTGGACACAGCTTGTCTTACTGGGATCTGGAGGTACCCCTTCGTTTGAGCATTTGTGTCCAAGGTAGATCACTTCTCTGCGAAGGAACTGACACTTTTCGGGTTGTAATTTAAGATTATGGGCTCGAAGTCTGTCGAATACTTTAGCCAGTTTCTCGTTATGATCTTGTAAATTTTTTCCATATATTACAATATCATCGAAATAGACAAAGCATTCTAATCCTTGGAGACCCGTTAGAATATATTTCAACAGGGGCTGAAAAGTCGCAGGTGCGCCTTTCAGGCCAAATGGCATTCTCTTAAATTCATAATGCCCGTAAGCGGTACTAAACGCAGCTTTGGGTCTATCCCTTGGGTCAACCAGTAGTTCGTGATATCCGCTTGCAAGGTCAAGTGTAGTAAAATACCGCGAATGCCCCAGCAGATCCAGTATATCCTCTATCCTGGGTAATGGAAAGGCATCCCCTATAGATTTCTCGTTAACTTTACGGAAATCTACTACTACTCGCCAACGTTTATTGCCGTCAGGCCCAGCTTTCTTGGGGACTACCAGCAATGGAGAATTCCACGGGCTTTTACTTAATTGGATTATGTCGTTGTCCAACATTTTCTTAAATTGCTCATTTATGACTGCCCGGTGTGTTTCTGGAAGTCTATACATCTTTTGATTTATGGGTGGTTGATTGTGTAATATGGTCATGGTATACTTTATGGTACTAGTGCACGTGAGTATATCTTCCTTTAAATAAAAAAGATCGTTATACTTATAGCATAACTCAAGAATTGATTTTTCTTCTTCGTGATTTAAATTTTCATCCAACAGTAATTCTTTACGTAAAGCCACAAGTCTGTCTGGGTTATAGCTTTTAATATGGTTTACGTTTCTTGAATATGGATTGGAATTAAATTTTAATTTGTCACTTTTGACATTGTGTGTGCTTTTGTTTTGTGCACGAAGAAAATATGAATTGGAATTAAATTTTAAAGTGTCGTTTTTAACGTTGTGTGTGCTTTTGTTTTGTGCACGAAGGAAAGGTGGATCACCCTTTTTATGAGTACTTTGGGTATTTACGTCGTCCAAAGGTACATGGAGATACTGTACGTTATAGCAATTACTTGGAACCGGAGTAAGCGTTAAGTTCCTTAGGAATACTGGTTCCGTGTTTACATTTAGAATAGATAACGGTATGAAGGTTTTATGAGGACTAACTAGGCAATTTGCGACAAATACTCCTTCTTGGATCACCTGAGACAAACAGATCATTTCTTGGTCTATTTGTAACGGTATGCTCAGTACCATTTGAGAACGAGGAGGTATTCTATTGGATCGCTGAAGTACTGCTTCATATTGCCTACTTTCATCCTCTTTTGAGGTGTTCAGAGTTTCTTCCATTGGAGGTAGGACATCTTTACTATCTGGTGCCCGTGATTTAAATTGCTCCTCCAATTGATCACTTGGTATTTCCTCTCCATCTTCTAGGGATGTTTCGAGAGGTACCGTGAATTCAATAGGGTTGGTTTCCGTGCGAGGGAACCGGAGTAATTTATTAGGCCCTTCGATATTACAATTTTTTGCAAGAAAGTCATTGCCTAACAGCCTATCGTGGGAGATTTGGACAATGTCTTTTACTACCTGGAGTTTGCATGGGACACTGCGGCTTAATAAAAAGTTGCCTTGGCAGTTTCCCAATGTTTCTCCTTCTCCAAATGGAGTTTTCAAAGTCACCTTTTGGCTTCGTTCTATATGTTCTGGGTTATCTAGTGCTTCCTTTTTTATGATGCTTACTTCAGCTCCAGTGTCAACTATCAGCCGAACGTCTGTGTTTTTGCCTTTGTCCAGTGGTAAGTCTACTACTGGTACATTTTCTCTATTTGATTGTTTTTGTGCTTGAGAGGACCCTGAAGTAGTTTGCGCAGTTTTATTCAATGTCGAGCCGGGGATTTTTCGGTCGACATTATGCCGTTTCTCGAATGTGTGGCCTCCCATCGTTGTTTCTGCTGACATGTGGACACCGTATGACTTCTTCTCCCATAGAAGTCGCACATATTATGTATGTGGTTAAATCTTTGTTCCCTATCTGCAGAGCCCCACCGAGTATTGTTTTTAGAACTTGCATGTTCGGGTGGTGCCTTAATGTTCTTTTTACAATATTGGGCATCATGGCCCTTCACTCTGCAGTTAGTACAATAAGGAGTATTCTTACGCTTTAGGTACTCGTCATACGTGTGCCCTTTATAATTGCAGTAGCTGTAGGTGATCTTGTTTAACAGAAATTTGTGTTTATCGTATTTTTTTCTGCCTGATTCGTAAAAAGATTTCCTGTTTGGAGGTGGACTTCCTGATGGTTTCCTTGTTATGTTTGTTTGAGGAGAGCGCCAATAATTTTCTGAGTTTCTGTCGGTACTAAAGGATACTGAAGTTTCCTTTGGTGGTTCCACTATTGGAGGTATACCAATTTCAGTTTTTATGTTATGTCTTCCGAATTCCTTTGTGTAAGGGTAGGAAGACAAATTTACACTCTCAGTTATGGGATATTAGAAAAATTTGGGATATTATGGCTTAGAAAAGGGTCTACTTGGAAAGAGTTTGTTGTGTTAGGGATATAGTTTGTTGGTTGTGGAATGAAAAAGAGTCCTTGCTGCAACCTTTCTATAACTAGTGCCTTTTGGATGAGAGTTTCCAAAGAATTTTCATTCAATGTGAGTAAATAGACGCTTAGATGGGGATTAGTTGCACCACTCTTTATGGAAGCCATAGCAAAATCTTCTATTTGCTGCTTTACTACTTTAAAATTTTCAGATCCGTATTTACTTTGTGCTGCCTCGTTGCATTGAATTTAAAGACTTTTTAATCTATTTGTAAATGAACTAAATGATTCTGGCGGATATTGCCGGCAAGTAATTAACTTGTTCATTAGTTCATGGTATGTTTCACGAGGTAAATAAGCTCGGTAAAGCAGTTGTTGGACTTCTTCAAATTTTGTGAGAGAGCTGGACGCTATTAATTGATACGCGTTTCCTCTCAATCTGGTGGGGAAAATCTGCATGAAGGCTTTCCTTTCCTCTTCCCCTAGACACTGCTGCACTTGCTTACAACAGCCTATAAAAGTTTGTAATTCTGTAAGAATTTGCGCGCTAATTTCCCCAGAGAACAAAGGCACCATTTGTGCCGTCAGTTTTACTACTTTTTCATAGTTTACCGACATTTTATCTATTTTATTGTGTTGTTCTGGTGCTGGAAGTAATTTGAGTGTTTATACTCGAAGTTGGTGTGGCTAACGCCTGCTTGGATACTAGGGCGCCTAAACTATGATTTCTTGCGAGAAAATTAATAAAACTGTGCCCTCTGAAGCGTTTACCTGAGCGATGTTCGCGATAACAATTTATGGATGGTCTGCTTTGGGGTCAATTTCGCTCTACTGTTGGGCTGTCTGGAGGACTTGTGTTGTCAAAAGACAATGAACTTATTTCTGCCTCAAAATTTGAGCTAGGAGAGCTTCAATCAGGTCTGTGCATGAAAGACAAAACTTCGAGTTTCCACGATTAAGTGTGAGAGAGAGAAGTAGGGAAGAAAACGGAATAAGTAGTTTAGTTACTTTTTTTTTTCTTTTTTTTTTTAAACAAAGGAATTTGCATTAATGTGTGAGATCTGCCCTGTTTTAACACTTATAGTTAATAAAAGCTACTTAGCTTGGAATGAAAAGAAGGCGAGTAGAATCAACGATTTTTTTTTAAATGCCTTAGATATAGTATGATATATCTTTAATACTGTTTAAAGAGATTTGGTTAATAATTGTTTGCCTCTTTTTAACATTTTTTTATGGAAACTTACTTAATTTTTTTTTCTCTTTTTTTTCTCTTTTTTTTTTCTCTATTGTAGCGTCAGCTTGGATTAGCCGAATATATATATATTTTTGATTATTTTGTCCAGCGAAGTCGTACTGCAATTTGGGGCTTCTTCCGTTTGTTGGCTGGGTTAGAAGTGCCTTATCGTGGTATTTCTGAGGTCAGATTCAACAGTTAGATCCTTGTATGCACTCGTAGGTTCGAGGATCAAGGCTTTTCAAGTATTTGCAAGTTGAACTAACTTCCTTGATCCTACCGGCTGCGCCAAATGTTACTGTTTCTTTGCGAGGAAACTAGTTTTGAGTTTATGAAGTATTTGCTATCAAACTATAGCCAAGTACTCTCATACAAGCACCTTATTTGTTGAACTGACTGTTAGAAATATCCTACTCGATCTTCTTTAAAACGATACGTTGGTTGTAGGTACGTTGATGGATCGGAGTAACTAATGTAGCTTTGCTGCTTGGTGTGGTGTAGTAGAGTAGTTAATGTAGCTTTGCTCCTATGTTTAGTGTAGTGGAGTAGCTAATGTTGCTTTGCTCCGAGTGAGGTGTAGTGGAGTAGCTAATGCAGCTTTGCTCCTAGTGTGGTGTAGTGGAGTAGCTGAACAGCTTTGCTCCTAGTGAAAACAACTTGAAGTGTTCTGTGTGAGTTACGATTGCAACTGATCTTTTAATTAACAAGTAAAAAAGCTAGAATTGGTCTAAGACCAATTCTTATGATATCCTGATGAATGCCCGTATTAAATTTCGTATGGTCACCGATCTATTCAAGTTTGATTTTGAAGTTGTTTTTCGCATATATTTCTAGAACGGTTTGTTGTACAGAAAAAATGATTATTACCAATTTTATACGAAATTTCATCTCTCTACGTCGACGCGTTCTCAGGCAGTGTCCAAATATATAGCGGAAAACGAAATTTTTATATGGCAACCCCACGAAGGAGTTGCCCGATTTGTCTCATTCTCGAACATACTTACTTTTTTTTTCAAAGTCCGTGTAAAAAATTTCAGCTCTCTAAGTATACGCGTTCTCGACTTATCGTGCGCACGGGCGGACGGACGGACGGACATGCAAAAATCAAAATAACTTTTAATATTATGAATGAGTGTCCAATGCATTTTGCTCTACCATATTTATTTCAAGGTGTTACAAACGGAATGACAAACTTAGTAAACCCCTATAGATTTCATCTAGGGTATAAAAACGTTATAATATTTATGCTAAAATTTAACCTTAACTGCTACGGAAGTAAAGCTAAAACTCTTAATTCATTTCCACATAGCGCTCGCTGTATACATATATGTATATATTGCACCTTGCCCAATATCTACAGCTAGCCATTATCATCCGTAAATATTATTTTCGTTAAACGTTTCTATACGTACATACATAAATATAAATTTTGCTAAATGCTTGCAGCTGGTCATTACTACTGTCGTGTCCCAAAGCAATCGAACAAGAATCCATAGAAAATATTAAAATATCAAGTATCAACCGAAATGAATAAAACTCGTGAACTTCTGTAACACATTAATTCTTTATTACGACAACAAAACTGACCTATCTTAATATATAATTCACGCAATTCTAACCCGAACCGAACGGTAACTTAATCTCTAAAACAACTCGTGACTGAATACTTAACACTACGATGACTGATAATAAAACGGCACTCGCCAGACCAGTCATTGGTCTTTTATGCCCCGATATTCGGAAGTACTTTCTTTGCTCACAACGCGGATGTAAACAAACGACAACAACCTTGTCGTTTGTTCTACCGGTTGCAGCACCTGTGTCGCTTAGTAGTAAACAATCGCTTTACATAACAATTACCATGCTGCGTTAATTGTTAGCGTAATCGTCGATTGCTCCACTAAGCGCTCATCGCAGCCAGCTGTTGGGCTAATCAGCAAAACAACCGACAGTTGCAGAACAATACCATGCTAGGTATTGTTTAGCAATTGCTGATTATTTCACTAGAATGCGCCCTTAGCTGCTGGAAGAATCTTCCGTATATTGGGCCATCACATTCCTCCCCCCTTGGAAAAACTAGTTTCCGCAGGGAACTAGATCTGGAGAGTGCAATAGTCTTAAAAATTGAAAATATTTTAATCTCTGTTCGGTTCAGATTTTATTTTACATTTTTCGTTACTTACTCAAATTTTTCTTATTCCTTTCATTTTACATCTTTTCTTTCATTGTCTCATTTTTCGCCAATTCTTATTTACTTTCTCTTATTATTTTCTTTTCACATTTAATTTCTTTCTTATTTTCTTCTAATTTCTTTTTTATTCTGTTCTTACAACATATTGGTTTCTATTCAATTTTATTCATCTTTATCCTTAACTAATTAACAACAATAACTGCATACGTACTTTTTTTTTCATTGCTCTATTATACTTCTTTGTCAAACAAAACAAAACTTTATCTGTTCTGATTTACTTAACTTTAACTATTTAAAAAAAAAATTTATAACTATATATTCGCGTGTTTTAAATACAACATTTCCTCTTTACAATATAGGTACTTCTTGATTCACTTAACATTAAACATTTTTTCCCATAACTATTTTCTTTCCTTACCTTCCACGTAATTTACCAATTTATTACTTCCTTTCTATAGCAAAACATTGATCAAAGCTTTTTTCCATTATTTTTTATATATATGTAAATGTATCATATCTTTTTATCAATTACACGCACTTGTAACTCTTACCATGTCTAATCATGAATTTTTACAACTATTCTTTCTATTTGTTACCTCTATTTTTTTTTACCTTTGTCCTACCTGCAGGTCTATAGAACGTACCTATTTACAATAATATCTAATGCTCCGGTTCGCTAACACTGCTGCATGCTGTTACGGTTACTTCAGCTGTACGATTAACTTTTCAACTACCGTGGGCTCGTTGTGTTGTGTGGACTATTACCTTGATGCTAGTTGGGTCCTTTGTTCCATGTGCTGTTTCAATTGCTTAGTTCGGTGTTCCTAGTTATCCTCAGAAAAATCTGCAACGCCGATGTACAGTGGTGTTTGACTCATCTCATGTAAACCGCGCTTATGCAACTATCAGCTTGTGGGGCTGCACTCTTCGGGAGTTTTAAAGGGTATTTCTAATAGCGAGATTTCGAGTAAAGCGGACTTTCAGTTTACTGTTGAGCTTTTACTTATAAGGCTCATTGGCTGCTGATCGTCTCTACATGCCTTTGTTCACTCTAATTGATCTTTGAATCTCGTTTTTTTTTTTTTGTATTACTTCCATATGCATGATGGAGTTCTCCCAATTACATAAATTATTGAGAGTCCACCCATACATAAAAAAGATACATTTCCTCTATTGAAAGTTTTGTAACGTGCTTTCTAAAACTGCATAGAATTCTGCATGATTCCTAGTTCTTTTAACTGATTCGGCAATCTGTTTCAGATTTGCCTTTATATAACCTTCGCTTTAGTCTTCAATCACATCTTTAACATACAGTGACACATTTCGATGATCTTCGGTACTTGAACTTCTTGGAAACTCTCATATATCGCAGTGATTGTGTATGTGGGTTCCTGATTAGTAGACAATGCTTTTCTCGTGAGGTCTAATTTCTGATTCTTCCAGTGGCTCTTTTGTTTTTTAAGTTCATCAGCGCTTTCCTTATTTTCATCAATCTTCACAGTTTCGGACACTGTGTGCGTAGTTAGGACAGTCGTCGACGGATATCATTTGTCAGTTTCCCACCAACAGTATTAATCTGATGATCAACTTGCTCCACGTAAATTATACAAAGATGTTTCTGGAACTGATGTAGCCAATTCTGCTTCAGTCTTCTTGAGGTTGCTTCAACTTCTACCTATGGTTAGCGACTATTTTTACATTCTATGCCTAAACGTAGGATTTCAATTTCGTACTTATTTATGTACTTATCTTTTTTTTAACTTAAGTTATTTATATTTCCTTATTTCCCTTAAATTTTTTATTAGCTTAAGCTTTAATCATTTCTTACATATTTTATACATTTACTCTTTCAAAGTAAGGAATATTGTTCTAACCTGTCTTATATCTTTTTACAATGAGTTTATAACAATTTTTTTTTTATACGTAATATTTTTATAGGTAATATTGTTCCCATTTAACTTTTTTTATACATCTTTACTACTTTTTTTCTTTTTATTTCTTCTCAAGTAATATTCCTTATTATTTTTTTTTTAAAGCAGACAATCTTTATCTTTGTTGTATATTTCGATTCTTTTCTTTCCTTTTTTTTTTTTTTGAAATCTTTATTTTTCTTACACTTTATTTCTTCAACTTTCTCTTTCTTTTTAGTAGAGACCTTTTATTTTACTTTAAATTTCTAAGCCTACCTTTTTTTCTTTTTAAAATCTCTTATTAATTAACTTCTTATTCCATTTTCTCCTCTTCCAAGATCCTTTTTCTTTTGAATCTCACAAAATATTCTTTTAATAACTTTTTCTTACCTTTTAATCTATAACTTTACCTTACCGATTGGATCCACTGGGTTATCTTGGTACCTATTTCCATCTCTTTCCGGCTATAGACTGTCAAACTCCACTCATCCAATTTCTTCTAAAATTGGAGGGAATTTGTTGGAAATCTATTTGGTTAAGCCCCTCGATTCCCGGGTCGTAACCGTTATCTACTTGGTACAGCTTAATCAAATTTGGCGTACGATTTATCCTATTAAGCTTATTTCGGACCGGCGACGCTGCTATACCTGTTTGAAAACTATGTTTTGGCATCTTTAACTTACCCTTTTGCTTAATCCCCTGTCCTTTCCCCAGTTGAGGATAGATATTGTTCTTACAATTATAGCGCCATGCAGATCGTCTGTCAAATTTGTGAGGTTTCGTTTGTCTATGGAAAGAATTAGGAGTTTTTATGAAATAAGCTGTTGCATTGGCGATTATTACGAATGCACGTTCATCCCCCAGCCTATTTCCACTGTACCCATAATACCTGTGATGTCTCCTTCTTGAACCATTGGCTTCTTCATTTCTTACTTTATCAAGTTCCGCACTGTCGTAAGCTATGGTCCAAGTCTTCTTCCCTTGTTGTGGCTGGACTGGCTCATACAATATGGGTATACTTTTCTCCCCCAGTCCTGAAGCTTCCTTTACATTACATTTTATGTTCTTCCGGTTGCTGTCTGGGTTACTGATATCTGGTCTGATGTTTTCTGCCACGATCCTGTGAGCCTCCTCTATTCTGGCATGGAACTGATTTCTAGGACTGTAATTATTGGATACCACTGGACCACTAGCTGTTATATTTCTAAAAACGGAACTTTCTTTCTGCACTTCGTTGGCATCTTGAATCCACAATTTCCTATTTACACAATCGATCACAGCTTTGTCACTGAGGAAATCCATTCCAAGGATACCATCGGCGGGAATGGAGTCAGTGTCACCAATGACATTAAATTGGCAAACCTGCTGACCGTTATCTATCAGTAATTTTGCCTCACAAGTACCCATGGAGCTTTTCGCGTTTCCAAATAGTCCTCCAGTTCTTATTTTATTTTGTGTGTGTATGAAGGTATCTCTTTTTATCCTATTGAGCTTCATTAAGCTACATATGGATCCCGTATCTAATAAAAGCCTAAACGTACCATCTACAGCTATATCTAATGCGACTGTGATGATAAATTTACTACTGGAATTCAATTGTTCTGTTTCTCTATCTGCTAAATACTTTCTTACGCAGATATCCCTGTAATGGTCGCGTGTTCTGCAGAATTTGCAATAAAGCTCCTCCCGTCCTGGATAGAATTTATTTTGAATAATAGCTGCACAGTTGGCTACTCTTACGCGATGAGTTTGGCAATTGGATATCTCGTGCCCATATTTCTGACACTTAGTGCAGTAAGGAGGCTGCTTTCTCCACTGGCATTCTTTAGCAAAGTGCCCAGGCTGACAGCATTTGAAGCATTTAGCAACTCTAGATTGCTGCCTGGTCCTTCTTGGATATTCCCAGTTCATTGTTGATGGTTGTACTACTTCAAATTCCTTTTGGAATTGTTTCTGCCTTACATTGATAACATTTCCAGCCTTCCAGCTTTCCTGTGGTGTTTCGCTGGAGTATTGTGGTACTTTTTCCCATACTCCTGGCGCCATAGCTTCAAGCCTTTTTGAATCTCTTTCGAAGTAAAAAGCTTCTTCTCGAACTTCTTCCAATGTACCAAACCTTTTTCCGGTTAGGTAAACCCGAGTGGCTTGACTGCTTACACCGGCTTTGAAAGTTATTACTGCGTCAGTCTCCAACTCGGCTATCAAGCCTCCATCCATCTTTGGATATTTAGCTGATACCGAAGACTTAATCTGATCCAGCAGCTCCACCATCCTATCCGCAAACCCTCTAACATCTTCACCCGGCCTTTGCCTACATGCTAACATTTCATTGCGTAACTCACTGAAAGATTTCCGTGGCATGTAGGCTGTCTTAATCGCCTGTTGCAAAGATACAAAGTCCTTTGGCTCCTGTGAACTTATTAAGTAATAAGCATCCTGCATTTAATAAAAATGCTTTGCTCTGCTGGTTCCAGACGGTCGTGCAAGTCCTTACTGCAATTGAGGAAACGAAATACCTCCTTTGCCAACTTTGGTGACTTTTCTCCTGAAAACATCGGCACATATTTAGAAACTAGGTCCATAATCTTCTCGTACGAATCTGCCATCTTGTACACAGTTGGCGATTTTCTATCTATTTTGATTCCTCTTGTTTTTTACTGTTTTTTTTTAATTATAGTTACTTCAAGATTTCACTTTAGATGAAATAACTTCAAACGTCTATACTTCATAAACATGGAATCGCAAATTTTATACAACTTGCTCTAGAAAAAATCTCTCGCCATTCTTAGCCGAACAACAATACACACTCGTATCTAACGCTAAACATTCAAAACTCTAACACAATTACCACACTCAATTACTCTGAATTCAGCTATTATGCTCACAAACATGCTTTCTCTAAATTTTTATTCTTCCTAATTCAGATGCACACGTCACACAATAAAAGATAATACAATAACCCATACTTTAACTAACCCAAGATTATTCCCGTTAATCAAATTACTCTAGTAGTTACTGGGAGCAGTTATTATAACTTATTAAAACGCGAGAAATTACAGAAAAGCGTGTGTGATCAACGCCCTAACCGACCTGCGACGTTGAAAACTTATCTAACCGATATTTATCACAATTTAAAAATTATTCGCGAACTCCATTCCATGCTAAAATTGACATCTGTTACCTTTTTATCTGAAAATGGTGAATGGTGTATATTCGGGATGCGGGAGTAGCTTGTAAAAGCACAACTCCTCGATCGTCGCTAATGTAGGTGTATTATTATGAAGATGCGGGAGTAGCTTGTAAAAGCACAACTCCTCGATCTCGTCAATATATGTTGGAGCAGCTTAATTTCACAAAAAAAAACATAAAAACCACAAAAACAAGACTTAATTTAACCTGAAAAGAAAAGAAAATTTATAACGGAGCAGCTGAAAAGCGTTAACTCCCACAATAACAAAAATTAATTTCGAAAATCGCAATAACTAAAAACCGCTAAAACAAAAATAATTATCCAAAAAGATAATTATATTAAAAAACAGCAAAAACAAAAAACACCATACCTCACTTAAACTTTTACCGGCTGCGCCAAAATGTCGTGTCCCAAACCAATCGAACAAGAATCCATAGAAAATATTAAAATATCAATTATCAACCGAAATGAATAAAACTCGCGAACTTCTGTAACACATTAATTCTTTATTACGACAACAAAACTACCTATCTTAATATATAATTCACGCAATTCTAACCCGAACCGAACGGTAACTTAATCTCTAAAACAACTCGTGACTGAATACTTAACACTACGATGACTGATAATAAAACGGCACTCGCCAGACCAGTCATTGGTCTTTTATGCCCCGATATTCGGAAGTACTTTCTTTGCTCACAACGCGGATGTAAACAAACGACAACAACCTTGTCGTTTGTTCTACCGGTTGCAGCACCTGAGTCGCTTAGTAGTAAACAATCGCTTTACATAACAATTACCATGCTGGGTTAATTGTTATCGTAATCGTCGATTGCTCCACTAAGCGCTCATCGCAGCCAGCTGTTGGGCTAATCAGCAAAACAACCGACAGTTGCAGAACAATACCATGCTAGGTATTGCTTAGCAATTGCTGATTATTTCGCTAGAATGCGCCCTTAGCTGCTGGAAGAATCTTCCGTATATTGGGCCATCACACTACTTCACGTCATTCATCGTGAACCATCAATTTGGTCGTCTACATACATACATTTGTTTTACCTCCGGCGGCGCAAGGTCGTCATATTTCAATGTGGGATTTCTTGCGTGCCGGGGTATTACCTCACTTTCTTTTTCCACTTGTTTTATATGCGCAAATAATTGCTGTAGGTCAGTAATAATATATATGTACGCGCACTCTTTAGGTATAATGGTATAATGTACCGCAGGTATGTACATGCATGCAATGATTTGTTTCTCTTGCTATGCAATGTAGGTATTTACATATGTATGTACATATATTCTTTTGGGAAGAATTGTAGCGTCATATGCAATGCATGTACATATTTTCTTTTGACAAGAATTAAAGTAGATATGATAGCCAATTTAAGTATGTACGTAATTTGGATAAACTTATGCCTAATATGCAATGTACGTATGTATGTACGTAATTTCTTTTAGTAAGGTCTGTACTTAATTTCTTTTAGTAAGGGCTGTACGTAATTTCTTTTAGTGAGGGCTGTACGTAATTTCTTTTAGTAAGGGCTGTATGTAACACACTTAGATAATGTATAGCAAAATCCATTTGTGGAACTCTGAGATTCCTTGTAACAGGTATTGCCGACTAACGCTGCCGCAAGTAAGTCCGATCGACTAAAATATATGTTGCTAATTCTTTGATAATACGTAGGTAAGAATAAGAACGGTATCATATGATAAACGCACTTTCTTTGCAAGCAACTGAGTAATCGACTAATATGTAATCTCACTACTATATGCATAAGTCAGTAGGTAATATAAAATGTTATCGTTTCCATTGACGAGTATTTCTGCCTAGCACCATACACAGTATGTTCAATTGAACCCGATCTAAAAAAACTGATTGTAGTGCCCCTTGAATTTTGTTTGGCGGTCATGTCGCCTAGCGCGGTGCACAGGCAAGTCCGATTGCACGGAAGTTAAGGAAATCCGTATGGTATAACTCTATGGTTGACACTGTGCGCAGGTAAGTCCAATTGAATATTGGTTATTTTAATTATTCGGTGATAGTACGTAAGTAAGCATACAAACAGTATCGTGTAATGAACACACTTACTCTGCCCTCATGTAAGTCCAAACGACTAGAATATAAATGAAAACTTATCTTGTGAAATGGAGACTTGACGTTACCGTCCTTGCAGGCGTATTCCCGCTCCTCGATATGCGCAGGTAAGTTTCGGGCGGTGAATTTCCTATGAACGCTATTCCTATTATCCAGGAAAATTCCATACGGTCGCGCGATCAATAATTTCCTTGAGGCTTCCTTGTACCGGCATCCATTTTAATCAGGTGAATTTCACCAGGTAAAATTTACTCTCCGCTGGGCCTAGGTGACTTCCCCCAAGTGTCAATTAATTCGACAAACTACACTGAACTGGTAATTACTCGATAGCCTTAAAATCAAAATACAAAAAAAATCGCTCGGCTTTTCTTTTAAAAATCACCACGCAAGCCTTAGCCACCTTTATCCCTCAACAGACAAAGCTTGAATCCGATACAAAACTAACAAAAAAGCCGTCTCTATCTCACCTGTTCCGAAACAGCCGAGAGCCGTCCTTCGCATCTCATCGCGTTTGCTTCATATCTTCGGTATGACCTGCAGTTAGAACGTTGCCATTTGGCTGGATTACATTACAACGACGACGTCGTCAAACGCCGAACAAAACGCCGGGCAAGTTACATTAACACTGGGCGGCAGCGCCATATCTTAATTTCCCTTACATTTTACAGTTGAGTTATTTGCTTGTAATCTCTGCTGGTTTGCAATAAAATTTTTAATAATAATAAAAAATATATTTTCTTTTCCTTCAAGTCCACATTTTTTTAATATAAAATCATTTATTTTCAAAAATTTAAATATCATTTCATTTTGTCATATTTTTTCATAATAGATTTAGATCTGGCATATTGGCAGCAATGGAGCGCCAGCGTGACGACGACGCCGGCGTGGGTAATGTAATGCATTTCATACATGCAGTGCTGTCTCTAAATATTTTGACATAAAACGACGACCACGCCTACGTCGGCGTTGTTATTGTAATCCGGCCAATTGAGTGGATTGCCATCACGTGATGCTACTCAACTCGTCGCTCGACTAGTTCACGACGGACGGGATGGTATTCAGATTCCATTATGAAATTCTCTGATCACATTTATGATATTAGTTGCAATGCGTCTCGTACAAAGCTTCTCAAACCATTCCTCATTTTAGCTTTTGATCACAGTGGCGTTCGTTGAAAATACAATAGCGTGGTAATGTGATTATTATAGCATTAATTTTAAGGTGAATATTGCCGCGGTCAGTGTTGGGGCGTGTAATTGTTAGTTTTTCTTGCGTTAGGTCATGGCAAAGTAGCATAGGGCTATTTTTCGAAATGAATGAACGAAATTTTCGTTAGCTTACAGGTATGTGTTCATGAAGACGTTCCGAAGGGCTGCTTTTTCGAAGTTTGCACCACCTTTTCTCATTTTTAGGTATTTTGTACATATATGGGAAAGTAGAAAAGCTACTGTTCGAAATTAAATAAAGTTTGCCCCTTTTCAGGTACCCGGGAAATAAAAAAAATATAAATAAAAGAAAAATGATTAATGATACTAATAAAAAAAATTGAGAAAAAAATAAAATTAAAATCAATTTAAGTGAATAAAATTAAAAGAAGGGAATTAGCAAACTAAAGAATAGACTTTAATTGTCGTTTCTGTATTTATAGGTAGGGACTAGGGGTATTTGTAAGTAGTTCTTTGGGTTAATAAAATTCTGTATTTATAGAGCAACACGTTGGAGTTTTCTTTATTTCGAATTCCTGAAGAGGAATTAAAGGACGGATCTTAAAAAACGACAATCTTAGTCAACAAGGTAAAACAATGGAAAAATTATATTTCACGTTTACAGTAAAGCCATCAGATGATGGAAAAATGAATGTGACTTGTATAACCTCAATCAAAACTGAAAATGGTAAAAGCTATAAAATACCAAAAGAACTTCAACCGGCAGCACAACTTGCCAGTATTACAGGATCTGCAGTTTATGCAAACATCAAAAATACATTAAAAAAGAGACATCAAACAAGAAATGTCGGGATTATCGTAAACGAGGATATGAAAAAAGCATACTGGGATGCTGATGGAAATGTGGCGCTTGGAGGAACATACCCAGAAGAGATTACGTCTGAAAACGAAAATGAAACGAATACAAGTACGTCAGAAAATTCAATATCAGACCAAATGGCAAAGGCTTTTCAAATGATAATTAACAATCAAAAAAGTAATGAAAGACCAAGTCTAAGGAAATTGCCAGAAAAATTTGTGATTGAAAAATATAGTGGTAAAGGTAATGCTCATGAATGGTTAAAGGTTTTTGAAAACGAATGTGAAAGATTAGAGATTACAAGAAACGAAGAAAAAATTGAAATTTTAAAAGTTTTTCTGGATAGATCCTGCTTAGACTGGTACAGTGATATGATGATAAAATATACTTTAAATTCTGAATGGAATACCTGGAAAGAAAATTTTTGCACCACATATGCTAACAAAGGGTGGTCAAGCAGTAAGTATGCTTTATCATTTAAATATCAAACAGGTTCTTTACTGGAATATGCACTAAAGAAAGAAAAACTTATGCTTGAAGTGAGAACCTCAATAGATCAAGGAACATTGATTACCATAATTGCAGCTGGGTTACCAGATTATATTTCTGAAAAAATTAACAGAGAAGAAATACGGGAAACAAAAGATTTGTTCAATGATATTGGAAGACTGGAGCACTTAGCAAATAATAAAAGTTGGGGCAATAAAAAAAATTCAAGGTCTGACTGCGGAGTTTGTGAAAGCTTAAACAAAAAAAATCGCTACCATTCTGAATCAATATGTTGGTCTAGAACAAAGGAAAATTATAAAGGAAAACAAAATCAAATTAAAAATGTGAATAAGTAAGTCAGTAATTGAAGCTGAACTAAATAACACCGATCAAAAAAACAATTAATTACACCATTAATAAAAGTCAAACTATTACTAGATAATAAACTAGAAGTATTTGGAATATACGACTCAGGATCTAATGTTTCCTTAATAAACTCGAAATTACTGAAATTAAAAAACAATAAAGAAAAAATTTCTAATCAGGGTAATCTAATAACAATTAATGGTGTGAAGAGAACAAATAGTTTGACAACTTTGAAAATAAAAATCTTTGAAATTGAAAAGAGTTATAAATGATAAAAATTTTCAATATGAATTTTAATTGGATTAAATATAAAAAATATATAGAGATTAATTCAGGATGAAGACTTAAAAATATCTCAGAAAGATATTTTATATCTACAAAAGAAAAATAAAATTGAAAAACTTTCTAAAGATCAAAAAAATAATGGAAAAATAGAGGAAACTTCTAAAAATAAAAAAACGAAAGGGATGTTAACGGGTACGAAAATTGAAGGTAACATATTAAAAGAATATGAAATAAACTTTAATGAACATATAGAAAAAGAAAATTTTGAGATAAACATAAATCACCTAAACCACAATCAAAAATCAGAGACAAATAGATTAATTGATAAACATAAATCAATTTTTGCAAAAGATATATATGACATTGGCACAGTTAAGGAATATGAAGCAAGAATAGACCTATTAATGGACAAATATTGTAGCAAGAGGCCTTACAGATGCACAATAGATGATAAAAAAGAGATAGAAGTGCAAATAGCTAAATTATTAGATAAAAACCTTATAGAAGAATCATACCGCCCATTGCTGCAAAAGTGACTTTAGCATTTAAAAAGGAAGATAATAAGAAATCCAGACTATGTATAGATTTCAGGGATCTCAATAAAATCGTAGTACCTCAAGCTCAGCCGTTTCCACTGATTGAGGACCTAATGATAAAAACAAGAAATTGAAAATTTTATTCAACATTGGATATAAACTCTGCCTTTTGGGCAATCCCCCTACGAATTGAAGATAGGAAAAAAACAGGTTTTGTAACACAGGAGGGACATTTTCAATGGACCGTTCTCCCCTTTGGACTAAAAACATCGCCAGCATTATTTCAACGAATACTGAGTAACATATTAAGGAAATATAAACTTACAGATTTTGCGGTGAATTATATAGATGACATTCTTATATTTTCAAAATCTTTTTCGGAACATATTGACCATTTAACAAAATTGCTAGAAGCAATAAAATACGAAGGCTTCAGATTGAAATTCAAAAAATGCACGTTTGCATCAGACATGGTAAAATATCTGGGTCATATAATTCAAAATAATTCAATCAGACCAGTAAAAGACAACTTGATTTCTATAAGGAATTTTCCTATTCCAAAAACGCAAAAAAATATAAGACAATTTCAAGGAAAAATAAATTTTTATCACGAATATATACAAAAAAGGGCAATAATTCTAGATCCACTCCATAATCTGCTAAGAAAAAATCAGAAATTTATTTGGTCTAAAGATTGTCAAGATTCATTTGAAAGGATAAAGGACTTATGATGTTCACAACCAGTACTGAAAATTTTTAATCCAGATTTACCAATCAATATTTACACAGATGCATCGTTAGAAGGAGTGGTTGTAATTTTGAAGCAGAGACAACCTAACGGAAAAGAAAAACCAGTGGCACACTTCTCAAAAAAACTTAATGAAGTTCAAAAAAAGAAAAAAGCAATATATTTAGAATGCTTGGCCATCAAAGATGCAGTAAGATATTGGCAATATTGGCTCATAGGTAAATCATTTACGGTTTATTCGGACCATAAACCACTTGAAAACATGAATTTGAAATCAAGAACGGATGAAGAGCTGGGTGATTTGACATATTACCTTTCACAATATGATTTTAAAATAATATATGTTCCAGGAAAAAGTAATTTGGAAGCAGACTGCCTAAGCAGAAACCCAGTATTGAACACAGAAGAAAATAAAGAAGAGAAATTGAAAATCGTGAATTTAATAAAATTAAAAGATATCTGGATAGACCAAGAAAAAAATGAAGAAATACAAAATAAAAAAGACAAGTTGATTCAAAGACATAAAGTATATTTTAAAAAAGTCAATAAAAAAGAAAAAATTATTCTATCAGAAGAATTTAGTATTAAACTTATAAAAAACATACATGAACACTTTTGCCACATTGGGATCAAACAGTTACAAAAGAAAATTAATCCACTATACACAGCGAGAAATCTGACAGAAAACATTAGAAAGATGTGTAAAAACTGTGATATTTGCATAAAAAATAAATCTAGAGGACACGACAAGTTTGGTTTTATATCTCATTTAGGTCCAGCCACAAGACCTTTTGAAATAATTTCCATAGATACCATTGGAGGTTTTGGAAGTTCAAGATCAACAAATCTACATCTCCTAGTAGACCATTTCACGAGATACGCATTTATTTTAACATCAAAAACCCAGAAGGCGAATGATTTTATAAAACTAATCACGAATATATCGGAAACAGAGGATATTGGTATGTTACTCACTGACTGGAATAAACTCAAAAGAATTCAAAGGTTTTTTAAATAAGAAATTAATACCAATGGTCCTTACTGCAGTTAACGCACCGTTCTCAAATGGATTAAATGAAAGACTGAATCAAACTCTGGTAAACAAAATTAGATGTAAAGTAAATGAGGAAAATAAAATGGTAAATTGGACCACAATAGCAAAAGAATGTGTCAATAAATACAACGACACCGAACACTCAATTACTGGTTTTGCACCAAGATATCTATTGTATGGAACAGACGTAACAATTTTACCAAGTGAACTAAAACATAAAAAAACAGAAGACAGTTGGATAAAAAGATAAAGAAATAGCATTAGAAGACACAATCAAATCTCATAAAAAAACTATTTGATAAAAACCGAAAACATTGGAGATTGGGTATATGTAGAAAATGGAAACAAATTGAACAGGAAAAAATTGGATGAATTAAAAATTGGGCCGTACAAAATTGTGGAAAAGATATCAAAGTCAATATATAAAATAAACACAGGCCACATAAAGTCAGAGTCGAACATTTTCCATATCATAAAACTCATTCCAGCTCATACACTAGAAGAACAAGATGAAGAGACAGAAGAAGAAAATGAACAAACTTGATAAGAAATAAAAAATTAAATTAAATTATAAATTTTCTTCCCTAAGGGGGGGGGGATGTAAAGTAATTTAAACCTTTGGCGCACCCTGCCGGTAAAGACGTGACAACTGACACATGACACATGTGGAAGGACTGAAATCAAGTGTGAGAACAACGCTGAACTAAATTAAAAAATTAAATAAGCTCGCATAAAATAAAATTAAACCAGTTTAAGTGAATAAAATTAAAAGAAGGGAATTAGCAAACTAAAGAATAGACTTTAATTGTCGTTTCTGTATTTATAGGTAGGGATATTTGTAAGTAGTTCTTTGGGTTAATAAAATTCTGTATTTATAGAGCAACACGTTGGAGTTTTCTTTATTTCTAATTCCTGAAGAGGAATTAAAGGACGGATCTTAAATATATGTATGCTCGTTTGCGTCTTATTGTCGATATTCGCTTCCATGGTGCAACCTGAAAAAAAACTAAATTCTGAAATAAGAAGATCTGAAACTGAGAAACTGGAATACTGGAAATTCCTTTTGTTGGTCCCGAAATGTTGAAGAGAGATCCGAGTGAAAATCCCTGCAACGCCGCACAATTCAATCGCCACCCGGAGAAAGAGCAACGGCGAGAGTGAGAGAGAGAGAGAACGTGGACTTCAGATGGTGATGAAGTCCGGACTGTACATGATTTGGGCCCATCGCCCCCATCCACCCTGGCTAAGACGTCACAGTCCATCAGGAATCTCCTAGCCCCATCAGCTAATGCGTGTGTGTGTTCGGGAAGCTCACCGCCCGGCCTCGCCACCACCCATTATTTTTCTACTCACACATCCTGGCCGTCTCAGCTGGTGTCAATATCAATGTACGAGGTGTATATATAAGCATAAGGAATGTAGATATATGGCGGAACTGGAGGAAATAAATGCAAATAGCGATATGAATTCAAAACGTTATAATGAAATTCGTTTAAGGTTTTACGATGACCTGTGGAGTTTTGAATACATTCGGTTCACAAAAACAATAATTCCTAGTTAGCTGTTTTACATCCTTATCACCTAAGTGCAAGACATTTGTGTAGCTGACCTACCTAGGTTGCTCGAGCCCTACTCTGGCGACGCTTATAACTAAGTATAGATATACACACCGTGTTAAACAAAGAAACTAAGAAAGCTAGTCATCGAAAGGAAATACTAATTATCTCAATCTCCAAACTAAGAAATGGATAGGGCTAGATGGGTCCCTTCGTGCACCTGAGTCTAATTGGAACTGAATACGATAACTTAAATCTAAAACTTACAAGTGATAGTAAAACCTTCCTTTTTCTTTCTTTTTCTTCATTACTGGGGTAGCGTGTGTGCACTTTGTGAACTTAGTTCCCCGTTCCGGATTTCTTAATTGTCTTCACCAGCCCGATGCGGGGCGAATCTCCCTGAAATGAATCTCAAAGGACTGACCAACTTGGGTCTCTTGTATATCGAGCAAAAAAACGTTGCGCGAGTGAGATCAATTAGGATGCCGTATATATAACGCTTTGAACTGTAAAAGAATTATGATTATAATATTGTAACGAAGTCACAAATTTGAAACCGAATTAAATTATTTTTGCCCGCCACTGGGTTATTTAATTAAAACTTGAACTTAAGTTCAAGTAACCACGCCACTGGGGCATGCCAACAAGCTGCAAAAGTCACAGGCTGCATGATCAGCATACCAGCACATGTACTAGTCAAGTACAAGAAAAGCTTTTCAAAAGAGCTTGCAAGCTCTTTTATACTTACGCCACTAGAAGCACTAGGCACTCAGCCACTGAGAAGCTCTGACCCCCGACTATATAAAGTGCACCATTCGCCCACAGAAATCAGTCTGGTCAGCGAGATCGACGAATTAGGTGATCAGACATTTTACTGGGTGACTAGTGGTGCGCGAAATTCCCTCACTAGTAAACCCTTGCACGCCGTGTGTTTAATCCCCGTGCATTTTCTAAATAATTATTTGGTACGTCATGTGCTTATTCCCCGTACCATCCGTCCTCATCCGTTGTGTTAAGGTTAGCGTGAACTATCCTGCCTTAACATTTCCCTGGTACGTCGTTTGATTATTCCCCGTACCATCCGTCCTCATCCGTTGTGTTAAGGTTAGCGTGAACGTCGTGTGAGAAATCCCCGTACTATCCGCTGTATTCCCTCCAAAGTGTATTAGAACTAAGATATAGGTACGTTGTGTGAGAGATCCCCGTACCTCTTCAAACATAGGATACATAGATCTAGGATATATATTGAATTTGTAAGAACAAGTCTCTTTAGTATTAAGTTCAGAATTATTAACATAGTGGTAAGCCGTGTGAAGTTCCCCATACCACTACATAGTCTCTAGTATTGGTGATAAATAGAACTAGATTAAGTTAGTTGTGTAACTGGTAGGCTATTTTGTTAAATAAAGAATTATTTTTATTTATATTGTAACTGAAGGAGTTTCATTTTTGAGAAACCCTGGTCCGACGAGCTATCCGCAGCCATCCCACCGAAACTCCGTTACAATATGTATATAGATATATATGCGCAGGTAAGCAGGGTAGCATTAATAACGATTTGTACTATAACACCATTACGATTTCTATGTGGCGTAGGTAGGTGATTGAAATTCATTTACTTTATTAATCATTATTTGGTAATATGGATGTAAGTTCAAAACGGTATCATGTACGGATCAAACTTATTCTGCACGGACGTAAGTTCCATTGCAACTTATTTATATTTATATTATTTATAAGTTCAATTGGAAATTATTTATTTTAATTGTTAATTGATCAAATCTAAATATAAAGGCGTTATCGCCTCATGACTGCACTAATTCTGCACGCATGTAATTTCCATCGCAAGTTATTTATATTAATTATTATTTGGTAATATGTAAATATAATTACTTTACCGCATTATGTTCGCACTTATTCTGCACACATGTAAGTTCAATTAAAAATTACCCATTTTAATTGTTAATTCATCAAATCTAAATATAAAGGCGTTATCGTCTAATGACTGCACTGATTCTGCACGCATGTAATTTCCATCGCAAGTTATTTATATTAATTATTATTTGGTAATATGTAAATATAATTACGTTACCGCATTATGGTCGCACTTATTCTGCACACATGTAAGTTAAATTAAAAATTATCTATTTTAATAGTTAATTGATAAACTGTAAATGCAAAGACGTTATCGCCTGATGAGATTCCTTGTAACAGGTATTGCCCACTAACGCTGCCCGCAAGTTAGTCCGATCGACTAATATATATGTTGCTAATTCTTTGATGATACGTAGGTAAGAATAAGAACGGTATCATATGATAAACGCACCTTCTTTGCAAGCATCTGAGTCCAATCGACTAATATGTAATCTCACTACTATATGCATAAAGTCAGTAGGTTATATAAAATGTTAACGTTTCCATTGATGAGTATTTCTGCCTAGCACCATACACAGTATGTTCAATTGAACCCGATCTAAAAAAAACTGATTGTAGCGCCCCTTGAATTTTGTTTGGCGGTCATGTCGCCTAGCACGGTGCACAGGTAAGTCCGATTGCACGGAAGTTAAGGAAATCCGTATGGTATAACTCTATGGCTGACACTGTGCGCAGGTAAGTTCAATTGAATATTGGATATTTTAATTATTGGGTGATAGTACGTAAGTAAGCATACAAACAGTATCGTATAATGAACACACTTACTCTACCCTCATGTAAGTCCAAACGACTAGAATATAAATGAAAACTTATCTTGTGAAATGGAGACTTGACGTTACCGTCCTTGCAGGCGTATTCCCGCTCCTCGATATGCGCAGGTAAGTTTCGGGCGGTGAATTTCCTATGAACGCTATTCCTATTGTCCAGGAATATTTCATACGGTCGCGTATAAATAAATATAAGTAGAGACAGAGGCGAACAAATTTGGAAATTTTCCGTGTTATTTAGACTGAAAGAGGTAATCTCATATAGTTTTGTCTTTTCTATGAATGGGGGAAAAGAACTTGGCTATGCATTATTGTAGTACGACTGAGATAACGAGTTAAAAACAAAAATCGAGAGAACGTAGGATTACCCTAGTGACAAAATCTTATTAAATCCCCCAAAATCCTTTCAAACTATTCATAATAATGTACATTGGGTAACCCTCCACCATTTGGCAAGAAAAAGATAAATTTCGCAATGAACAACGCACTAAAAGGAGATGTAAGATTTTTGTCAAATAAAATTCCCAGAATCCAGCAAGAGATTCCCCCACTTGAGCAAAACAAATGTAAACAGAAAAAGTGCTGTTCACATATCATAGGATTACACTAACAAACATTGGAATTCTGCGAAGAACATTGGGACAATTCCTGAAATTCGTGTTTTCATAAAAGAGCGGGAGCATTTTATGAGCGTAAAATCAGAAAACTCCGCCCATTCTCTCTTATTTACTAAAATAAATCATTTGCCATTCCATTTCGTTGCATGTAATCTTCGCATTCACATTTTTTGTCTTATTCGTAAAATGTTCAAAGAGTGTTTGATTTTTTTTTCTCTTCCTTCCTTCTTTTTCTCGCCGTGTACATTTAAATGGAAAACAATCGGAACACTCTTCTGTGTCCTTTCTTTTATTTAGTTATTCTTTGGTACCGGCATCCATTTTAAACAGGTGAATTTCACCAGGTAATATTAGCTCTTCGCTGGGCCTAGGTGATTTCCCCCAAGTTGAATTAATTGACAAACTGCACTGAACTGGCAATTACTCGATAGCCTTAAAATCAAAATACAAAAAAAAATTCTCTCGGCTTTTCTTTTAAAAATCACCAAGCAAGACTTAGCCACCTTTATTCCTAAACAGACAAAGCTTGAATCCCCTACAAAACGAACAAAAAAGCCGTCTCTATCTCACCCGTTCCGAAACAGCCGAGAGCCGTCCTTCGCATCTCATCGCATTTGCTTCATATCTTCGGTATGACTTGGTGGATTGCCATCACGTGATGCTACTCAACTCGTCGCTCGACTAGTTCACGACGGACGGGACGGTGTTCAGATTCCATTATGGAATTGTATGATCATATTTATGAGATTAACTGCAATGCGTCTCGTACAAAGCTTCTCAAACCATTCCTCATTTTAGCTTTTGATCACAGTGGCGTGCGTTGAAAATACAATAGCGTGGTAATGTGATTATGATGGCATTAATTTTAAGGTGAATATTTGCGCGGTCAGTGTTGGGGCGTGTAATTGTTAGTTTTTCTTGCGTTAGGTCATGGCAAAGTAGCATAGGGCTGCTTTTCGAAATAAATGAACGAAATTTTCGATAGCTGTGTTGAAAATATTAAGAGAATAAGAGAACTTTCAGCGGTATTGCGCTTGAAACTCCTTTTAGCATTTACTCTTTTAGGCAGTCGCTAATTAACCATGAGACTAACCGGACGCATTTTTGTCATTAACCTGTTAATAAAGTTTTGTTTTATTTTAAGCGCCGGGTTTTCATTAAAATACCTAGTCTAATTCCTCCTCCTTAGTTATTTTTGATATTGGTGCCGAAACCCAAGAGTGGAACACGTATCGAAGACTATAGAAACGAAATAGAAGACGGCGGTAGTGAACACGTGTTGACATTAAGCGGCGTAAAAGATGGATATAGCGGCGCGAGCATGTTATCGCGGGCAAATTACGAAAATTTGCAAAAGTGCGACCGATTATGTAAATTTAGCCGAATCGCAAATTAACGATCAAAATGTTTGTAATTTTGATATGGTCGAGGAAGAGCTTGTGGTTTATGTGGACCGTTTAAAGGCTACGCGCGACAGCCTCAATTAAGCTAACGGTGAAGTTCGGAATTTGATAAAGGCGGAAGATCATGCTAAAGAATGCGAATCCATCGCGGATTACGACGATAAAGCCGTGAATGCATTATCTCGTCTAACTCAGCGTTTAACGAAATTGCGAGTGAAGCAAAATCCTCAAAACATCCAAACGGATAGCTCACCTGCAACGAATAGTCCCAGAAACGATAGTGGAATAAAATTACCAAAACTGAACCTTCGTCGATTTTCAGAGGATTTTAAGGAATGGCTGCCATTTTGGGAGCAGTTTAGGACGTCAGTCCATGAAAATCGGAATATCAACGGCCCAGAGAAGTTTAATTATCTACAATTACTCCTCTCCGGTCGAGCTGCAGATGCTCTAGCTGGCTTTACCCCATCGGAATCGTGTTATGAAGCAGCAATATTGCTCTTGAAGCAAGAGTTTGGGAATAACGAAAAAGTTGTGGACAAAACGATGAACCATCTCATGTCTCTTACTCCTATTATTTCCCGTCATGATGTTGCTGGACTAAGGCGTTTCTATAATTCTGTTGTGGCGAGTACGAGATCTCTTACTACTATAGGGATCCCAATTACTCATTACTCAATTATGTTAAAGACTATACTACTTAAGTGTATGCCGATGGAGCTTAGGACAGACTTTCATCGCACAACCACTGATTTACCGGATGAAAGTGTGAAGGCGTCAGCAGGTACTGATGTCGAATCTGTCTCTGATCATAGCGAGTGCTCTCTTAGTTTCAATGGAGATAAGCAAGTGCAAGATATTCTAAAGTTTCTGAAGAGGGAAGTGGAGTCTCTTGAAAAATCAGAAGAGTCTCGACGCACTCAAAGGCAAATGTGTCCCAAAATAATTAAAACAGCTGCCGGTCTATGTGTACCTAGTGAAGTGAAATCTTGTTGTTTTTGTGACTCAAAGTCTCATAATTCGGAAAACTGTACATCCAAATTGTCGATTTCTGAAAAGAAAAACAAGTTGAAAAGAGACGGTCGTTGTTTTAAATGCACGAAACGCGGTCACAGTGCCAAAGTTTGTCGTAACAGAATGATGCGATGTAGTAAATGCAATGGCAATCATGCATCGTCAATGTGTGATCCCAATTACAGCCGCAGATCGACAGTTATCGAAAATTCACAAAAAAACGAGATCAATCGAGATAATAACTCATCGTCAGCAGAAGTTAAAAAAACAACAAATCTGTGTTCTACTTGTTTACCACGGCAATCGGGTGATGTGTACCTGCAAACAGCCAGTGCCTTTCTCGTAGCTGACAATGCAAACAGAAAAATGTTAGTGAGAGTTATTTTCGATGGTTGCAGTCAAAGAACATATATCAGGCAGCCCATCTCTAGAGAATTGAACCTTGTGGCTGTAGATATGGTCATGATAAGTATAAGTATAATTCCCTTTGGTACTACAGAGCAGCCACCACAACAGCTGTTCAACCGTGTGAAGGTCAAGGTTATAAGTCAGTATGATAATCAGTTCGCATATGTTTTGGCTGTAGAGGTTCCAGATATTTGCCTAGATATTCTACCGGTTCCAAATAATGAGTGCGCGGAATTTAGTGGACTTTTACTCGCGGATTCGAGAAAGTTTGATGCGTCAGAAGAAGGAATCTCCCTGTTAGTAGGCGCGGACTTTTATTGGAACTTAGTGCAAGCAGATATAATCCGGATATCGAAAAGACTGTCTGCAATCGAAACAATCTTGGGTTGGACTTTACAAGGGCCCGTTAGTGAAGACTGCGACAAACTGAGTCTGACCACAACCGCAATGGCGCTCCAGGTAAGTTCACTATATGATATTTCGCGATTTTGGGATGTAGAGAGCATCGGTATTGTTAACGAGAGTGCTGAAAACTCAAATCCTATTGATCTTGACAAACACATACAGAAAACGGGGAATCGTTATCCGGCATCATTACTATGGCGTTCTAACAATCCAAATCTTAACGATAATCGAAATGATGCTCTTAAACGTCTCAGAAAATTGATCAAGAAACTTAAGTTAGATCCTAAAAAGTTTATTAAATATGATATGGCTTTACGAGAGATGATATCTACTGGAGTATCTGAGAAGGCTTCGTCGGAAGCGCGCAGTTCTAAAGCCAAATATTATATGCCACACCATCCCGTTTATAAGGAAGGGAATGTTACAACGCCAATGAGAATTGTTTTCGATGCTTCAGAGCGCTCAGCGGGGAGTTTTTCGTTAAATGATAATTTAACAAACATCCATTCACTTCCAATATATGAAGAATTTCGCATGACCCGTGTTACGTTTGGGGTGACTTCTAGCCCTTATTTACTTACAGCCACAATACGAAAGCATTTAAAGGATGAAGCCGCTTTCTTTCCGGAAACGTGTGACATTCTACGCAGGTCTTTCTATATGGACGACCTAGTTTTGAGTGTAAATGAGGAACAGGTAGCTTGCAAAGTTTATTCAGAAGCCTGCAATATTTTACAAAGAGCACATATGACATTAAGAAAAGAAAATATTGAATATTGAAAATATTAAGAGAATAAGAGAACTTTCAGCGGTATTGCGCTTGAAACTCCTTTTACCATTTATTCATTTAAGCAGTCGCTAATTAACCATCAGACTAACCGGACGCATTTTTGTCATTAACCTGTTAATAAAGTTTTGTTTTATTTTCAGCGCCGGGCTTTCATTAAAATACCTAGTCTAATTCCTCCTCCTTAGTTATTTTTGATAACAGGTATGTGTTCATGAAGACGTTGCGAAGGGCTGCTGTTTCAAAGTTTGCACCACCTCTTCCCCTTTTTAGGTATTTTGAACATATATGGGAAAGTAGAAAAGCTACTTTTCGAAAATAAATAAAGTTTGCCCTTTTCAGGTACCCGGGAAATAAAAAAAAATATAAATAAAAGAAAAATGATTAATGATACTAATAAAAAAATTGAGAGAAGAAATGGAAATTTAAGGTGGACAAAAAAAAAACAGAAGAAAACCGAAAGGTAGCGTGAGGGCAGAACGCTACAAAACATGGACAAAATAAATCATGAAACTATCACGTCAACAATATGGTTGCGTGGTATGTCAGGGAGACCTTCGCATACAAAACTGCGATGATTTCCGAAGGCATAATATTGACACTCGTCGGAAAATCCTGTTGAAACATAATATTTGTTTTAACTGTCTACAAAGACATAATGGATCTTGTACGATGAGTAAAAGGTGGCCGGTGTGCACAGGAGAACATACAATCCACAAATGCACACAATTTAATCAAAAGAGTTTTAATGCAAAACGTGAATTTGTCATGAAGAACAAGCTTTGCACAAATTGTTTAAAATCGCACAATAAAGAAGCATGTCCAAATAAAAATGGATGCTTTAAGTGTGACAAACGTCACCACACATAGCTACATGAAGACAAAAATATGTCTCCAACAAAGCTAAGGGCTGTTGAGACCATACAATCAAGACAGTCAGAAAATTCTGTCCCATCAACTTCGGCCAATGCCTGTTCAAATCAGCAGAAAGCCACACAAGCACTATTAGCTACAGCTATAGTACATGTAAGGGACAGAAGTGGGATAACAATTCCCATGCGAGCTTTGATTGATCTAGGATCACAAAGATCTTTTATAACCGAAGCTGCTTTTCAATCCTTACAACTGAAAGGCGTTTCAACGTCACTTCAAATCACCGGATTGGGATCTACACAAGTGGCAAAGGCAAACAAACAAGTGTCTTTCCATGTGAGATCAGCCACCTCAGCTGATTTTGAAATCCCATTGCGGGCTTATGTTATCAAGAAGATAACTAATATATTTCCACCAACACACATAAGGTCTTCTGATTGGACCCATATAAAAGGCTTGCCATTAGCAGACCCAGAGCTCCTAAAGGCAGGAAAAATAGACCTGTTGTTGGGTGTGAATACCTATGCAAAAATATTATGCAAGGGAATTAAAAGTGGACCTGAAGGTACACCCATAGCTCTGAATACAAGGCTAGGGTGGATTCTTTTCGGAGAAACAACAGCACCACAAAAGTGGATAAAAAAATATTTTTTCTGCATTCACCACAAGTAGTGCTGATGACTTAGCACAGCTAAACAGTCAAGTACGGAAGTTTTGGAAATGGGAAGAACTCAACCCAAAAGCAGAGGCCAACACCAAAAGAAAGTAGCAAAGTTGTTCGACTCTTTAGGTTGGATAGCTCCCTGTGTAATCTTGGCAAAAATTATTATCCAAAAATTATGGATGCATGGATGTACCTGGGACGAGATAGTCCCAGAAGAATTCAATGAGGAATGGAGGCAGTTCAAGTCACAGCTGCCTCACATATTGAAAATAAAAATTCTTCGCGGGATACATACCAAGTAAGACAGAGACAACTGTCAATTGCATGGGTTTTACGACGCATCAAATTAAGCCTACGTAGCTGTCGTCTACATGAGAATTCAAGACAATGACGTCACAATAAAAACAACATTGCTCATGTCAAAAACTCGAGTCGCTCCCGCAAAGCCAATTACTCTGCCAAGACTTGAGTTAAGAGGAGCAGTGTTGTTAACTAGACTACTAAGTCAAGTTCGAGCTAACATGCATATGAGCAATGTCAGCAGCTTTTCATGGTACGATTCAAAAATCGTATTGGCCTGGATATCAGGTCATCCAAATCGATGGAAGGCTTATGTGGCAAAAATAGCATTCAAGACTGTGAGCCATGGTGGACAGGACCCAGTTGGTTAAGACAACCAAGCCAAGACTGGCCACAAGATAAGAGCCTTTGCAGAGAGACGTCTTATGAATTAAAGACAGTAAAAACTCTTGCAATGCAAAAAAGCGATGTGCTCGAAACAATATTTGAGCGATTCTCGTCATACAAACGATTGTTGCTGCACAATGTCACCGATTCGTCCATAATTGTAGACATAAAGAGGAAAGGAACATTGACAGATTGACACCAGCTGATATAGAAACAGCCAAAATAAGATTAATGCAGCAAATACAACAGGAAGAATTCGAAAATGAATTCAAGCAGTTAAAAGCTGGAGAAAATTTTCACAAAAATAGCAAAATTATAGGGCTTTGTCCATTTTTAGACAAAGATTCAGTCTTGAGAGTAGGTGGCAGGTTGCAGAATTCAGACCTGCCAATCTCAACACGACACCCAGCAATATTACCCAAAGATCATCATTTAACTAATTTAGTGATTGATCACTACCACAAAGAAACTTTGCATGGTGGACCACAACTGGTCCTAAACACCATACGAAGCCAGTTTTGGATCATTAATGGCCTACACGCTGTTAAAAAAAGGATCCATTTCTGCGTAATATGTGTTAGACATCGTGCTGTAATACAACAGCAGATTATGGGCAGTCTACCCAGTCCTAGAGTGTCACAGGCACACCCATTTGAAAATACAGGGATAGACTATGCTGGCCCTATTGATGTCAAAACCATAAAATATCGCGGATCCAAAGCTTACAAAGGATACCTGTGTTTATTTGTAGGTATGGCAACAAAAGCCATACACATCGAAGTAGTCTCCGACTTAACGTCTGAAACCTTTCTCGCAGCATTTAAAAGATTTGTTGCAAGAAGTGGTTTATGTGCTAATATATATTCCGATATCGGAACAAATTTGATTGGGGCGAACAAAATTCTTCAGTAAGAACAAAAAAGCAATCGCTGAAGCAAATGAACTAGCGGCTCACAGTACTGTATCCATGGGTATCAAATGGCATTTTATACCTGCTGCAGCTCCACATCAAGGTGGACTTTGGGAGGCAGGTGTAAAAAGTATGAAGCACCATTTGCGTCGAATTTTAGGTTCAACAACATTAACAATAGAAGAACTAAATACATTAGTCATTCAAATGGAAGCATGTCTCAATTCCAGACCGCTGCACGCTATCACTGCAGATCCAGAATAACTGGAAACTCTTACCCCAGGTCACTTCCTAATTGGAAGACCGCTGCTAGCTGTACCAGAACCCACTAAATAAGAGCCAAATCTGCACCTTCTAAGACGATGGAAGCTGATTCAGCAATTACGGGAACAATTCTGGAAAAGATGGTCAACAGAATACTTGACCGAATTGCATCAAAGACAAAAGTGGAATACACCACAAAATAATATTAATATTGGTCAAGTTGTCATCATTAAAGATGAAAAGCAACCACCAACAAAATGGGTGTTGGGGCTCATTGAAGAGCTACACCCTGGTAAGGACGGCAGAGTTAGAGTAGTATCTGTAAAAACATCAACAAATGTTTTACAGAGACCCATCCAAAAAATCTGCCCCTTACCAATTAATCCGCAATAAGATGTGCTACAAAGTAAGTTGTGATGTCCGTTAATGTTTGTATACGTCAAGTGTGATGCATGTATGGGTCCTGGCCATATATCTCTATTTTTTACATTAAGATAAATATTACATAAAGTTCTTCCTAAGTATTAAAATTGGTCAAAATAGAAAATGGAAGACGTCCTCGACATTATGTACGACAGCCTAATGGAGGAATTTGAGCAGACATGGGCAAAGATGTCAGGCACTACTGCAATCGAACGGGCAGTATCATCACTGCCTCCGACACCACCGCTGCCAAGTATGCCAGACCTCAACACGCCGCCTAGAGAGGCAGAGTTCCAGTTTAAGATGAAGTCAATTTGTCATCTATTGACAAATGTCAAATCATATAAGGTGAATAGTGGCGCCCCAGTCATTTGAAAAATTACAAGGTTTACAGCGCCATGGTGAACTAAGCAAAAGCGAGAACAATAGCCAACAACTAAACGAAGCTCAAGAACAATAGCCGGCAGCTGGCCCCAACCATATAAAAAGGGGCAATTTCAGCAGAAAAATTACTTGTTGCTCAGTATTTCACCAGTAAAGGTCAACTAAATGGAACATTGCCACTAGTATTTTTTGCCCACTTGTCCTCAAATTTTTGTAGGGTTATTCCCACAAAATTTTTTTTTCATCACACACTGGTAATAGAAATAGGAATTTTTTGGGATATTACCAGAAATTTTCTATTAATTCAAATACCACTGAAAGTATAGAATAAATTCAAGATTTTGGGATATTACTAAATTGAGAATAAACTTCTATGATTTCAGATCTTCGTTCGTCACATAAAAAAAAGGGAAAATTTCTGGGATATTACCAGAAAATTCCACACTCAACTTTCCTATACATTGAGATTGGAGAATTAATTCGCAGTTTTGGGATATCACCAAGCTAAGAATAAAATTCTGTCATCTCAAGTTTGTTTTGTCTCCTCTTTTGGTTACTAACTATTCAACAAAATTAATTTAGGAAAAATCTTATAACTTAACTATCAGGGGGCATATGCTGCTATGTGTGATCTGCGCGTCTTGATAAAGGGGAATAATATCAAGTATGCCCTGTTGGAAGAGCCATACGCAGTAGGTGGAGTGGTGGGGGGACTGCCTTCTGGTATGCAGGTATTTCCCAACTCGCGGGCAAGTGCAGTCATTGTGGTGAATGATCACCATGATGTTGAGTGTCTAGCTGTTAGTGAGTTGGTCAACGAATGGGGTGTATGTGTATGGGCGAAGGGTTCACTTGGGGAAATATTCTTAGTTAGTGTGTACTGCAAGTACGATGAGCCGCTGGATCCCTACCAAGGTACTTGAATGCGGTGCTACTACTGGCGAATAGCACGCCAGCCATCCTTTGCATGTATGCGAATACATCATCTCCGACGTGGTTCAGTAAGGTGACCAGACATCCGTCAGGTTATCAGGATCACCATCGGGGCGAGATGCTGTCGGAATACGTCTTGGAAAAAGAGTTACATACATTGAACGAACCTAGCGCATGGTACACGTTCAATGGCCCTTGAGGCAAAAGTGATATTGATGTCACACTTGCGAATGATGCCGCTTTGGCACTCTCACCGCGGTGACCATCAAGGTCGGATACGGGATGAGTGACCACAACCTTATCGAGGTCATATTGACTAGCGAAAGGGCGGTGGACGCGAACGTGGAAATGAATTGCAAGAGATGGAATACGCGCGGGGCGTACTGGAACTACTACTCTGTCTGTATGGAAGAGGCGGCTTCCAGTGTGCTCCTGAGTGACTTTAGAGATATGAACATAGACGACCAGGTCCAAGCACTAAATGGAATGGTGACCACAGTAAATGACAGTATGTTCTCCAGAAATACTGTCACCAGTCACAGCCGGGTGAAATGGTGGACCAGAGGGTTATCTGAAAAGCGCAAAAATGTTAGGCGTCTTCGGAAGAGATTTCAGAGAGCCAGGCAAATGGAGATGGAAGTTGCGGAAGAGCACCGAAGACTATACCAGCAGAATGTGCGAGAGTACAAAAGAGCTATGCAGCGCACAAAAGAGTCTGACTGGAGGCGTTTTGTAAGAGAAGACAGGGGGCAAAGTGTATAACATTTTTAGCGGAAGAAGGGACTTTGGGAATGTGAGTGGCATACGTGTGGGGGAAATGTTCTAGCTACGTGGAATGACTGTGTGGGTACTTTGTTGAATGAGTTCTTTCCGGATGTGGAGTCAACTCAATTCTCTCCTCACAGGGAGACTTTTGGGGGCCCTGACCTGGAGACAGCAGAGATCACTGAAGGTGTTGGCTTGCTTCGCTCTAAGCGATCGCCGGGACTGGATGAGATGAAAGGCGAGATGTGTAAATGCATCTGGCGGGCCATCCCGGACTACCTTGGGGCTGTTTATGAGAAGTGTGTGAGGGAAGAATATTTTCCCAGCGAATGGAAGTGTGCTAGGATAGTAGAATTAGCCTTCTTCCAGTGCTGAGGAAAGTACTGGAGAGAATCATGGGTAATCGGTTTGAGCTGATATGCTCGAGAGGTGACGAATCGAAGGCACATCTCTGAAGTTCCGCTAGTTTTTGATCAGCCCTCGACATCATTCTCCGTGTCGGAAGCCAGAGGTGCACTGACAAGTTGGTAACCCAAAAAATCCAGCCGGTCAGTGCCCCTTTGCCTTCCTTCACCGAGATGCCGACAGAACCCCGTGGTCAATAACCTAACCAACTGATCGCAAAGCTTTCCCAGCTCTGACATCTCACTCTGAACTCCGACCGACGCTTGTTCAGGGGTGTGTCTTCAAGGCGTCATCGAGGTAGTGACATGGCCCATTCTCTTCCTTAAATGTATAAAGACGTAATGCAACTGGAATTCCCACGGCAAATTCTGCCGTAGGGTTACCATATAGGAGGGGTTCTGAAGTGTTATGAGGGTAGGTATTGGGGTTAAAACGTCGCTATTGTCCAAAAGGTATGCGGCCGCTAGGCTGGGAATAGTCTAAGCAGCACATTGGCATCCTGTAGTTTATCAGTTAAGCTGGCTGGATGCCTTATTAGGGCTACCAGGATTAAGCGTTACAATAGACAGATGACCTGTCCGAGCATATGGGTATCACGGCTTTATGTCCGTAGTGAAGCGCGAATTCCCACGAACACAAACCATTTGCTTTTTTTATATACACAAATCATTTTAATCATTTTAAAAGTCGAACGTAGTCATTTCATGAAGCTCCAATTTCAAACCCAACTCTGGTCAACCACTTGAAACTCAATTTTTATCGTTGAGTTTGTATTTTCAATGTCCAAGACGATAACGTCGAGCAATTTATGACCTCGAGTATCGCATTACAAGTAAAGTGTGTGGGTACCGTGCTTCGCCCAAACTATGAAATTATTTTCTAAAAATCAAATCAGTGTGCTTTTATCGTTTAACTCGGCGGACGCCAATGTCAGTACCTTAGATTAGTAAGGAGAATTACTTATAATTAATTAATCTCTTTCTTATACGCGGTGAATAAAAGTTTTGTTATACACAGTGGAGCACTTTTATTTATTACACCGATAACAAAAAAGGTAAAAGTGCACTCCCCGATCCACAACATTCGGGTTATTTTGGTGGCAGCGGTGGGATCTACGCGCAGTATAAAGCCGCGATCTTAATTTCGTAAATAATCAATCAAGAACTAATTGATCAAATGCAATCCGCGCGCAGTATAAAGCCGCGATATTAATTTCATAAATAATCAATCAAGATCTAATTGATCAAATGCAATCCGCGCGCAGTGTAAAGCCGTGATTTTAATGTTTTTTTATCTAATTAATCAAGATCCAATTAAGCATTCTTACATATGCATGCCTACTAACGAAGAAAAATAAAAGGAAGACGAAATTGATTATTTGGGTTGCACAACACGGGATCCATAATATAGGAAAAATCCAGCCAAAACCTACTGCTCCAGAATTAAGGGAAAAATCTACTTGAAAATTCCAGGATGTGGACAAACCAATAAGTCGAAGTTTTTTTCTTCTCTATACTGAGAGATTGATTCGAAATTATTTAATTCAATTTTAGTATAATTTCAGTATTTTTTTTGGTAGTTGATTCAACTTTAATTATATTTATGGTATTTAAATCAATTTTAGTGCTATTTCTATTATTACGGTATTACTATATAAATGAAATATATAAGTACCTACATAAGTCCAGGAACATTGTCCAGAAAGATTATTGCAAGTTTAAGGTCACAAAGTGATTTTTTTTTTCGTTTGTCACAATTTAAATAAAATTTGTAGATTTACAGTAGCTACTAATGTATGCTATGCATGCAAGTCTTGCCTCATTCATTCTAAAGTGAAGTGATGTGGAGGAAGATATTGTAATTTTTGGTTCAAAAGTGTTAAATGAAAGTGGTAGAAGTCATCCTCCCCTAGTGAATTTCAATCTAATTTCTATTTTCGGGCATTAGTGCCATACATATAGTATCCTATCAAGATACATCGCACATCGCAAATAAGCCGCATATTTCTCTGAGTGGGATATTGCCAAATTTTCAAATCTCAATTACGAAGAGTACCTATATCAAGTAATGTTTAGATGTTCAGTGTAATTACCTAGTTTATGAAACCACTTCCCTGAAGCAGATGCTAGAGGAGTGGATATCCTGTACAATACCGGAGATTTCAACTCAAACAGTAAAATATCTGAAATTGTTCCAAATTGGTTACTGTTCTATTAAACAAAATCAAATATGCACCCGCGAAATATGAAACAACCTGACTCCGTCTTATAGAATTCGTGTGCGCAAACCTTAGTTTTGTTATATCAGAAGCATCCAATTAGTGACCCGTTTCAACGAATTTTACTGCATTTGATTTATAAAAAAAACTATTCACAGAAACTCTTGATTAAAGTGTAAAAAAAAAGAGAAACGTGACTAAAGAATAATAGTACATGTCTGTAAACCTGAATATTTCTCTGAGAGGTGGAAAAAAGGTAAACCGTGATTGCGACAAAGTGCATAGAAGAATCGAAAAACTACTGGACGAACTTAATATATCCAGTACCCAAGGTGAAGAAGACGCAGGCAACAAGGCTATTAGAGCACGTAACGAGAAAAGCGCGATTAATAACTTTAAACGAGGTTTAAGGCCTCCCTTAAAACTGATTATCAGGTCCACAACACGTATCACAAAGCGATTTCAAGAATTGGGAAGTAAAGAGGTGCAACTATTGCAGAATCTCAAGCCATAGCACTAACGAGTGCAGGGAGCTGCAAAACAGGCCTAAACCCATTTTTCAGAATAAAACACACTCTCCAGGCCTCCCCCAATTCAATAACAGTCAACGGGTTAACGCTATCCAAAACGTACAAATATGCCGGTACTGTAAAAAGACCGGACACTTAATTAACGAGTGTCGGAAACGCCAGTATAATAATGCCCACAGAGTAAGTTCGACCCCTAATGACATACCTCCAGATAGAGTTAGATCAAATGATAGATCGTCCCGTTATAACAATGAAAATTCACGACAATCTTATCCGGGAAACGCTGCAACGCCTGGTACCAGCGGCACAATGGTCCGGGTTCAAAATCTACACTAATGTGCCAAAGTCATTATTCCCACAAAGGAAATGTAATAGAATCTCGAGTTACAACGAACAATATTAATCATCGAAAAGCGAATCCTTTTACACGTACACCTTCTGAACAATTTTCTCCCATCCTAAATCTTGATAGTAACAAAACTTTTCAAAGTGAAATTATCCTAAATATTGTCGAAACTACTTCCGACCAGAATAGTATTTTACTTGACAGCGGCGCTTCAAAAAGTCTGATCAAGATCGGCGCTCTCAAGGGCGAGGTTGAAGTATACACAGATTGGTCCACACCAGTTAAAGGCATCTCCATGCAACCCATATTCACTAAGAGCATTTGCTATTTAAATATTAAGTTGTCACAAGCAACTACACTGATTCATCCCTTCCATATAGTCCCATCTGACTTCCCTATCAATTGTGATGGAATTATAGGTGAAGATTTTTTCGCCAAGACCAGCTCCATACTCAGTTATAAGACACAAACGCTAACCGTTCACACCAACGTTGGAGATATTGAGCTACCATTTAAATACTCAACAAAGAGTATCAAAATTCCTCCCAGAGTTGAGAAAGTTCTAAAACTGGGTCCCATGTTCGGGACCGAGGAAATTATTTGCCTACCAACGGAAATAGCACCCCAAGTTTATACAGCCGGATGTGTAGTTAAACCCGAAGATGGATATATTGTAGTCCCTATCTTAAACGCATCTCAGGAGGAAATTGAGGTTACAAATCAAATACAGCTGAAGCATGAACAGCTTCAAAATTATGCAATATATAATCTCCACAGTGTTAGGAATGAAGAGAGAATAGAACAGCGATTGGCAAACCTTACCTCTCTACTGGATTTGAATCATCTTAATGCCGAAGAAAACGCTTCTATTATTGATATTTGTAGAGAATTCAACGATATATTTCACCTTGCAGGCGACAAGTTAACCTTCACTCCAAAAATCTCACATCATATTCCGATCGCCCCAAACCAATCCCCAGTAAATATACGCCCATACCGGTTACCCGAAATACATAAAACCGAAATTAAAAACCAAGTCGATCAAATGCTGGATGAAGGCATAGTCCGACATAGTTCCAGTCCCTGGAATGCTCCGTTGTTAGTGGTACCCAAAAAGCCTGATGCCCAGGGCAACAAAAAATGGAGAGTTGTAGTGGATTTCCGAAGTCTGAACGAGCTAACGTTAGCAGATGCATATCCACTACCCAACATTGAAGATATCCTCAATCAATTAGGGGATTCTAAATATTTCACTACGTTGGATCTAGCGAACGGATATCACCAAATCCAAGTCGCTGAAGGTGATAAGTTCAAAACAGCATTCAGCACCCCCTACGGACATTTCGAATTTAATCGAATGCCTTTTGGTTTGCGAAATGCACCTCCAACTTTCCAACGCCTTATGAATAAGGTGCTTACTGGCTTGCAGGGCATACGCATATGGAAGAGACCTACAAGACCATAATCGCAAACTGAGGGAAATTTTTGAATGCCTTAAGAGACACAACCTCAAGCTTCAGCCCAATAAATGTAGATTCCTCGGTAGAGAAGTAACATACTTGGGTCATGTTATTACGGAGAAGGGAATAAAGCCAGATCCTTGTAAAATTGTAGCCATAAAGTCTATCTTACCCCCAAAGAATGTCAAACAACTTAAATCCTACTTAGGACTGGTGGGATACTACAGAAAATTCACCCCGCAGTTCTCCAAAATCGCCAACCCTCTAAACAAGTGTTCGATAGCGTATGTCCAAAGATAACAAAAGGATTTTCTCCAAAAGGTTTATTTTAATTAGTAATAAATAATTCAAGTACGTGCAACAACTAGGATTGAACCTGCAGTTCTCTGTTCTGAGTCACTCACCGCATCCACTGAGCCACAAGTTTTCTAATGTTAGCGGTCACAACTCTTAAATAAAAATACTTCTTTGCTCTACTCAAATTCAAAAGAAATTTTATTTTTACCGATTACGATACACAATAAAGAGTTTCCAAACTGATTTTACGTTGGTTATAATTAATCCACAAAATTGAACCGCACTTGCACACCACCTCACAAATGACTTTCCTTCTTTTTGCTAATAGTAAAATCTTGTCCGTTCTCTTTTTGTTTCTTTTAATAGTGATTTCTAAAATTGTGAGTGATTACTAGTATTTTTGATTTCTATATTTTAAGTTCCGATTTCGCGCGCTGCAAGTCTTTCTTTTCTACATGCCTGACCAAATTCTTTTCAGTTTTAAAAATTCTTGTTACTTCTAGAACCTGTACCGTTTTTTACGGTACGATATATTTTAATTTAAAATATTTCCCCTTTTTTGTAGACTTTTTGATATTCAAAATTGTCTGTTTCACTTTTCAAAGTATGTCTGTTTCTGTGAGGAAAAGTTTATGGTAACTTAAATTCGTCAAAAATGAACGAATCTAACGAAGAATGGTCATAAGAGAATGATAAAAGAAATGTCAAGTCGTGTTGCGGTGTGATTACGTGACGATAACAACTTTGGTAAGTATGGCGCATTAAATTCAGTGTAATTATTATTAATTGTGCATAAATGTATTGTACTGTTTTATAATCTGAATCTAAGTCTATGTGTGTCTTAACTAACAAGGTAAATCATCCACCTAACCTACCTAAATAATCTAACATCAATAAAATAATCCATCAAATTTAACCTAACTAATCTATTGTCTTACATTTTCTCTTACAGCTAATTAGAATGATCATTTTCAATTAAGGTGAACTTCAGCGGTGGCTCATCAGATAAGTTTTGTTGAATTCTTTCCATGAACTTGATTCTTTGGGTTATTTTTTCTATTTTTCAGGTGCACTGGACTGTTTATTGATGTACTGGAACCGAACATACTCCCCGCCTTGGGACCACAGGTCTCAACATTTTGGCTTCCCGTGAATCTCTTGATGATGTCAATTGCTCATCTCCTTAACAAATGATATTGCTTTGGTTGTAGTTTAAAGCGACTGTAAATATGAGCAGAAAGCAAATAGGAGTACAGAGGTAAGGACATTGTTTGGGAATTGGACAGGACAGTGGCACTGGAAGGTGATCAGTGTGATGATGGTGTAAGGTGATGTTAATTAGTTAAGTGTCATGCTATCATATATGTATTTTTTTTTTTTTTTGAGATGTCAACGAAAGCTTGCATTATTACGAGTTCGCGGAATGCGTGCCACGCGACGCGCCGATATCCACCGATTCGATTGGCAATAAGCATATTTTGGTGACAGGGCGTTTCAAAGTAGAATTTTTCGTCTTTAAAGTTACCACACGTACCAAGCCATCGGCACCTGGATGCGTTTCGATTACTTTTCCCAGAAGCCATTGCGAATGTGGAAGATTTTCTTCTTTCAAAATTACTAAATCGCCGACTTGAAGATTACGTCGTTTTTGCATCCATTTTGGACGCTGCTGGAGACGACAAAGATACTCTGAATTCCATCTTCTCCAAAAGGATTGATATAAATGTTGCAGATGTTGCCATCTGTCCAGTCGATGAATGCTGAGGTCAAGTACCGATGGATCTGGTGGTGTCAATAATATATCACCAATTAAGAAATGTGCTGGCTAAGCGCAGAGATGTCATCTGGGTCGTTGTTCACTGGATAAAGCGGCATTGAATTCAAACACGCTTCGATCTGAGTTAAAGTCGTAGAAAGCTCTTCATATGTGAGTGTGCTGTTTCCAAGAATACGTTTCATGTGAAATTTGTTGGACTTCCCACCGGCCTCCCACAATCCACCGAAGTTTGGAGATCCGGGTGGAATGAAATGAAATTTCACACCTTCCTTTTCTATGAGGCTTGCGATTTCGAGATCTAATTGATTGATCATCTGCTGTCTTTGACGGGTAAGAATTGTGTTTCCTCCAATGAAGTTTGACCCGCAGTCACAATATATTTCACTGCACATTCCTCGCCGCGCTGCACAGCGTCTAAAGGCTGCTACAAAGCCTTGAGCACTAAGATCAGTAACGACTTCTACGTGAATAGCCTTTACGACCATGCATATGAATATAGCCACATAGCCTTTATAGGTTTTTGCACCTCTGCCTCGATATCTCAGTATATCAAATGGTCCACAGTAGTCAATTCCTACATGACTGAAAGGTCTTGACATGGTTACTCTAGAGGGGGGAAGGTCACTCATCAATTGTGTTTGCACTTCAGCCCGCTGTTTATAACAAGGTATGCATTTATGCACGTGATGTCGGACTACATTTCTCGCATTTAATAGCCAATATTTCTTGATAAGAATTCGCATCATGAGTTGTGGACCTCCATGCAGAGTGTCTTTGTGTGTTTTGTCTACAATGAGTGATGTCAGATGCGATTTATCTGGCAAAATTATTGGGTGTTTTTCATGAAAAGATAGTTTTGCAAAGCGAAGTCTTCCGCCCACTCTTAAGAGTCCATCTGTATGTAGAAATGGTGTCAATTTAGATAACCGACTGCTAGCCTTTAAATTCTGCTGGCATTCCAAAGCCCCGATTTCCTCTTGAAAGTGTTCCCTTTGAAGTTTTCTTATCAGTAAGTGAAGAGCTTGTCGTATTTCGATGGCTTTAATGTGTCCTTTTTCTTTCGATTTGAAACGATAGCAGTACGCAGTAATCCTTAATAACTTTGTTAATGATGAGTAGTCTTCTTCCATTCTACTTGCTGATATTTGCGTGCATGTTGCGATAGTTTTCTTCTTAGCTTCGAAGCAAGTGATTGGGATATCTTTCTGCTTTGGCCATGCTTCTTCAAGCATTTCTAACCATTTTGGTCCACTCCACCACATCGAATTTTTCTTTAATTCTGCTGGCAACAGTCCTCTCGATGCCATATCTGCAGGATTTTCCTTTGAGGGTACGTGCTTCCACAAGACTTGCCCGACCAATTCATGGATGTGAGAGACCCTGTTGGCGATGAAGGTTTTCCATTTCGATGGATGCCCTTTCAGCCAGGACAGAACAATTTCTGAATCAGTCCAAGCATATGTGATGTGATTTGATATTTGTAATGCATTTGTGACATATTTCAATAGCTTTGCTAATAGAACTGCACCGCATAGTTCTAAGCGAGGTAATGACACTGTATTTATTGGTGCAACCTTCGTCTTCGCCGATAATATAGCTACCTTCCTGATTCCTTGTAAATCTGTGATACAAACATAGGTAACTGCCGATAGGCGAGTGTTGAAGCGTCACAAAAGCCATGGATCTCGATGGTTGAGTGAGCTTCTGAGAAATAGATCCATCTGGGAAGTTTAACTGTGCCGAGTTCAAGTAACTTTTTTCTAAAATTCATCCATTCGATTTCCAAATTCTGTGGTACAGCTTCATCCCAGTCCAATTTTGCTAACCAAAGGGTTTGAATGAAAATTTTAGCGAGGATAAGACTTGGTGCGATCCAGCCTAGCGGGTCGAATAATTTTGCTACATCAGATAGAATCGTACGTTTTGTGCATGTGCCAATCTGCTCATTCAATTTTAAGGAATAGCATAGCTCATCACTAGATGGCTTCCAAAAGACGCCGAGTGCCTTTATTTGGTCGGATACCTCTATGTGGAAATGAAAGTTATTTTCTGTATGCTTTTCAGACATAGTTTTTAGCAGATTCGATTTGTTAGATGCCCATTTGCGTAGATTAAAACCTCCGGACCTTAAGAGATGTATAAGTTGATTCTGCTTCTCTGTAGCGAGTTCTAAAGTGTCTGCACCCGAAAGTAAATCGTCCACATAAAATTCTGATAAAACTGCTCTTGCGCCCATGGGAAAATTTTCCTGTTCGTCCAAAGCTAATTGCTGAAGAACACGCGTAGCAAGATATGGAGCACTTTTCGTTCCGAATGTCACAGTGAGTAGCTTGTAATCTTTTATTGGCTCTTCGGTGGACTCTCTCCAAACAATACGTTGGTATTCAGCATGATCTTCTCGAACACGTTCCTGGCGGTACATTTTTTCAATGTCCGCAAATTCATATTTTCTCCAACGCAGTAATAAGCACGCCAATTCGTCCTGGATTGTAGGCCCTTTGAGCAGAATATCATTCAGCGATGTTCCGGTTGACGTTCTTTTTGATGCATCGAAGACAACTCTTAACTTTGTTGTTGTGCTATCCTCTTTAGTTACAGCATGATGAGGTAAATATGTGTATTTGCAAACTGCGGTTTCACTTGATTCTTCCTTACGCCTCACTTCTTCCATGTGTCCAAGTGTGGTGTATTCTTGCAAGCACTTTGCATATTCCGTTCGCAGAATTGGTTCTCTTCTGAAGCGGGATTCCATTTGAAGCAGTCTTGAGATTGCTGCTCCACGAGACTTTCCTAATGGTTTTAGCTCATTCAAATCATTTATGGGTAGAGCGACTTCATATTGACCATTTTTCATTCGTCGGTGAGTATCAACAAATACTTGCTCACAATTTTGTTCTTCTTGGCTAATTATTTTTTCTGTTTTCAAATCTTCCAATTCCCAGAAGCGTCTAAGTTGAGAGTCTAAATCTGCAAGAACGTGGAAATTCTTTAAAATTCTTCGTGGACTAGCATTGTCGACAATTTCTCCAGATAGTATCTATCCAAACAAAGTTTTCTGTGCGATGGGAGATCCTGTATTGCCCTTAATGAGGCCTTCTTGTATTATCTTGGAATAAATGTCAGCGCCCAACAATAGATCTATTTTTCCAGGTTCGTAATACGATGGATCTGCCAAATCTAAATTGCGTAAGTGCTTCCAGTCTTCAGTTATGATTGTTTGAGTTGGCAACAGATGAGTGAGCTTCTTTACCACTAAACCTTCTGCTTCGACTGTGATTGCACGTCGCTTCGAGATTTAAGAACAAGATGGACCCTGGCGCTAACCTGGCCAGCATTTGTTTGACCCACGCCCGATATATCAGCACGAATGGATTCCTTTGGCAAGCGCAACGCTTGAATAATGGCTTCGGATGCAAATGTTGCCTGCGACCCTTGATCTATTAGTGCTCGAACGACTCGTTCTATTCCAGATGGTGCGACAACTCGCACTAAAGCTGTAGCAAGCAGAATTTCACGAGAGCGAATAGCATCATTCACCAGAAACGAGTTAACTTGAGATGCGATCATATCACTACCTTGTGGAGTAAATGCTGGCGATGAGACTGACATTGATGAATGCATTTGCGGTTGATTTATATTTCTAGTGCCTGATAGGGTGTTCCCTGATTGTGATATGACTGGATTCTGGATTCTCAACTGACCCTGACGTGTTCCTGAGATTTCTCTACGACCCCTGTGAAGCAGGGTGTGGTGGCGTTGCCTACAATGCGAGCATCTTTGATGACTGGGACAATTGGCCAACATATGCCCAAAGCCGAGACAATATAGACATAGCCCTTTAGATTTGGCTACTTCTAATTTTCTAGTAGTGTCCATGGCAGCGAATTGAGAACACTTTCGTATACTGTGCTGACCAGCACACACACAACATATAGGTCCGGTCGCTGTATGAAACACTTGCGTTGAAGACTTCGACTTCGAAAATTGCGTGCGATGCTCATTATTGCTAAATGTATGCTTTCAACTTGTAACAGCTTCCAATGCACGAAACCTACCTTCCAGGAATTCTCGAAAATCACTCCAAGATGGCAAATCCCTTTGATTGTCTATTCTTTGCTCCCATAGCTGGTGAGTTTCTGAAGGAAGCTTTTGTACGATTAAATATACCAAAAAAACGTCCCAATTACTTACATCTATTTCTAAATTTTTGAGGGCATGGAGGCACTCGGTGGTGGTGTCTAATAATTCTTTGATTCCTTGTGTAGATTCCACAGTTACGGAATTTTGCGATAAAAGTGTTTTGAGATGGGTGTTCACTAATACCTTTTTGTTGTTGTAGCGATCTATCAATAATTTCCATGCCGTTTCATAACAACAGTAACAAAGACGTGCCGCAATAAGTTATCTGCTTCGCCTCCTAAATGCAGTTTCAAATATTGTAGCTTCTGGACACCATGCAGTGACTTATTTTCATGTACTAAACTTTTGAACAAATCGTGGAAAGCTGGCCATTTCCTATAATCACCATAGAATTTTTCAAGTGATATTTTAGGCAATTTTAAAGATTCAGATTTTTGTACCACTTGAGCTTGAGTCTCAGAACTCGTACCGTAGGGAGATGATACTGAGCGCGGATATTCCGTTTCAAATCTTTCTTCGATACGCACAAAATTTTCCAAAAAATGCTCTTCCATTTTGCTGTACACATCATCTTTAAAATACGGTAACTTTTCTGCTTCTGTCGATTTAGACGATTTCATTACAAGAAGCTCCCGATATCTAGTCACCGCATCGTTCCATAGAGCTTGGAAGTCCTTAAGTCTCTTAATATAATACTTTTCTGTACGTCTCGAAGTGCCGTCCTTATTGTAATTTATTATGAAATTTTTTAAAAGCTCTCTTTGGGCTAATTGGATCTCGATTAATGGTTCCATGTTATTTCAATTTTAAATCAAATAAATACAAACAAGAAATAAATAAATAAGTGGACTTACCACCTCTCTTAGCAATTTTATGACTCAAGCTTTATTGCCAATCATGCAGTCACCAAAATGTCTTAAGAAACTTTTCTTCTTCGATTACACATACATTGCTTTTCTAGAATCAGTCAAAGCTTCTCAGCTTTCGATACCGGGGTTTTCAATATGCTCGCGATACTCACAAATCACTATGAATTCTTACTCGATTTCTATGATTACCTTTGTAGGTTTCTTACAGGTTCACTTTAAATCACCTTTTCACTTTCTTAGATCCTTTCTTTCCAAGGATCCGGCTCGAAGGACCAAATGTTCGATAGCGTATGTCCAAAGATAACAAAAGGATTTTCTCCAAAAGGTTTATTTTAATTAGTAATAAAAAATTCAAGTACGTGCAACAACTAGGATTGAACCTGCAGTTCTCTGTTCTGAGTCACTCACCGCATCCACTGAGCCACAAGTTTTCTAATGTTAGCGGTCACAACTCTTAAATAAAAATACTTCTTTGCTCTACTCAAATTCAAAAGAAATTTTATTTTTACCGATTACGATACACAATAAAGAGTTTCCAAACTGATTTTACGTTGGTTATAATTAATCCACAAAATTGAACCGCACTTGCACACCACCTCACGAATGACTTTCCTTCTTTTTGCTAATAGTAAAATCTTGTCCGTTCTCTTTTTGTTTCTTTTAATAGTGATTTCTAAAATTGTGAGTGATTACTAGTATTTTTGATTTCTATATTTTAAGTTCCGATTTCGCGCGCTGCAAGTCTTTCTTTTCGACATGCCTGACCAAATTCTTTTCAGTTTTAAAAATTCTTGTTACTTCTAGAACCTGTACCGTTTTTTACGGTACGAAATATTTTAATTTAAAATATTTCCCTTTTTTTGTAGACTTTTCGATATTCAAAATTGTCTGTTTCACTTTTCAAAGTATGTCTGTTTCTGTGAGGAAAGTTTATGGTAACTTAAATTCGTCAAAAATGAACGAATCTAACGAAGAATGGTCATAAGAGAATGATAAAAGAAATGTCAAGTCGTGTTGCGGTGTGATTACGTAACGATAACAACTTTGGTAAGTATGGAGCATTAAATTCAGTGTAATTATTATTAATTGTGCATAAATGTATTGTACTGTTTTATAATCTGAATCTAAGTCTATGTGTGTCTTAACTAACAAGGTAAATCATCCACCTAACCTACCTAGATAATCTAACATCAATAAAATAATCCATCAAATTTAACCTAACTAATCTATTGTCTTACATTTTCTCTTACAGCTAATTAGAATGATCATTTTCAATTGAGGTGAACTTCAGCGGTGGCTCATCAGATAAGTTTTGTTGAATTCTTTCCATGAACTTGATTCTTTGGGTTATTTTTTCTATTTTTCAGGTGCACTGGACTGTTTATTGATGTACTGGAACCGAACAACAAGTTGCTGAAGAAAGATATACCGTTTAATTGGGACGCTCATTGCGATGAGTCTTTTAATAAACTAAAAGAAACAATATACAATCGCCCATCCTGCAGTACCCTAACTTCGAGAAACGATTTTTTGTTACCACTGATGCTAGCAATACGGCGATAGGCGCGGTGATGTCTGAGCGGGATGATTCCGGCAATATTGATCTACCAATCGCATTTGCGAGTAGAGTTTTAAACAAAGCAGAACGGAATTATTCAACTATAGAGAAAGAAGCACTTGCGGTCGTATGGGCTACCAAGCAGTTTAGACCGTATGTCTACGGCAGGCAATTTACGGTAGTAACAGATCATAAACCTCTCGTATGGACTTTTAACCTTAAGGATCCATCTTCTAGAATTATGCGATGGAGATTAAAGTTAGAGGAGTACGATACGGGGCATTCGAACACTAATGCAGATGCGCTCTCCCGATTGGAGACAGTTGAGGTAAATGTTATAACTCGATCTCAGGGAAAGGCAGAGCAGGCTATTGCTGATGAAATCATATCAAATTCGAATATAGATGCAACTTCAAGCTCAGAATCTCAGTCGGGCTGTCGGCTAAGCCAAGAAGAAAATTCAAACAAAAATGTTCATTCACACACTAGCCCGTGTGCACAGCTAAATCAGGATGCAGACGTAACTCTAAGTCCTAACCCAGCACATGTTCTAAACCCAAATAAGAATTCAAACATGCTCAAAACTAACAGGTTAGACTCAGATCAAAAGCCCATAGCGATGGTTGATCAAAAAGAGATTCTACGCGTACTTCACGATTATCATAAAAGCCCTACTGGTGGCCATCAAGGTGTAACTCGCACCTTTAAGCGAATCAGGCCCAAATTCGTTTGGTTTGGAAAAATATGTACAAGGATATCAAAAGGTACATATCCTCATGTGAAACATGCCAGAAAAGCAAGATCTCACGCAAAACCAAAATCCCCATGAAGGTCAATACAACCTCCACAAAGCCCTTTGAGCATGTGCCTTTGGATATAGTCGGGCCATTACCCATCTCAGAGAGCGGAAACAAATATATCCTCACATTCCAGGACGATCTGACCAAATTTATACAGGCAACGCCTATTCCTAATCAAGAAGCTAATACCGTGGCCGAGAGTAAATTCTTTGTATTTACACCATTTACATCGATGACCTCATATGGGCCTTTGTATGGAGAATCTAATGTTTTACGATTTCCTACTTTAAGCTATACTGAGTCTCCTTTAGATATTTTTAGTGGATTTGACTTTTTATCTACTAGTTCTTTTCTATTAATTTTTCCTTTATCTAATAAAAATTTTTCTGTTGCGTTAGCTTGTGTAGTCGAAATTTAAGTTCTTGTAGGTAGTAACCATCAATGTTGTATATCCGTGGTAGATTACCAGTTTTTGCGTCGGAGGGTAAACTTGCTAGTTTTCCGAAAATTAATTCAAAAGGTGAAATATTGGTGTCCGAATGTTGTATTGTAGCAAAATATGAAGTATGGTAAACACTCGTGCAAATAATCATGTGTTCAAATGATAGCAAGTATTCATTTAGGACTCTATGGTATCTTTCTATTGAGCCGAAACTTAAATGATGAAATGGCGTGGAAGTTTTATGTTCAATTTTGAAAATTTTACAAATATTTGCTATAATTCCGTTTACAAATTCTGATCCCAGATCGCTTTTCAGTGTTTTAAATGAACCATATTTCAATATAAATCTTTCTACTAGCGCCTTTTCTATTGTTTTGGCTTCTTTATTCTCCATTGGTATCGCTTCTGTGTATTTAGTTAATTCGCATTGAAGTGTTAGTATGTATCTAAATTCGCTAAATGGGCTTAGTGGTCCTACTGTGTCGATGGATATTGTATCGAAACTGTTTGTTCGGGTATAAGTTAGTATTAAATTTTCACGTGTGAGTCTGATTTGCTTATTTTGTGCACACAGTTTACATTGATTAATGTATTTCTTTACCATTTTGTTTAAATTTTTCCAACAGTACCTTTGTTTTATAATTGTTCTTTTTACTCCAGAATGTCCACCTGAGTGCGGTGAATCATGGAATTCTTTTATGATTTCTATTTTTGTGACCTCATTTTCAATTCTAATCGGAGGGTCATATATTAAAATTTGTAATTCTATCTTCATTTTCTTTATATTTCGTTGTAATGCATTACATGTTTTCTTGAATTCATCTATATTTACGTGCTCAAATATTTCATTATTTTTGGCTATAGCTAGCTTTATTATATTATGCTTCTTTATAATGAATATCAACTTCTCCAGGATCAAACCTAAGTTTAGATTTGGATTATAGACGTATTCTACCAAACCTTCTTTCCTGTTTATATAAATTTTTGGTAAACTTTTACTTCTGTAGAGCACTGCATTGTTTATTTTATTCTTATTACCACCTTTTATTTTTATATCCGCGATTTTTATAAATCTTAATTTGGTCACATTTCTTGTTTCAGATATCGAAGAACATTCCCATGCATAAAGTTGATCAGGCTTTTTAGCATGTGTATCCATCTCTGTTGTGTTTCTTGTTTTATCTTTATCTTCTTTTGATTTTCTAGACATTTCTCTTGTTATTACGTGAATATCTACGGTTGGTATTATAGCAGCCTTACTATTTAAAGATTGCATTCGAGCAGTACTAACATATATTCATGCAAAAAGTTAAAACAAGAAACAGTAACACTTAAAGTTACACGTATACAAACAGACAGACATAGACGACCGACCTGGAACAGTATGTCCGAAGTCCGAATTCCTTTCCTACTAGCAGCACGCTCACCCACTTGAACTCTTGCTGTGTTGGAGAGTAGTTAAGTTCGCGGTCAGAATTTTATATTAAATTTAAAGTATAGTTTTATTATTATTATATTCAATAAATTCCGTCAATCAAGTCGTGCCTGTTTTAATCATTTCGATCAGTATAAAAGGCGACTTAAATTAAATTAATTACGAAGACGTCATATTGGTGACCCCGACGTTCCTGACGCTGCCGATGACGCATACACCGAGCAATAAAAAACTAAAGAACCAACATAAAATCGAAATAAAGGGATTTTCTTTGCGCCTGACCAGCGATTTTTATTAATTGCAACAATTTTGTATTACGTGTGGTATTTCGTACATCTATACTTTTGCCAGCATCATAATTGGGCAAATTATTACAAACATACATACACACAAACATAACAGAAACTCACATAATTGCGGTGCATCAATACACGACGTACGTGCATATGCTAAAAAAGCACAATTTCATCTTTCGAGATTTCCAGAAGAGGCACTACGATCGTAAACTTGTACCTGCTACGGAATTCCTGGGATCAGCAACATCTGAATTTTATTAAAATTGATATCAGCTGACAACTGTCATTTCTGATTGGAGAGAAAATAAAATCTGATCATGTACACACGGAAGATTACTGATAAAGTGATAATTACGAGATAAGTACATACATTTAGCGCTGTACGAAATTTTTCTAATTGGACTATTTTCAATAATTATATTATTATATTATAATATAGTGTTCATCCAGTATCTTTTTAGGGTTTTGAAATTTAAAATTCATTTTTACAATTTATATATCCCTTTTTTTGTATATATAAGCTTTAGTGAACAACCTATATAAAACTTGGTTTAGGGGCAAGTGAAATTATTATTATTAGTGTTTTCTTTTGGCATAGAAATACAATATTGGTGAATGCTTTGTACATAGATAGATCTTATAGCAATACATCTCTAATTAATACGGGATATTAATACGAATATTTATATACTAAATAGTGTTTAAATATTTTAACCATAATTAAGTCGAATACCTGTAACGAACGTAAAATTCATAAACAAATAATTTTTTTTTGTAACCGACATAAGTGAAAGTTCAAGTGAACATCAGCATTGCGTTCTTTTCAGAAAATATTTTGAATTTATTCGACTTTCGGTAGACGTAATATGACTAACCACTGACTTATAACAATGGACTGAGCGATTTGCTACTTCATGTGGCACAAAAAATATTGTGTTTCTGTATATCACCGTTAGAGCACCCTTTAACGATTACATAAAAAACATATAAATCTCAACCAATCAGATGAAATTTTACACCCGTAAATCGAAATTAATTAAAAAAATATATTTTCTTGTGCCCAAGTGATATTTTAATCGCTTATAAGGAATTAAACTCCTTCCGACTTTAATTTTCAAAAGTTATTTTTAACTGAATCCTGCTTATGGGCAAGAGAGACGGAGCATGGCAAACACTATCTTTACCTTATTCCTTCTGATGTGATTGCATCTGTAGCCAACATAAAAACATCAAATGGCATAAGCAAACGTTCCAGAATGCAATATTTTGTGTTGGTAGCTCCAACTCTACCATAGGGCGAAAGAGAGAACTATAAAACTTGTGCCATGCTTTCCTATAGGAAAATGACAATACGCTCAGTCCATTGCTATAAGTCAGTGTGACTAACGCATCGGACGACAGTAATACAGAGATTAAAATCGAGTAATCTATACCCGCAGATATTTCTATTGTAAAACTACCGGTATTCTAGGATCAAGCCCCGGCGGCTTGGTTTCTCGCGGCAGAAGCACAGTTTACTGTAAAAACATCAAAAAAGATGAAATTAAATACACGCATGTTGTCGCTGCCCTTCCAATTGAGGCCATTAACACAATAATAGATATTTTAAGTAAGCCCCTTGAAAAAGAAAAGTGTCAGAACCTAAAGGATGCTTTAATCAAACGATATTTTAAATGCTGAAGACATAGGTGACCGCAAGCCATCTGACCTGTTGAGGCACATGCAGATTATGGCAGGCTCTATGTCTTCAGTCAACGACCCCCATATGGGAAAGAAAATTACCCTCATCTATCGCAATTCCATTAACTGTCGCCGCTAATCAACCGTTCGAGAGTAAACTAGACTTAGCTGACAAGGTGTGGGAAGTCACAAGAATTTCCAATATTAGCTCAGTGCAGGCTTTAATTTCGAAAGATGCTCAAGGAAAAGACACATTTAAACAAATTCGCAAATAGCTCGAAAATGCTAGGATGGAAATTAACCAATTAAGGCAATCTTTCAAAACATTGAAAACTCGAAAGCAAAGTAAGTCACCACATAGAAGAAAACGTTCCAATTCAGACAGCGGAATTCGAAAGTGTGTTGGTATCATCGAAGATTCGGTAGTAAAGCCAATACATGCGTTAACCCATGTGATTTTGACACAAAGTCTAAAGCTCATTCGGCTTTAAACTAATCAAGCCGATTGTGGCAGCGGCAGACAATCGGCAACCACTACCCCGCCGCTTAGTTGTTCAATGTCGCAAAAACCATTTTTCCTTTTTAGTAGACACTGGGGCCGACATATCTGTCATCCCTTTCACATTCTTTAAAGATGCATGTTCGAGAATTCCTGAGCAAAACCTTACCGCAGCTAATGGCACTTCCATAAAAACTTTCGGATTCAAACTCCTTAAAATCGATTTGGGCCTTCGTCGACTTTTTGCGTTTCCTTTCACCCTAGCTGCAGTTATGAAGGCAATTCTGGGTGCAGATTTCCTCACGGAATATGATCTCCTAGTAGATTTAAAACGTAAACGAATAATAGATCACAAAACGAAGCTCACGGCTGATATATTATATATATATATATATATATAGTATATTAAGAACCTTAGACTCACCATCACCTCGCATCGTTACAATCAATAGCAAATACTGGGAACTGCTTAAAAAATTTCCAGCGCTTACAAGCGCCCCAGATTATACTTTACCAGTAAAACACCATGTAGTCTATCATATAATTACGAAAGGGCACTTACCATACTCCAAACTAGGCGTTTGGACCCTGTTAAGCATTAGTTACCAAACACTGAGTTTGAATATATGCAGCAAATTGGAATTTGTAGGCCCTCATCCTCTCATACCGCATCTCCTCTTCAAATGGTGCACAAAAAGGACTCACAGGATTGGCGTCCTTGCAGTGACTATCGGAAGCTGAATGCAATAACAGTTCCTGATCATTATCCGCTGCCCCATATCCACGATTTTGCATCACATCTTAGAGAATGTACCGTTTTCTCCAAGGTCGACTTGGTAAGAGCGTATCACCACATCCTCATGGCGGAAGAGGACGTTCATAAAACTGCAATCACTACACCTTTTGGAATGTTTGAGTTCACTAGGATGCCATTCGGTCTCCGAAACGCAGCTCAAACATTCCAAAGATTTATGAACGAAGTAACGCGAGGTTTTTCTTTCGTTTATGTCTATATAGACGATATCTTGGTAAGCAGCATTGATTGAGCAATAAAAAACTCAGGAACCAACATAAAATCGAAATAAAGGGATTTTCTTTGCGCCTGACCAGCGATTTTTATTAATTGCAACAATTTTGTGTTACGTGTGGTATTTCGTACATCTATACTTTTGCCAGCATCATGATTGGGCAAATTATTACAAATATACATACACACAAACATAACAGAAACTCACGTAATTGCGGTGCATCAATCCACGACGTACGTGCAGAGCTGACGCTTTCACTCATCGCATATGTGCATATGCTAAAAAAGCACAATTTCATCTTTCGAGATTTCCAGAAGAGGCACTACGATCGCAAACTTGTACCTGCTACGGAATTCCTGGGATCAGCACCATCTGAATTTTATTAAAATTGATATCAGCTGACAACTGTCATTTCTGATTGGAGAGAAAATAAAATCTGATCATGTACACACGGAAGATTACTTATGCATACATACATTTAAGTCTGTACAAAATTTTTATAATTGGACGATATTCAATAATTACATTATTATATTATAATATAGTGTTCATCCAGTATCTTTTTAGGGTTTTGAAATTTAAAATTCATTTTTATAATTTATATATTCCTTTTTGTTTTATATATAAGCTTTAGTGAACAACCTATATAAAACTTGGTCTAGGGGCAAGTGAAATTCTTTTTATTAGTATTTTCCTTTGGCATAGAAATACAATAATAATAATCAAGTGCCAAGGAATTTGTGGCAGATCTTTTCATTATGCTTGCGTGGGCTTCTCCAATTTTAGCCGCCTCTCTGCTAAGTCACTGCTTGAGTTTTCTAACATATTCTCCTACTTTTGCTCTGAATGTAAGGAAATTTCGTTATCTCATATTTTAATGGCAGTAAAATGTAATAATGGTCAATTGCAGGAATTACTAAACAACACTGACAACCTGACCAATAATATAAATTCTCTAAAAGTGATGCAAACAGTACAATCCTCCGACTTTTCATCTATTTCTCAGGTTTTTGATGAGCTGTCTTGTAAAGTTGATAAACTAACTACGGCTTCAAACAATTCGAACAATTCTGCCTCTCTACATCATAGGCTTGATGAACTTGAATCCAAATTGGATTGTTTACTCGACTGTTTAAAGGATGGCAAATCAAAGTCTTCAGATTCTGATCTGCGTAAGTTTGCAGAATCATTCGGCAGGAACTTCATGGATGTTTCCACACATTCGAGACACTACAAAGAGTTGTCGTTAAGTTTAAACAATCTTTTGAACGACCTTAAGACATATGTTAATGATATTCCTAGCTCTATTGAGAACTTGTTTGGTCAGGAATCCGTTTCCTCCCCACTACAAACGAAACTTACCACTATTTCCGACGATCTCGCTGCTACAAGGGTGATAATGGATGATATTGCAGATGAAATCAGAACACAATCTGATCTTCGCACAAGTGTTCGAGCTAATAATTTTAATCTTTCTTCTTCCGCTTCAAGCTTGAGAAGTGAACTCATAGCGGCCCAAAATGCAATCGCCATCTCGGAAACTATTCTTAGTAGCCAAAAATCCCTTCCGACAACGACCTCTGCAGGTGGTCAGACGGAGCTATCTGTAGGTAATAATGCTGTCCGGGCTTCGCACGTGCCGCTTCCGTTGGCCAAATCTTCCGAACTTGACTTGGGTTTTAATAGGAATGCTCCTATTCTTGTGGAGCATTCCAAGCAAAACCGTAAACAAAGCATCCGTAAAAACCGATCCCGGAAACGTGCAATTGCAACTGAAAGGAGGGATGGAGAAAAAAGAATTTTAAGAACTTTTATTTTTAATGATTCTAAATCAAATTTATAAATACAAGAAGAAAAAACAGCCGCCTCGTCCGTGATTTGAAACCGGGACCTTCCGCTTGCCGGGCGACTGCTCTTACCACTGAGCTAACGAGACAGATGATTTTTCTTCTTGCATTTATCAAATTTGTAACTAGCCTACTAAGCCACATTTGCTTTCAGCTGGCATTAATCAGTAACGATGAAAGCGCACAAATAAATTGTAAATTCAATTTTATTTATTTTTCCCGCGGACGGGAATCGAACCTACACTTGTTAGAATCGGTCAATGATGGAGAACACGTCACCTAAATTGTGGTCATGGCCTGATGTTATTGACAATTCAGAGTTCAAGGTCTGGAAATCGTCGATTTCGTGTACTCGTTGGTTCCGGTAAGGGTTCCAATTCCCAGCTGTCGCAATTCGTGTCTGCGTGGCTTGAATACGAGTAACAAGCGATCTTAGCTGTCCTATCGTATCGGTGGGATTTAAGCATATTCTCTCCTGAATCTCGGGCAATAGATTCGACTTGACAATTTCCAGGAACTCTTGGTCTGATATGGCATTCTTCAACTGATCGCGCAGCGATCCTAAATGATGTTGGTACATGGCGAACAGTTCACCAGGCTTTTGCTTTCTAGACATCATCTGTAAGCGGATCTTTAGATCGTCCTTAAGCACTCCCCATTCAATGGACAATCCCGTTTTGATAAATTCCCAAGTTGGAAAAGGGTTATGCCGGAATATCGGCCAATACCAGTCCTTTGCTGGTCCTGTTAATAACGTAAGCATGTTTCTGACTAGGAGATCAAAATCCCCTTCTAGAGCGGAGTACGTAAGCGCTTCGACTCTAAAAACTAATTCATCGACAGAGAGCTCTGAATTATCGCGGTTATATGTCAGGTTCTATCTTCTGATAGGACTGCCTGATCGTCGCTGTCCTATATTTGCAGGGTGACGAATATGTGGAGGTGGTTGAGGTGGGACAAAGTTCCGTCTGGGCTGACCAGTAGGCTGACCAAATGGCTGACCAGAAGCTGATGGTGTTCTCTGAAACGATTGTCTCCTCAGATGGGGGAAATCGTTCGATGGGTTTGGATTACCCCTGGACGAAGGAGGTCGTAGGAAATCCATTGGCGGCAGTGCTGCTGCTACTTGTTGTCTGATGCTATCTACTAAATCAGTCCACAAGACATTGAGGTTCTGTTCGAGACCTTCACGTACTAGATCTTGCATTTGTATGCGCAAACCTGCCATCAACGCATCCGTAGCTGCTGACGTGTGTCCTTGAGCTGTACGCACTGGACTGTCTTGTTGTGAGTTGGGGTTTATAAAAGTTCTTGAGTGCAAATCGGGCATTCCCGGTGAGAGTGATCGCCGATTCGACGGTGGTAAGTTAAAGGTAGGTAAGTCAAAGGTCGGCAATGAATCATGCCTGGTAGACTTCGCGGGCTTCACCTTCTTCGATCTTTTTGGAATGGCACCAGTGTAATCAGTAAGGTCCTTTGGTAAGAGGCGGCGTCGACAGTTAGGGCAACTGGAATGTTCGCCTATCCAAGTCTGTATACATGCCTCATGGAAAACCTGTCCACACACGGTCATGACAGGCTTCCGTTCGGCTGACCAGCTCGTATCTCTGCAGATAGTACATGACTCAGGCAATGTTGTCACACTGTTTGTCGCAGGAGGTGGTGTCCGTACTGTAGCCATAATAATTTCAGACGTAATTCGAGATTTAAATTTAAAATTTCCAAAAATTTGAAAGTTTGGAAGAGATAACAGGCTCTTCACAAAATGCGGATGACGAAATACTAATTTAACGTCGAAGGTTTGGACGAGATACTAAATTTCAAACAACAAATTTCCAAACGTTCGAAGTAGTTGAAAAAGAATTCAAAAAATCAAAAAAACTCACAGGCTCGACAAAGTTAGCAAAAGTTCAACTAAACGTTTCGAGAAAAAAATTCAACCAAAATCATACGGTTTCTCCTTCACTTCCAGGAGCTAACTCTCAACACAAAAGGTCTTCAGGTAGCTCTCCCTCCTTACAGGTCAGAAAATTTATACAGGCAAGCGACTTGAATGTGTGCATTGAAAAAAAATGTGGAGTTCCCACAGAAATCTGGGAAGAGTCGGGTTGGAGAAGCTAGAGACTGAAAATGAAACTAGAGATTCTTCAGCCAGGCAGTTAACAGTATGCCAACTCCTGATTACTGAAGCTCTCCAGCATCACTTCCATCCTCCAACAACTCCTTCCTTCCTCTTCACCTGATTGTCATGTCCAGCTAACCTTCCAACCGGGCAGAGTCATGAATCTGGTAAACTAGTTAGCTGGAAGCCAAAAAGTCGTCTCACAGATTCATAACTCTGTCCAGCCAGTTGGCCAAAAGAGACATGTCTCCGTGAGAGCTCACACAAAAAATTTTGTGAGGCCACCTACCATTTCCATGACAGAAGGCTAGCGAGAAAAATTAATTTAAAAAAAAAAATCAAAAAAATTCAAAATTCCCAAAAACTAGACAATTGTTCAGACTCGAGGCTTGACCAAAGTCAAACCTAGAGTCGAACTTCAATTCCACAACTTTCAAAAATCTAAAACGTTACATTACTTTATTTTACAATCAACTTCAAAAATTCACAATCTCAAAACCTTCAAAAATCTTTACTTTACTTTACGAACACTTTAATACTTGAACGTTGCTTAACTTTCAACTACAAAAACCAATTAGACTCAGGTCCACATATGACTTCCACTGGATGTGAGACTTGAGGTCAATCAACTAGCAGACACCAGATGATCGTCTCTCTCAAAATCTCAGTCCCCAGTACAATTTATATTTAGACCACCGAAGTTTAACTGAGGTGGCCCCACGTTGGGCGCCATTTTTGTTATGGAACTATGCTTAGTGATTTGCTTGGGACGTAAAGTCCCGACTACCAGCATGAGCTGACAGATCACTCGACGGGCAGCGTTGACTGCAGGGCGGCACGCTAGTTCGCCTCAGCTATTGGCGGAGAGTATGGGGAGGTTCCACAAAAATACCTGCCGCTGCCGTCAGCCATAATCAAAAAAATTTCGTGCCTATTAACACAAAAGCCGGCACACATTCGGTCCTGAAGCGACCCTTACGTCACTTACCTGTATACCATCGAAGGCGCAGATGTTCTGCCTTCTTTGCCTGCCCCATCCTCCCATCTGACTCTGAGGGGCATAATTCTTCAGAGTCCCTAGTTGACCTGTAACGAGAGAGAGAGAGAGAGACTAGGCAAGCCTAGACGACCTTCATCCTATGTGAGAGGGCTCCAGGATAGTAAAGGAATAATGAAAAAACTATCTCGCCATTACGTTATAATGATCCTCTTTAATTTCTAACCCTATCATGAACATGGGCTGACATGAGGAGTAAACTATCAACAACAAAATTTACTTGTAAAATTATGATAGAAATGTAGCGAAAAATTAAAAATTACTACAAGCTCAGTTAGGATTGCTTTCACGGCCTTAGATTGAAATTAAAAAAAAACTTGGAATTGTCCGTGACAACCTCTTCTTTGAAGTTCTCCAAATTAGTATTAATAAATATAACTAGAATTACTTAATTATTCCGTTTTATTATGTATGCGAGTGTACGGCCATTATGGCTAAATTGTTTAGAAATTATGAAGGCAGACACTCTTAGTTCCTTATCTATTATTGTAATGAATGCAATAAATAAAGTTAGATTTTCTGTGGCCTTTTAAAATGACTTTCCATTTTGTTAATTTTGTTGATACAATGCAAATTGGAATATGTTGCACATTTCTTCAATTACGATTAACTTCAGAGTTCAAACCGTACGAGGACTAAATGTAAACAAGAGGTTATCTCGCTAAATAATAAGAAAATAAAAATTTAGCTTAATATTAAATCAACAGAGAATCTCATCACTTTCTCTAGCAACAACTTTGAAAAATTTAAATCATTGCAAATGCTTACTTATTATTGTTCTCTTCGTATTATGTATAAATTTTTGAATAAATTGCCATTAAAAATTAGCTTTTCAATCTGTTTTAAACATTTAACATTGTTTTATTCGATTTGGTTAATAAATATCCTTAGAAGCTAAAAGTACTGTGCATGAGTTGCTTATGCCGAAAGAAAACATATCCCTATGATTTTATGCTTAATTCATTTTTTTTTTTTTTTGTTATCTTAAAGTCACCCCCGTAGCATAGTAGTCTTAATAACTCACATTATACAGGTATGAGATCTAACTGATATAAGATTCATTCAAAACGTGCTAAACTATAGAAAATCCCCGATCGAGCGCGACTACTCGTACGTACCTGTCAAAAAAATTATTTCATACCTTTCCTGTCTGTCCACGAAGGCCTCCTGGAGAGTAATGGTGGTTCTAGAAGAAATAGAGTAAAATCAAGTACTAAACGCGGACTTCAGCCAGGATTTTCTGTACAATCGGGGCAGTCAGGGCCGACCTACATAAACTAAAAATTTTCCTTTTTCATAACCTTCCTCCTTTCTTTCCTTTTCATTTTAGCAAGCCCTGCTTGTATTCGTAATATTTTCCTTCAGAAATTCCTTTTTTTTCTTCAAATTTACAACTTAAACTAGCCTTGACAATATCTTACATACCGAGTTTCAAAAAGTGAGGAGCTTTGTTAAATATATCCATACCGTAACTTTTAATAAATAATTAAACTTCCAAAGAAACTGGAACTGAGACTGAAAACTTCATTAGAATCTACTGCCAACTGCAAGCTAATCGTGTAAATAATTTTCGCCGTCGCAACTTGAGCTTGCAAAACAATAATGACCGAAAGTAATTGTAAAAAGGTATGATGTTTCAAAATGTGTTCAATATTTTTTTGTTCGCCCGTAGATAATATCTTCAGTTCAATTTAAGTTACATACAATACCTATAACACAAAAAAAAATTGACTTAAGCAATTAAATATTGAAACAAAAAATTTTCATAGAGTAAGAAATGCAAAGAAAATATTTTTTTAGGATTCAAAAACCAACTTCAACTACCTATAGAATTTTGCACATACAAAACCAGGTTTTAGGTGATACTACAGCTTCGTCCTTGTTATTCACGAGACTTATTGTTGATACTATGGCTGATGCGGATCGAATATGAGTATACATTAGGCCCACAGGTAAGTACCGCTATTATACTCTGATCAGTTATCATTATGTATGCTTCGGGTTTTTCCTTTGTTCGTTATTTCTGGTTAGTACAATTTATTCTATAATAGAAGCGCACAAAAAATATGCAATACACCAATCGCGTGAACAGGAACGTATATAGACTGGCGCTCATAGATAATGACACGGTTATTGCGCGACTAATTAGTATATTTTCCTTTTTTTTTCTTCTTTGTTTTCAACTACTTCCACTATATTATATACCATGACAGAAGTATTCGCCGTTCGATATGATTCCTTGGCCTTTTCGATTACAGTAATACATGGTAATGCACTATGTCTTTGACTTTGATTATTGTATTGTTCTTGGAAAACAATGAAAAGTTCTGGCATTTAACACTTTGCGTGGATAAGTCCCACATTTAGAATTACTTATGATTTCTACTAGAAAATATTCGGAAAATTGTAAATAATTTATGCGAAATATGCACTGTGACGTTCATAGGTTATACCGTAAAAAAATATATAGTTCATGTAATGCACCGAAAATGCACAAACTTAATAGAAGCAAAGTCTTCCTTAAATTCTTCTCATAATAAAAAGAAGGGACGTTGTTAAATCTCACTAATTTGCACTTAATGGTGTTCTCCGACCGGACTGTTAGTCCATTGTCTCTATGCCTTTGTCCGCTTATCGCCTGACCCAAAATGTGGGCATGAATAATTATCAAAAAAATCGAGAAATGTACTTATCTGCCAATAATCCAATAATATGAGGATGCTTTTTTCTTTCCTTTTACCTCGCTCGTCTGTACCTCGCATACGAATTCAGCTATTTTAATTTTCCACGTTTATATTCACTCACTTTCCTTCTCAGAATTTTTTCCCTTTTTTTGTTCTTTTCTTACACAAAGATCACACATGAATCAATCTCGAACATTTCGCTGACGTTTTGTTCACCTTCATCACGTCACTTTTCAACCGACCTGTCCGTACTTTTCTCTTTGGCCGTAATTGGTGGAATTGGCGTTCGTTATGCTAGGGGCCTAAGGGTTGGTGTCATTACCGACCATAACAAGGTGCTTGATAAGGACCATAGTACTCCGTCCTTCATAAAAGGGGAGAACGGAGTCGGGACAACCACAAAAGTGGAGTTGTTAAAGGTACTTCTTGACGCCCACTTTCCGGGCAGGCGGGGAGATAGGTCCGTTGGTGTCGAGTTCTTCAGAACGGCACCTACAGGATGGAAAGGAGGAGGTGATCAGCTCCATAGTTAGTGACAAAGCGACGAAAAGGGCGGTCCATTCTTTTAATCCCCTTAAGGCGTCAGGGGTGGATGGACTAAGACCCATTATGCTTCAGAAGGCAATAAGGTACATAATACCATGACTAGTGCCGATTTATAAGACCTGCATGAGGCTCTGTTTCTTGCCCAGGGCCTGGCAGGAGGTGAGGGTAATCTTCATTCCGAAGGCAGGCAGAACAGGCCATATCGAGGCAAAAGATTTTAGACCTATCAGCCTCTCCTCTTTTATGCTTAAGGTCTTGGAGAGATTGATAGAGGTGCACATAAGAAATGTTTGGCAGGGCGGGAGTGGTAGTCAGCATGCCTATACAAAAGGGAAACCGGTAGAGTCGGCATTACATGCAGTGGTGTCTGTTATTGAGAAGTCCCTACAGTATAAGGAGGACACTCTAGGTGCTTTCCTGGATATTGAGGGGGCTTTCAATACCGTGAAGACGGAGGTTATATTTCATTGGCTGAGAAGGGTGGGTGTTGATAAGTGTCTATGTGACTGGATCAACTCAATGCTTCTCAGTAGAAAGATCAGCTCCTGCTCAGCTGACGCTACTGTCAGAAGAGCAGTCTATAGAGGTACACCGCAGGGGGGGGGGGTGCTATCACCACTCCTGTGGCTACTGGTAATGGAAAAAATCCTCATCAAGTTAGCGAGAGAGAGCTTTAAGGAAGTTGCCTACGCGGATGACATATGCATCCTGGTAACTGGCAAATTTCTATCTACTATTAGCGAAAGGCTCGAGTGCGCGCTGCTTAAGCTGGATAGCTGGGCCAATAATAGTGGATTGAGGGTGAACCCCTCGAAGACGAAGCAAATCCTTTTTACAAGAAGGAGGCGTGTGTAAGATTTCAGACTTCCAATGCTGGGAGGAGAGGAGCTTACTCTCTCCAGTCAAGCGAAGTATTTGGGTGTCGTCCTCGATTCCAAACTGAGCTCTAAGGCTAATCCACAAGAACGCGTGAAGAAGGCCAGTGTGGCCTGCTACACGTGCAAGAGAATATTTGGCGAAAACTGGGGATTAAAACCCAGGGTGGTACACTGGATGTACACAGCCATAGTTCGGCCCATCCTCTGCTACGGCTCTACGGTCTGCTGGACGGCACTGACGAGGAACTGTAACCTTGATGTGCTGTCAAAAATCCAGAGAGCCGCCTGTATGGGTATAACTGGGTGTCTGTGCACCACGCCCACGGCGGCATTGGAGATCATGCTTGACCTATAGCCGCTAGCCCTTTATTGTAAGGCTGTGGCGGCAACTAGTGCTGTCAGGCTGAGCGCGAGGGGCTGGTGGACGGAGAGGGGTTTTGGGCACTCCAATATACTCCAGAAGGTAGACTGTAAGGGCTCCAGGGTAGAAACAGACTATCAAGTACCCATCCTGGTATCAATGCAACGACACCCACCAAGAATGACTGGGAGGGGAAGGAGGTGGTCGTTGCATCCGATATTTCGATATATACGGATGGCTCCAAGACGAGTGCGGGCACAGGGGCTGGAGTGTACTCTACAGATCTCCAGTGGCACGAGTCTTATAGACTGCCTGACAAATGCAGTTTTTTTCAGGTAGAGCTCACAGCGATTAATCAGGCGGCAACATTGGTATTCATGTGCATAGCCAGGCAGCCATCAGGGCGCTGGATGCTGGGCTGGTAAAATCAAAATTGGTGCAGTTATGCAAAACAAGGCTTGAGGAATTGACTGTAAGGCAAAAGGTGACACTAAGCTGGGTACCTGGCCATAAGGATATCTCAGGCAACGAGATGGCTGATGAGTTGGCCAAAAAGGGCTCCGAATTGGATAGCTCCGCAGCTGTAGCTTAGGTGAGGATCCCAATCGGAGCTTTAAAAGAGGAAATCATCATCCTGTCGTATTGCGAGGCAATTGTGGGCTGTATATGACAGGAAAATGACAAGGGGACTGCTTAATTGCAGCAGAGCATATACCAGGAATCTAGTAGGGGTCATGACGGTTTACTGGGCCATATGGAACCATGCTAGAAGACTGAGAATAGCGGCAAACGATTTCTGCAGGAGTTGTAGGGACTCGGAGGAAATTGAATCCGTTAAACATGTGCTTTCCGAATGCCCCGCTCTGATGAATAAAAGAGGTAGGCTACTAGGTAGCTGGGAACTAAATGGATAAATTTATTTCTAAAAAAGGGCGGTGTTCCCCTAAAGAAACCGAAAAAGAGATAGTGGAAGCCTCAGTGGAGACTGGCGCTATTGAGAAAGAGCTCTCAGAGCTGGAACTGAAGTCTCAGGAGTATGAGTCGATGTCGACGGATACTGAGGAGCGCTTGCTTGCCGAGCTTGAGATCAGTGCCAAGCCAGTAGAATAGGCTAAGAGAAGGAGGGAAAGGAGGGTGACGGAGGGTTTGAAGCGGAAGCGTGCTTTTGAAACCGCTAAACGCATCCTTCAGGTCCTCTCTGCCAAAGTACCCGATTCTCTAACCGGGAAAGAGTGTAATAGTCTGAGCTGGGCCAAGCAAGTCATAGCATAGGACGAAATTACAAGGCCGAAGAAGAAGGAAACACCCAGGGGACGCGACTCGGCTAAGGAGGCTCCCAGGGGCAAGGGACCTTCAACCAAGGCAAAACAAAAACCCAGTCCAAAACCGACCACTGCGGGCCCCATTGAAGGGGGTGGCGGTGTTCAGGGTACTACGAAGGGTAAAGCGATGAAGAGCATGAGATCTGCTGAGGAGGAGGACAGTGATGCCAATAGGCTGAAACCAGGCTCCAGCAAACCATACCCCGGGTTCAGAAAGGCGTCGAGACCATGTCCGAGTAAGAGTCTGGAAAAGGAGAATAGGCCGCTTAGTGAGGTGGTATCAGATAGCTTAAAGCTAGCGCTGATTGACAGGAGCAATCGGTACGGGCGCTATACTGAGGAGCAATGGAAGACAGTGGAAGAAGTGGAGCCCAGCTGGAGCTCGTCCCACTGCACGACATTCCTGAGAAACCGAGAGGTCGTGTGGTGATCCCCAACGTGGACATCGACAAGAGCAATCTCCTAAAAGTCCTACAGGCACAAAATCCCGACATCCCGATGAGGGAGTGGGAGATTGCTGCGGTAGGGGAGCCCAGAGATGGGGGTAAAAGCTTCGTGATCTTGGTGGACGAAGATACGATACCCGTCATCAGGAAGAGGCAGGGGAAGCTCCATTTTGCTGAGGGAGAAGTATTTCTCAGGCTTTTTAGGAGGAACAAAATCTGCGGGAGGAAGACGTAAACACTGTGGATGAAGGTGGTGCAAATCAACCTTCATTATAGTAAGGTTGCGTCAGCCAACCTAATGCTGCTCCTAAATAAGGAGGGCATAGATGTAGCGCTTATCCTGGAGCCGTGGGTCCGTGGGACCGAGGTTCAGGGGTTAGGCCTCAGAGGATTCAGACTATTTTTTAGTCACGAGTCAGACAATGTAAGAACATGTATACTTGTTAGGAAAAATCTTCAGGCACTAATGTTATCTAATTTCAGCTCTAAGGATCTTGTGGTTGTAGGGCTAGAGGCGGGGCCCCACGAATGCTGGTTGGCACACATGCCGTATAAGGAGCCGTCAACCCCGCCAGAAACATGAGATTGGTGATCGAGGCTACTGAAGCGAGGAACATCAATCTTCAACTAGGGTGTGATGCCAACGCCCATTATATCATTTGGGGTAGCACGGATGTAAACCCGAGAGGTGAGTCTCTTTTTAAGTAGTTGTTAGAGACTAAGCTCGTAGTGTGCAATAGAGGCAATACGCCAACTTTCAGAACAGTAAACAGGAGTGAGGTCTTGGACCTAACCCTAGTCACCTGTTCGGAAAACTTCGTGGATCGCAACTGGAGCGTGTCTGACCAGGCGTCTTTATCAGACCACGCTTGGATACTCTTTGAGGTTGTACTGGCTGCAAGACCTGTTAAGTCTTTCAGGAATGTTCGTAGGACAAATTGGGACTATTTCTGTGATGTATTCAGTGACAGGCTGGGTTCACCACCCGAAAGACTCATCTCAGAGTCAGCAGTGGATGATGCGGTCGATAATGTCACCGAGGCGTTAAACGCAGCATTCCTGGAAGCCTGCCCTATAAGCAGATCCAGTGGAAAATTAAGGCCACCATGGTGGAATGCGGAACTGGGTAAGCTTAGAGAAAAATCGCGTAGGTTGTTTAATGCAGCCAAGCGCAGCGGAGATCAGGTAGACTGGTCCTGCTATAAGGACGGCCTAAGATCAGCCAAGAAGGCGCTAAGGCTGGCAAAGAGATCTTCATGGAGGAGCTTCTGCCAGTCAATAGAGTCTAATACAGAAGTGTCCATACTTCGGAAGGTGCTTGCTAAGGACCATAGTACTCCGTCCTTCATAAAAGGGGAGAACGGAGTCTGGATAACCACAAACGAGGAGTTGTTAAATGTACTTCTTGACGCCCACTTTCCGCTAATTTCTACCGTTTTTTTTTATGTTATGTATATATTTTTTTTGTGTTACACTTGTATATTTCTTACGTTCTTTGTTAAAGTTAGTAGTTATTTATTTTTTTATGCTAGGTTAGTTTTGTTATACCTAATATTTATTACACTTATATGTAATTCTATGTTTTCGTTCTTATTTATTCTTATTTGTACTGTTTATTATTATTATTTATATACAGCGGGGGAGGATATCTTTTTACTTTGTTTTTTGGTTTGAATATATATATGTTTATATGTTTCTAGTACACTATTTTCTCTTAAATCTAGGCTTTAATAATTATTTATGTATGTTCTCTCCCCCTTTGTTTTTATTATTATCTATTATTATTAATTTCTTTAAGGGTTTGTTGACACCACTTACATTTATTTTCTATGTATTCTACTACGAGTGGTAACGCTAATGACCATTTGAAGTGGCGACACTATACCACTTGCACTGACCTAATAGGTGGCATGGTGCGGGTCCTTTTGAGAGGGGTAGGTTCGATTATTTCGACTTGTTCGATTTGTTCCTCCGCCTCTGTGGTTTTCTCAGATTTGTGTGGACGATAGTTTTTATTGAATGGGAATAGCCATTTGGCGACCAGGTACAGTACCATACACGTGAGGACAACACCAGTTAAAGATACTGATGTTGCGGCTAGGACATGTGTAGGGTGGTGACTGATATGAGGAACTATTTTTTCTAATTTTTCGTCCAGTTCCTTTAATGACTGGGTACCTTCTAGGATGATGCTGTTAGTGTCATCTCCTGAATATAGTTCTCTCTGTATTTTTTCAGACAGTGCTTTGTTTTTGGATTTATTAAGATATTTATCCACTATTTGTTCTAATGGAGTTATATTTGGGAAATAAGTGGGTTGTTTGAGACTCAATTGCTGGATATTTTCTGCCTCATAGTGTAGGATTTGTGATGCTACTTGTAATTGACAGGGATGGTTGATAGTAATTATTCCTTGGCCTTCTATTTTTGAAGTTAGGAATTGTTGGGTACACTGAAGGTGTACAATTGTTGGTTCTATCAACGAAAATATCCAAGAATTCGGTTTACTTAGTTTAATAAGTAGGTCTCTAGGAGGTATTTGTGCCCTGAATTGGCACTGTGGCTCTTCCTTTAGTGGATTAAAGAGCAGCTTCACTATACATTCTTTAGACATTGTTGCGTTTGTTACAGGAATGCTTAGCTTCGTGACGTAAGTGTCTTCTTTTGATTATTGCGTGATCTTTTCGAAGATTTTGAGATCTTGTGTTTTTAATAATAATATGTCCTGTGTCTGTACCTGGTGCGCTACGTGCGAGTACTGTATATCGGGTACCAATGATTGTTTTTTGTTAATATGTATGGGAAAACTGTGTACTCTATACAACTTCATTTGTGGTAGATTGAAAATCGGAAGTTGTATTCGAATGACTAATTTGTCTTGGACTAGACGAGCCTTTGTTTCCGCTGTCTGATATAGCAGGGAGAGACAATTTTGTGCATCTGGACAAGTAGCGTGGGACTTGTGGTATATCTGTAATAGACTTTTGGGAGACACCACTAGCGGATGTAACTGGTGATTTTTACTGGAGATTATTATGTCGAGTAAGGCTTGCTGCCTGTACTCAATCTCGACAATTTGTAAGGTCAGGCTTGAAATTATTTCCTGTCTCCATTGTTTCATCAGTAAATCATCCGTTATGTTTTGTATTCTATTTACCTGGAGATTTATTTGACGTTGTCTTTCCTGCAGAGATGTCAATGGCTTTTGAATTTGCTGTAGTGTAGTTTTGACTACACTGATCTGCTGTCTTCCCAGGTCGGCTAGTACTTTTGAATTTGTTTCGAGCTCCTCGAGTCGACTGTATACCTCTTGTTCATTAGTGCTGTCCATGGTCCCGAATAGGTAGTGCATTGCATTCCCTATTCCATCAAAGATAGATCTTGTTGATCTTGATTTTGGGACCAATGCCCGAATGACACTTGTTCTTCTCTTGATATTTTCCAAGAGAGAATGAACGTGTTTTTGTTGAACCAGGCATAGCTCATCCGTTTGAGAGCGATTTGAACATAGTCGGTGAACTAAGTGTTCCGCCTGTTCTGCCATAAGCGTCTGGTTGTCCAGTTCCATTAGATTGATCTCTGTTAAGATGTTCCATGTACTATGGTAGACTTGTAATTTTCCTAGATCCTCATACAGTATTCCTGTATTGTCCAGGGGACTTATGGTGTAGGGTTCCGTTTGTATTTGTCCCATTTCCAGATGGAAACAGCATATTAACACCAATATGTGCTTCATGTTCTGTAGAAAATGAAGGATAGGCTTCGTTAGTCAATTAGTCATACTGGAAGCTTTTTGTGGTAATTCTAATAGCACTTAATTTAATTGTAGAATTTAATATGGACTTAACTTATTTGCTAAAGATGTATACTACTCATAACAGGGCTTCAAACGGTTGTTGTGGACGACAACCTGCCGCTTGCCTATTTTTATGGTAGTGTTTGTTGGACTGGGTACATTGATTACCAGATATGGGCCAACCCAGATTTGAGACAGTTTGTGTTTGCGGCTTTCAGTTTTGAGGAGGACTTTGTCCCCTAGGTGGAAAGTGAGAGGCCTGACTGCTTTGTCGTAATATGCCTTTGAGCGTTGTTTGCTGGCTAAGAGATTTTTGCGAGCCGTGGCATACGATTTTTGGAGTCTGTATTTGAGCATATGATAATAACTTTCGTGGTTATAAACGGGTTCAGGATCCCGTTTTAAATAAGTTGGGACATCCGCTGTGAAGCCGTAAAGGCAATCCATCGGGGTTAATTTAGTACCCTCGTGTACACTGTTATTGTACACGAATGCAGCGGTTCGTAGGAATTGATCCCATGTTTTAGGATTTTCATCTACGATTGTATGCAGATATTCGATTAATGGTCTATGGGCACGCTCTAGTGCTCCATAAGACTGTGGATGGTATGCGGAAGTCTGTAACTTCTTTACTTTTAGGAGTTTGCAGACCTTCTTGAGCTCACTCAGGAAATTAGTTCCCTGATCGGTGACTATTCTCTTTGGAATGCGATAACGCGTGACAATCTCATTGAAAAAGATTTGCGCCACCGTTACTGCTTCTCCATTAGGTACGGCATACCAATCGACAAATTTGGTAAGGTTATCTTGAAAAGTTAAGGTATATTTATTACCTGATATGGTCTCTTCTAGTGGACCTACTATATCGAGGTAAACCTTGTCGAAAGGTTGTTCTGCGATGTCCGTTATTACCATGGGCATCTTGAATTGTGGAGATACTTTCATTGTTTAGCACTTATGGCATTTTTTTATGTACTTTTTTATATCCCTAAGCATATGTCTCCACCAGTACTTGCGTCTAATTCTTTTATAAGTCTTAATGACACCCTGATGGCCACCGAAAGGAGAGTCGTGATAATCCTTTAGGATTGTTTGAACTTCCTTGGGGCTCGTGATTATCTCAGGTGCCTTGACTGGACTTATTTCTTGTTCAAGCGTAGCAGGGGGTTGTATTTCCGCCTCTGGGGGTTCATTTTCTTTATGTTCCGCTGCCGTGGGCTGTGTTTCAGCGCTGGGGCTCGTATTGGTTTCTTGGGCTCTATGTCTTTGAGCTCTGGTCACGGCGAAGCAATGAGCGGGTTTCTTTGTTTTCTTTTTAGTTGGGAAATTATTTTCGTCCACATCAGAGTCCATAGTGTGGTGCACTTGGGCTTGTACCGTTAAGGTATTGCCTGTATAGTCTTCGTTTAATAATTGTGGAATGCGGCTTAATGCATCCGCATTGGTATTATACTTCCCTGGTTTGTATTGGATGGTGTAATCGAACTCTGACAATTTGTGGTGAAATCTCACCAAACGGGAAGTTGAGTCTTTAACATTAAAGACTCCTTTGAGAGGCTTGTGGTCAGTGTAGACCGTGAATTTCCTGCCTTGGAGGTAGCATCGGAAATTTCTAGTTTCCCAGACTATAGCCAATAACTCCTTTTAAATAGTGGAGTAGTTGTTCTCGGCTTCGTTTAGCGTTCGGCTTGCATAGGCGATAGGCTGGTCTTTTCCCACACAGCGCCTAATGCTTCGTTGCTGGCGTCCGTTGTAAGATTGAATGGTTTAGAGAAATCTGGATAGATTAAGAGTGGTGGGGAAATTAGAGCATGTTTAATGCTTTGAAATGCTTCTTGGCATTTCTCGGTCCAAGTGAGTTTTACATCCTTGCGGAGTAAATTCGTAATTGGACGAACGATTTTTGAGAAGTCCGGAATGAACTTCCTATAGTAATTGGCGAGTCCTAAAAAGGACTGAACTTGCCTAACTGTTCTAGGAACAGGGAATGTTTGGACGCAGGCCGTTTTGCTGGGGTCTGGTAATGCACCTTCGCTAGAGCAGTTGTGCCCTAGATAAACAACTTCTCTTCTCAAGAACTGGCACTTCTCTGGCTGCAGTTTGAGGTTGTTTTCTCTCAATTTGTTGAAGACTTTGCGAAGCTTATTATTGTGGTCATTTAGGTTCTTACCATAAATGACGATGTCGTCGAGATAAACGAAACATTCGAGACCTTGTAGGCCTGTCAGAACGAAGTTCATGAGGCGTTGGAATGTAGCGAGAGCTCCTTTGAGTCCGAATGGCATACGCTTAAATTCATAGTGCCCGTAATTAGTGCTAAAAGCGGTCTTATGTCGATCCTTTTTGTCGACTAAGACTTGGTGATAGCCGTTGGCCAAATCGAGAGTGGTAAAGTACCTGGCATGACCTAGTTGGTCAAGAATATCTTCGATTCGTGGTAGCGGAAAAGCATCGCCAATTGTCTTTTCGTTCAATTCGCGAAAATCGACAACGACGCGCCACCTTTTTTCACCATCGGGTCCCGCCTTTTTGGGGACTACTAATAAGGGTGAATTCCAAGGGCTTTTGCTAGTTTGGACTATCCCGTTGTCTAGCATTTCTCTTAATTGCTCGTTGATTACTTGTCTCTGGGTCTCTGGTAATCGATAGGCTTTTTGGTTTATTGGGGCCTGATCTTGTATTAATGGAATGTTATGGGTGATAGCGTTTGTATATGTAAGCTAATCACCTTTAAGGTTAAAGATATCATTGTACTCATAACAGAGTTCGGATATCGAAGCTTTTTCTTCCGCATTTAGATTTGGGTCTAGGCTGAGCTCTTGGTCTAGCCTGTTGACTCGCGGAGTATGTGTGGGATCTTCCTGATTCGGAAATAAGTATCTTACGTGTTTTCCGAAAAGCTTACGTTTCTTTTCTCACTTTGTGTAGCTGTGTACTTACTATCTGTTTTACTTACATTACTAGATGGCAGGGAATGGGCTTCCTGTAGTTTTAATGGTGGAGTACCATGTTTTATGGGTACTTTTGATTGGTCCGAGTACTCGCACGCATTCGTATTTTGGCTTATGGGCCTTGAAAAATTGGTTTTCTTAATACTATTTGACGGTGGAGCCAACTTTGCCTTCAATGAGGTCTTACGGATCTCGCACGTGTCTTTTATCGGGCTCATGGCCCACTTTTTATTCTTAATACTAATTTTATTAAGTAGTGGAGTCGACTTTGCCTTTAAATAGGTCTTACTGAGCTCGCACGCACTGTTGATGGGGTTCTTGGGCCAAGGTGGTTCCTTAACACTAATGTTAGTAAGTGGTGGAGTCAACTTTGCCTTTAAATAGGTCTTACTGAGCTCAAACGCACTTGTCATGGGGCTCTTGGGCCACTGATGTTTCTTAACACTAACTTTGTTGGGTGGTGGAATCGTCTTTGCCTGAGAATAGGTCTTACTGAGGTCACACGCACCTGTCGTTGGGCTTCTTGTCCTTGTGGTTATCTTACATCTAGGTATATTGGGTGGAGGAGTCAGCTGCATTTTGCTTGTCGGCCTCTGGAGCTCGCTCGCATCTTTAATTTGGCTATGGGGCCATGTAAAATTTTTGTAACTTATTTTCTTGGACGGTGGAATCATTTTTACCTCTACTCGGGTCTTACTGAGCTTGCACGCGTCTTGTATAGGGCTCTTGGGCCTCGCTAGTAGCTTATGTATAGGTATTCTGGAAAAAGACGTCTTGCCTGACTTCTGTTCCGCCTTGGGAAGCTCACTGATGTTCGTGTTACTCGCTTGCGATTTATTCGGCTTGAGAACGTGTTGTGTATCAGTGGCTTCTCCTATTGGGATGACGGAGTAATCATGTATAGGGAGCAGTTGTAACAATAAACTGTTGATGACTACTTGGAAATTGTTAATGTTGAGTATGGCAACTAGCACTGTTTCTTTCCCAGTAGGAAGTAAACTGTTGGCCAGGAAGATTACCCAGACAGCTTCTATCGCACTCCGTCGGCTCTTGTTGAACCTGGCAGCCAGCATTACTCTTTTGAGATGCCTTGGGCATGTAGATAGCTTAACCTGTTTAGGTTCCATCTTTTCTGCAAGTGACCTCACTTCGACTGCTTTTCTGGAATACAGCTTGTCCGTTTTGCATGGCAAGGGCACAGTAAACTCTTCGAGATTTGTTTCCGTACAAGGAAACGTGAGTGCGTTATTTGGGCCTTCAACATTACAATTGTTTGATAGGAAATCGTTTCCTAAAAGGCCGTCATCGGAAAGACCTGGCAGGTTTTGTACCACCTGAAACTTGCAGGGAATTTTATTTTTAAAATTGAAGTAGCCCTTGCAATTTCCCAATGTCTTTCCGGTTCCAAAAGGGGTCTGTAAAGTGCATGCCTCATTGGGATTAATTATTTTGAGGTCTTTAATTGCTCTTTTCTTAATAATACTAACCTCAGCGCCAGTGTCCACTACTAGTTTTGTATGGCCGTTAAGGCTTATGTCCAGCGGAAGGTTCACTGTAGGGACACCGGATTCGGGCGCTTGAGGTGACCCTTTTGATTTGCGTTGTGGGTTTAAAGTCGAGCCGGGCAGTTTTGGGTCGATTGCAGGTCGTTTCCCTGACCCCGGGCTTCCCATTTTTTCTTTTGGCGGCAATCTTCGTCTGCGTGTCCTCGGCGACCACAAAAGGTGCATTTGAGTCTTATGTTGAAGACTTGAGGACTTTTTGTGTTATGTTGCTCTTGTGTAGATCTGTTGGAGAGGCGTGGAGGAACAATCTGTTGCGTGTGTTGTGTTTTTCTGCAATCACGGACGTCATGTCCATCGATTTTGCAGTTTGAGCAGAAAGGGGTGTTCTTGCGCTTAAGGCAATCTGAATACGTATGACCCTTTCGCTGGCAGAAATTACACGTGATGTTACGGACCAGTGCATCTGTATCCGAGTTTCTGGCATCAGTGTTTGTAAATGGCCTTTGCCGTGACTGTGATGAACCTGGATTATTCACATTGCGTGAAAACTGATTTGGGTTTTGAGCTCGACGTGATGCGAACATAGGTGTAGATGGCATTTGATAGTAAGGAGCTCTGTAGTAAGCTCTCACTCGTAAATCTGGGTCTACTGGAGCCATTGGAGGGGCTTCGAATGTAGCACCTTGCTGTAATTTCTCCATGTCCAGGGCCTTTTGAATTAATGCTTCTAAATCACCTTCTCCCTGTGTGAGTAAATATTGACACAAATGTGGATTAGTTACTCCACTTTTAAGAGCATTTTTGACGAAGTCCATTAGCTGTGTTTTCACAGCCGGGACTGCCTCAGCTCCATACTTTTGTGTCGCAGCCTCATTGCAGATCGTCAACAGCTGCTTCAACCTTGTAGCAAAAGCAGTGAGAGATTCCAATGGGTTCTGGCGTGTGGTGATCAATCTATTCACCAATTCTTGATAAGTCTCACGGGGAAGGTATGTTCTGTTCAAACGTTCCTCTACCTCAGTGAATGAAGTAGGGACGTCTGAAGCGAATAGCTGATATGCATCACCCCTTAATCTTGTGGGGAGGACCTGTAGGAAAGCAACCTTTTCTTCATCGTCAAGGCACTGCATAGTTTGCTTGCAGCAGCCGATGAAGGTCTGTAATTCACGTCCCATTTGTGGGGTATTTTCACCCGAAAATAAGGGGACGAATTGAGCTGTGAGCTTAGCTACTTTTGCGTAGTCCACCATTTTGCGTAGTCTATTGACTGGAAATTTAAATTTGGGTGGACTAGCTGGGCTTGTTTCTGGGCTGACTTCCATTAAGGATTCTTCGAGCCAATCGATCAGCAGGTCTTCGGGAGTTGGTTCAGCTACTTCACCGTCACTGTCACTATCACTATCACTGTCACTTAACCTAACACTCTTACTCTTTTCTAGATCTAAACTGAGTGAGCGTCGAGATTCGGAAAACTGTTCTAGTTCCTCTCGGAACTTAATTGTTTTTTCCTTTAAGGTATTTAACTTGGCGAGTCTGGTCTCACGCTCTGTTTTTAATTTGTGATCTAAGGCGTCACAATGGGTAAGCGTCAGTTTATCCGATTCCCGCGCTCTCTCGTATAATTTATTTAAAAATTTAGCTAAACTTACTTGACTATTCGGACCTGGCAGAACGATTCCGCTTCGGAGTCGAGGTCCTGTTGGGCAAGATTCAGTAGCAGATGCTGTACCTTCACCGGGGTGCTGTATTTTTGCACCGGGGACTGATCCCGCGTCGGCTAAAGATGGAGAATTTTCCCTCGCTGCTGTTTCTGTTTCCTGCTGAGGTAGAGCAGGATTGTCGGCTGGCATATGATGCGTTGTTTGGTGAAAGGGGGGCTCCTTGCCTGCTTAAGTCCCTTTGCTGTAATTGAGAGGGGGGTTTCTTTAACCGCCTTCGAGTTCCCTCTGAATCCTGGTCGGTTGATTTCGGTTTGTTTTGCAGCTGGGGGGCCTTTGGGCCGTCTTAACTTCCTCTGGATCTAGTTGAAAAGGGGGCTTATGAGCCGTCTTCGATTTCCTCTTCAACTCAGGATCGTTGACTGCTAGCGTTTTATCGTCTGCTTGGCTGAAACTTCAGGCTACTTATCGAGCTGTGTCCTGGCTGATCTGTATTCGTCCTTCTGGGGGAGTTTGAAATATTTCTCCTCTTCCTTCTGTGGACTGTTCACTGGTATCCCTCGGTGGTGCCTGTGCACTAATTGGGGTGAACGCTTGCCCGCCTGGAGCAGAGGCGCCTAGAGATGGTATCTACCCGAGTGCTGGGGGTGACTGGGCCTGAGTGGCTTAGTCAATGGGACCCCTTAGGTTCGCAGGATAGCGGATTTTACAGCTCTTATACTTTTCTACTTTTGGATTTTCGAAAAGCAGGCTTCCACTATCCTACCGGCTGCGCCAATTTGTTATATATTCGGGCGTACTCACTGTGATCACTCTTAATCCCTTTTTCGTATTCCTTGTTCTGGGTTACTTTTAGATTTACAACACCAAACTGTTTTACTTTTGCTATATTTATTTTTCTTTTTTGCACTTATTGAACTAAAAATTTACTATAACAATTATTCTCCTTTCTTTTCTTTTCCAAACCAACCACAGCCGTTTACCGTATATAATCTTTTTTCAACCCGAAGCAATCAAACTTTCCTTTTTCTTTTATCGCCGATTTTTTCCGTAAACTGGAACTATTTTAAACTTAGAACTTTTCACCTTTCGTTTTTTAACAGACATTCGCGACCAAGTTTAAAAAGCAACGCTCAAAAACCGACTGTGTCGAGACCTAGATTTTTCAATCGTAAGTCTCTTCGTTCAGGATAGGAAAATGCTTAATTAGCATTCCTATCATAAGAAAATTATTTTACGTTTAAACATGTTTAAACATGCCCAGAATTATCGCGACGAACGATGGTTGAAATTGAAATTTGATATTTTCATAAATATCAACCATCGTCTTGCTACCGTGCATACATCGTTGCGATCACAATGTATGCAGCTCGCGACAATTTGCTGATAAGAGCTTTTTTTTCGGTGAAGACTTGATCGTTTCAGTCTTCACCGACGTAAAATTTTCATGCGCCCGATATGTATGTATGTATGTATATATGTACATACATATCGTATATACGACAAATCTTACTGATGGTAAAATTTGTCGTGGGGCTTTTTTTTATCGAAACGACTTGGATTGAAATTTAAAACTTTTATTTTTCCCAAGTCGTTTTGTGGGAAAAATATGTTGAAGGAATGTTGCGCGTAGTTGAAGAAATTGCTGATGCAACTTTCTTCGTATGCGCAAGAGATAAGCCAACCGTGTTTTTAGGCATGATTGGCTTATGAAAATTGTGATTTCTTTCTTGATGCCTTATGTATACATTTTGTATACATTTTGTATATGTAACAGTTGACACACTGTTTGTCGCAGGAGGTGGTGTCCGTACTGTAGCCATAATAATTTCAGACGTAATTCGAGATTTAAATTTAAAATTTCCAAAAATTTGAAAGTTTGGAAGAGATAACAGGCTCTTCACAAAATGCGGATGACGAAATACTAATTTAACATCGAAGGTTTGGACGAGATACTAAATTTCAAACAACAAATTTCCAAACGTTCGGAGAAGTTGAAAAAGAATTCAAAAAATCAAAAAAACTCACAGGCTCGACAAAGTTAGCAAAAGTTCAACTAAACGTTTCGAGAAAAAAATTCAACCAAAATCATACGGTTTCTCCTTCACTTCCAGGAGCTAACTCTCAACACAAAAGGTCTTCAGGTCGCTCTCCCTCCTTACAGGTCAGAAAATTTATACAGGCAAGCGACTTGAATGTGTGCATTGAAAAAAAATGTGGAGTTCCCACAGAAATCTGGGAAGAGTCGGGTTGGAGAAGCTAGAGACTGAAAATGAAACTAGAGATTCTTCAGCCAGGCAGTTAACAGTATGCCAACTCCTGATTACTGAAGGTCTCCAGCATCGCTTCCATCCTCCAACAACTCCTTCCTTCCTCTTCACCTGATTGTCATCTCCAGCTAACCTTCCAACCGGGCAGAGTCATGAATCTGGTAAACTAGTTAGCTGGAAGCCAAAAAGTCGTCTCACAGATTCATAACTCTGTCCAGCCAGTTGGCCAAAAGAGACATGTCTCCGTGAGAGCTCACACAAAAAATTTTGTGAGGCCACCTACCATTTCCATGACAGAAGGCTAGCGAGAAAAATCAATTTAAAAAAAAATTCAAAAAAATTCAAAACTCCCAAAAACTAGACAATTGTTCAGACTCGAGGCTTGACCAAATTCAAACCTATAGTCGAACTTCAATTCCAAAACTTTCAAAAATCTAAAACGTTACGTTACTTTATTTTACAATCAACTTCAAAAATTCACAATCTCAAAACCTTCAAAAATCTTTACTTTACTTTACGAACACTTTAAAACTTGAACGTTGCTTAACTTTCAACTACAAAAACCAATTAGACTCAGGTCCACATATAACTTCCAATGGATGTGAGACTTGAGGTCAATCAACTAGCAGACACCAGATGATCGTCTCTCTCAAAGTCTCAGTCCCCAGGACAATTTATATTTAGACCACCGAAGTTTAACTGAGGTGGCCCCACGTTGGGCGCCATTTTTGTTATGGAACTATGGTTAGTGATTTGCTTGGGACGTAAAGTCCCGACTGCCAGCATGAGCTGACAGATCACTCGACGGGCAGCGTTGACTGCAGGGCGGCACGCTAGTTCGCCTCAGCTATTGGCGGAGAGTGGGGGGAGGTTCCACAAAAAAACCTGCCGCTGCCGTCAGCCATAATCAAAAAAAATTCGTGCCTATTAACACAAAAGCCGGCACACATTCGGTCCTGAAGCGACCCTTACGTCACTTACCTGTATACGATCGAAGGCGCAGATGTTCTGCCTTCTTTGCCTGCCCCATCCTCCCATCTGACTCTGAGGGGCATAATTCTTCAGAGTCCCTAGTTGACCTGTAACGAGAGAGAGAGAGAGACTAGGCAAGCCTAGATGACCTTCATCCTATGTGAGAGGGCTCCAGGATAGTAAAGGAATAATGAAAAAACTATCTCGCCATTACGTTATAATGATCCTCTTTAATTTCTAACCCTATCGTGAACATGGGCTGACATGAGGAGTAAACTATCAACAACAAAATTTACTTGTAAAATTATGATAGAAATGTAGCGAAAAATTAAAAATTCCTACAAGCTCAGATAGGATTGCTTTCACGGCCTTAGAATGAAATTAAAAAAAAACTTGGAATTGTCCGTGACAACCTCTTCTTTGAAGTTCTCCAAATTAGTATTAATAAATATAACTAGAATTACTTAATTATTCCGTTTTATTATGTATGCGAGTGTACGGCAATTATGGCTAACTTGTTTAGAAACTATGAAGGCAGACACTCTTAGTTCCTTATCTATTATTGTAATGAATGCAATAAATAAAGTTAGATTTTCTGTGGCCTTTTAAAATGACTTTCCATTTTGTTAATTTTGTTGATACAATGCAAATTGGAATATGTTGCACATTTATTCAATTACGATTAACTTCAGAGTTCAAACCGTACGAGGACTAAATGTAAACAAGAGGTTATCTCGGTATATAATAAGAAAATAAAAAATTTAGCTTAATATTAAATCAACAGAGAATCTCATCACTTTCTCTAGCAACAACTTTGAAAAATTTAAATCATTGCAAATGCTTACTTATTATTGTTCTCTTCGTATTATGTATAAATTTTTGAATAAATTGCCATTAAAAATTAGCTTTTCAATCTGTTTTAAACATTTAACATTGTTTTATTCGATTTGGTTAATAAATATCCTTAGAAGCTAAAAGTACAGTGCATGAATTGCTTATGCCGAAAGAAAACATATCCCTATGATTTTATGCTTAATTCATTTTTTTTTTTTTTTTTTTTTTTGTTATCTTAAAGTCACCCCCGTAGCATAGTAGTCTTAATAACTCACATTATACAGGTATGAGATCTAACTGATATACCCCCGTAGCATAGTAGTCTTAATAACTCACATTATACAGGTATGAGATCTAACTGATATAAGATTCATTCAAAACGTGCTAAACTATAGAAAATCCCCGATCGAGCGCGACTACTCGTACGTACCTGTCAAAAAAATTATTTCATACCTTTCCTGTCTGTCCACGAAGGCCTCCTGGAGAGTAATGGTGGTTCTAGAAGAAATAGAGTAAAATCAAGTACTAAACGCGGACTTCAGCCAGGATTTTCTGTACAATCGGGGCAGTCAGGGCCGACCTACATAAACTAAAAATTTTCCTTTTTCATAACCTTCCTCCTTTCTTTCCTTTTCATTTTAGCAAGCCCTGCTTGTATTCGTAATATTTTCCTTCAGAAATTCCTTTTTTTTCTTCAAATTTACAACTTAAACTAGCCTTGACAATATCTTACATACCGAGTTTCAAAAAGTGAGGAGCTTTGTTAAATATATCCATACCGTAACTTTTAATAAATAATTAAACTTCCAAAGAAACTGGAACTGAGACTGAAAACTTCATTAGAATCTACTGCCAACTGCAAGCTAATCGTATAAATAATTTTCGCCGCCGCAACTTGAGCTTGCAAAACAATAATGCCCGAAAGTAATTGTAAAAAGGTATGATGTTTCAAAATGTGTTCAATATTTTTTTGTTCGCCCGTAGATAATATCTTCAGTTCAATTTAAGTTACATACAATACCTATAACACAAAAAAAAATTGACTTAAGCAATTAAATATTGAAACAAAAAATTTTCATAGAGTAAGAAATGCAAAGAAAATATTTTTTTAGGATTCAAAAAACAACTTCAACTACCTATAGAATTTTGCACATACAAAACCAGGTTTTAGGTGATACTACAGCTTCGTCCTTGTTATTCACGAGACTTATTGTTGATACTATGGCTGATGCGGATCGAATATGAGTATACATTAGGCCCACAGGTAAGTACCGCTATTATACTCTGATCAGTTATCATTATGTATGCTTCGGGTTTTTCCTTTGTTCGTTATTTCTAGTTAGTACAATTTATTCTATAATAGAAGCGCACAAAAAATATGCAATACACCAATCGCGTGAACAGGAACGTATATAGTCTGGCGCTCATAGATAATGACACGGTTATTGCGCGACTAATTAGTATATTTTCCTTTTTTTTCTTCTTTGTTTTCAACTACTTCCACTATATACCATGACAGAAGTATTCGCCGTTCGATATGATTCCTTGGCCTTTTCGATTACAGTAATACATGGTAATGCACTATGTCTTTGACTTTGATTATTGTATTGTTCTTGGAAAACAATGAAAAGTTCTGGCATTTAACACTTTGCGTGGATAAGTCCCACATTTAGAATTACTTATGATTTCTACTAGAAAATATTCGGAAAATTGTAAATAATTTATGCGAAATATGCACTGTGACGTTCATAGGTTATACCGTAAAAAAATATATAGTTCATGTAATGCACCGAAAATGCACAAACTTAATAGAAGCAAAGTCTTCCTTAAATTCTTCTCATAATAAAAAGAAGGGACGTTGTTAAATCTCACTAATTTGCACTTAACGGTGTTCTCCGATAGATAGGTGCGTTGGTGTCGAGTTCTTCAGAACGGCACCTACAGGATGGAAAGGAGGAGGTGATCAGCTCCATAGTTAGTGACAAAGCGACGAAAAGGGCGGTCCATTCTTTTAATCCCCTTAAGGCGTCAGGGGTGGATGGACTAAGACCCATTATGCTTCAGAAGGCAATAAGGTACATAATACCATGACTAGTGCCGATTTATAAGAGCTGCATGAGGCTCTGTTTCTTGCCCAGGGCCTGGCAGGAGGTGAGGGTAATCTACAGGCAGAGCAGGCCATATCGAGCCAAAAGACTTTAGACCTATCAGCCTCTCCTCCTTTATGCTTAAGGTCTTGGAGAGATTGATAGAGGTGCACATAAGAAATGTTTGGCAGGGCGGGAGTGGTAGTCAGCATGCCTATACAAAAGCGAAACCGGTAGAGTCGGCATTACATGCAGTGGTGTCTGTTATTGAGAAGTCCCTACAGTATAAGGAGGACACTCTAGGTGCTTTCCTGGATATTGAGGGGGCTTTCAATACCGTGAAGACGGAGGTTATATTTCATTGGCTGAGAAGGGTGGGTGTTGATAAGTGTCTATGTGACTGGATCAACTCAATGCTTCTCAGTAGAAAGATCAGCTCCTGCTCAGGTGACGCTACTGTCAGAAGAGCAGTCTATAGAGGTACACCGCCCACTTTCCGGGCAGCGGGGAGATTGGTCCGTCGGTGTCGAGTTCTTCAGAACGGCACCTACAGGATGGAAAGCAGGAGGTGATCAGCTCCATAGTTAGTGAAAAAGCGACGAAAAGGGCGGTCCATTCTTTTAATCCCCTTAAGGCGTCTGGGGTGGATGGACTAAGACCCATTATGCTTCAGAAGGCACTAAGGTACATAATACCATGACTAGTGCCGATGTCTGATAGCGAGTAGACGTATTCTGCAGTCACTCCTGTTCTGTCTGTGTTTAATAGTGTACCGCTAATTCGCATTCCGCATACTAAACTAAATAATTTCGGTCTTGTTATTTTTGCACGATATAATATACTTATATTATTTCTACTGAATTTACGTGTGAATCTATTATTTTAAACTCACGGGGTCGTGCTGCGGTAGTGACAACACCTATCCATAAATATGTCCGGAAACAAAATACTGTTAAACGCCAAGGGATTGTTGTACGTGACATGATACAAAATGCCAGCCCAGTGGTAGATAACAAAGCATTGTCATCACCTACTATACAGCTAGATGATGATCATACTTCTCTTCATGAAAATCGAATAGTCGAGCGCCTGGACGCAATGATAGAGGAAAAAATTTTAAAACAACGAGAGTTTATTGAGTCTGTAATTGAGAGCCGCATAGCTGATGCTGTGGGGAATTTTAAACAAACGCTAGCACGCTTGTGTGAAAAAGTCAATGATCTCAGTACGACAGTTGACCAGCTACAATCGATGTGTGCCGCATTAAAAACCGAGAACGAGGATTTAAAAAGGCGCCAGCGTTTAAGTGATGTCATCATCAGTGGAATCCCGGTAACTGTAAGCGAAATTGTGCCAACAATTTTGAAAAACATTACAGCTGTGGTCAACCATCAGCTGTCTCCAATCCTTTAAGCTTTTCACCTCATACCTCGTCGAATTAATGACACCGATAAACCGAAGACAAATTCTTTTCCACCACCAATAATTCTTCGCTTGGCCAGTTCACTTGAGCGTAAAATCTTCCTTAAATTGGTCCGATAACATGGAACCATTAAGCTAAGTGAATTGCAAGTGGGCTTCTGTTCAGATAGTCCAGTCTACATAAAGGAGAGCATTTCTGTTAGTGCCAATAATATATTAAGAAGAGCAAATGGCATTCGAAAGCTGGGTAAAATTCACTGTACCTACACACGGGATGGTCGTGTATTTATCGTGCGAACTAAGGACGAGAAACTTATATTAACTATCAAGAGTTGACCTCGTATGAAATTCATTTCATTTAATCTGTTTTCTATTGACATTTAATTTTAATATTATCTAATTTACATTTGTATATATTCTTTTTCTTACTGCTCTTTTGAATACTAGTTTATTGTTTCCGAGTTTTTGAATTTAATAATTTAATTTTTTTTTCTCTTCTTCTCTATCTTGTTACACTTTGTTTTCATTTACATCATTCTGAATATAAATATTATTGTTGTTAAGTTCATCCTATTGCTGCTTTTTTTTCTATCTCTTACTTTATTTTTGTCATGCTATCTTTTGTGACTGTGTTGTTTTTCGATCCACTAATTTTGATGGTGTTCTTGATTGCAGTCTGCTGGCGCTTGTGGTATCTTTGGGATGGCTGCCATTATATCTCCTTTGGACACAGTAAGAACTATGCTTAACATATTCTCGAGACAATCGGGTGGGTTGCAGATTTGTTATTTCAATTCCCGTAGCTTGAAAAATAAAGTGGATTTCTTGCAAGACATGTTCGAATGCTCTAATATTCACGCACTTCTAGTTAGCGAAACCTGGCTGAAACCTCATTTGCATTCCAACTTCGTCTCAATTCCGAGTTGTACGGTTTACAGGAACGATCACTTAGAACGTATTGGTGGAGGTGTTGCGATATATATTCACAAATCTCTTAAAGCGACTGTTGTTGGCGGGTCTTCTCCGGGTCAAGTTTTCTTGTGTGTGGATAGATAGGTGTCTTCTAGTCGCTGTGTTTTGTCCTCCCAGTAGTTTTAATGATACTGTCGCAGAAGAGTTTCTGGATAGAATGTCCTGTCTTCCTCAAAGATATACTGACATTATTGTGGGAGGTGATTTTCATGTGGATTGTCTGAGTGGACAGAGCAATGCACGCACCCTGAACTACCAGTTACTTACAGTTGACTTAAAGGTTGTGAATAGTTTACCAACGTTCTCTAATACAAAAAACCCTTCCCAGTTGAACTATTTTGCCACAACTAATAGTGAAAAGGTGTTATTTCATAACCAACTATCCCCTCCGAGCAACTTTGATCACAAATTTCTCTTTTTGTCGTATGACTTAAAACTAGGCCCTATTACGAATTTAGAATCCTTCCTATATCGTGATTACAACAACATTGATTATGAGCTTCTTTATGATGATTGTATGCATTGACCATGGACGGAAGTATTCTCACTGAACTCTGTTGATGACAAGGTTGATGTGTTTCGTAATTTACTTTTACATCTCTATCAACTGCACGTCCCTCTACGCCGTAAGAAAATAGTTCCACAACGTTGTCCCTGGATCACGCGCGAGATACACACTCTTCTTGCTGAAAGAGATCACCTTGTCAGTCTTTATAAAAGAACGCGTCATTCTGTCATTCATACTCGTTACAAAAGAATTCGTAATCTGACAACTTTGAAACTGCGTAAGTCAAAAAAAGCATTTTTCGAAGTTAAGTTAAATCCAGATCTACCAACTAAAAAGTTATGGTACAACATCCGGAAAATAGGTGTTGCTGGCAAGGCCTCATATAAATGTGATATTGATCCTGAAAGTTTAAACCAACATTTCCTTTCAACTTATACAATCGGGTGTTTTCCGAGTGGGTCAACTGAAATCACTCCTAGCAGTCATCAGTATTAGGGTTTCGCATTTCGTCACGTCGATAGTTCTGAGGTTTTGGCGGCATTGTACAAGGTCAAATCTACAGCTGCTGGTAACGATATGTTGCCCACTAGATTTATCAAAATAATTGCACCCTTCATAGCTCATATTCTTGCTCATATATTTAATTATTGTATTATGGTTTCCCAGTTTCCTACTTCATGGAAGAAAGCCCTCATTGTCCCCATTCCTAATCAACGTAATCCTAACGTTGTTAACGACTACAGACCAATCAGTCTTCTGTGCTTCTTTAGTAAAGTCTTTGAGAGGGTTATATATAACCAAGCAAAGGGATTTATCGAACAAAACAATCTCTGATCTCCATGGCAGTCGAGTTTTCGGCGACGGCACAGCTGTGAGACCGCTCTGTTAAAGGTTTGCTCAGATATCAACGAGTCTCTGGACTCTGATGAGTTGTCTGTCTTGGTTTTGCTTGATTTCAGCAAAGCCTTTGATTCAGTCAACCATAGCCGTCTATTATTAAAGCTCCAAATATATTTCAATTTTTCCTCTACAGCTATTAATCTTTTCAAGAGTTTTCTCTCTGTGAGACAGCAGGCAGTTAGGGCTCAAGACTTATTATCCACATTTTTAGACATAAGTTGTGGTGTACCCCAAGGCTCAATTCTTGGACCGTTTTTGTTCAGTCTGTACATCAATGATCTTCCCTCTATTGTTGTGAACTGCTCCATTCAACTCTATGCAGACGATGTACAGATTTATCTAAGTAGACCTATAGGATTACAAGAAGATTGTATATTTCGGATCAATGAAGAACTACAACGAATACATGAGTGGTCTCTTGAAAATAAGCTCCTACTTAATCCTAAGAAGTCAATATGTATACCCATTTATAGAACAAGTATTGACTTAACTGAATTGCCTGCTGTCTCACTTAACAACGCTACCTTACCCTATCTCAGCTCCGTGAAAAACCTAGGCGTTGTAATGAACTCCAAGTTTTCCTGCTGCAGTCATATAACTAATATAATAGGCAAAGTATACAGCTGCCTTCGACAACTACGAAGCAGTGCATATCTGTTATCGGTTGAGATGCGCCTTAAATTGGTGCGAACGCTTATCATACCATTCTTCACCTATGGAACCATACTTTTCCCGAAGATGGATTCAAGTTGCAGTCGAAAACTCAGTGTCGCTTTTAATAATTCTGTTCGTTCATATACCAACTGCCCCGTAATGCACCTGTGGCTATGTATCGAAACTCAATTCTGGGACACCCCTTAGATACTCATCTTGCTCATAGTGACCTACTTTTTCTTCACAGGTTATAATCTACAACAAATGCCCTGAATATCTTTATACCAAACTGCAATTTTTACGATCGCATAGAAACCCGATCGCATAGAAACCTAAACTTGCTTCTTCCTAGCTGCAGGTCACAATATGGTGAACGTTCTTACTTTGTCCAAATTTCCCGCAAGTGGAATGCGCTACCAACTGGATATCAAAGCACAGGCTCCAGCAGGGCTTTTCTTAATTTGTTGAATTCTCAAAATTTGGGTTAAAAGTACATACACAGCACTATTTAATTATTGTTTGCCTATCTGTTAAGTTTCTTTCTCTACTCTCCTAATTTGTAGTAGGTACTTACTTACATATCTGCACTATTTATTTTATTTTATTTTATTTTCTTATTGGTTTACCTATATATATTTTCTGTACGTCAACAAGATATTTTATTCTTTGTGCAGTTGAACCTCTTAATAAATAATTTATGAATTTATGAATTTATGATTTATAAGAGCTGCTTGAGACTCTGTTTCTTGCCCAGGGCCTGGCAGGAGGTGAGGATAATCTTCATTCCGAAGGCAGGCAGAACAGGCCATATCGAGGCAAAAGATTTTAGACCTATCAGCCTATCCTCCTTTATGCCCAAGGTCTTGGAGAGATTGATAGAGGTGCACATAAGAAATGTTTGGCAGGGCGGCAGTGGTAGTCAGCATACCTATACAAAAGGGAAATCGGTAGAGTCGGCATTACATGCATTGGTGTCTGTTATTGAGAAGTCCCTACAGTATAAGGAGTACACTCTAGGTGCTTTCCTGGATATTGAGGGGGATTTCAATAACGTGAAGACGGAGGTTATATTTCATGGGCTGAGAAGGGTGGGTGTTGATAAGTGTCTATGTGATTGGATCAACTCAATGCTTCTCAGTAGAAAGATCAGCTCCTGCTCAGGTGATGCTACTGTCAGAAGAGCAGTCTACAGAGGTACACAGCAGGGGGGGGGGTGTTCTATCACCACTCCTCTGGCTACTGGTAATGGAGGAAATCCTCATCAAGTTAGAGAGAGAGTTCTTTAAGGAAGTTGCCTACGCGGATGACATATGCATCCTGGTAACTGGCAAATTTCTATCTACTATTAACGAAAGGCTCGAGTGCGCGCTGCTTAACCTGCATAGCTGGGCCAATAATAGTGGATTGAGGGTGAACCCCTGGAAGACGAAGCTAATCCTTTTTACAAGAAGGAGGCGGGTGTAAGATTTCAGACTTCCAATGCTGGGAGGAGAGGAGCTTACTCTCTCCAGTGAAGCGAAGTATTTGGGTGTCGACCTCGATTCCAAACTGAGCTGGAAGGCTAATCCACAAGAACGCGTGAAGAAGGCCAGTGTGGCCTGTTACACGTGCAAGAGAATATTTGGCGAAAACTGGGGATTAAAACCCAGGGTGGTACACTGGATGTACACAGCCATAGGACGGCACTGACGAGGAACTGTAACCTTGATGTGCTGTCAAAAATCCAGAGAGCCGCCTGTATGTGTATAACTGGGTGTCTGTGCAGCACGCCCATGGCGGCATTGGAGATCATGCTTGACCTATTGCTGCTGGACCTTTATTGTAAGGGTATGGCGGCAACTAGTGCTGTCAGGCTGAGAGCGAGGGGCTGGTGGACGGAGAGGGGTTTTGGGCACTCCAATATACTCCAGAAGGTAGACTGTAGGGACTGCAGGGTAAAAACAGACTATCAAGTACCCATCCTGACTTTTGGTGGGGGTATCCATGCAACGATACCCACCAGGAGTGACTGGGAGGGGAAGGAGGTGGTCGTTGCATCCAATATTTCTATATTTACGGATGGCTCCAAGACGAGTGCATCCACAGGGGCTGGAGTGTACTCTACAGATCTCCAGTGCCACGAGTCTTATAGACTGCCTGACAAATGCAGTTTTTTTCAGGCAGAGCTCACAGCGATTTATCTGGCGGCAACATTGGTATCCATGTGCAGAGAGCCCGTAAGGCACATCTGCATATATACTGATAGGCAGGTAGCTATCAGGGCGCTAGATGCTGGGCTGGTAAAATCAAAATTGGTGCAGTTATGCAAAACAAGGCTTGAGGAATTGACTGTAAGGCACAAGGTGACCCTAAGCTGGGTACCTGGCCATAAGGATATCTCAGGCAACGAGATGGCTGATGAGATGGCCAAAAAGGGCTCCGCATTGGATAGCTCCGCAGCTCTAGCTTAGGTGAGGATCCCAATCGGAGCTTAAAAGAGAAAATCATCAGGGACGTCTATCTAAGAGCAGGGATACCTGCCGTATTGCGAGGCAATTGTGGCCTGCATATGACAGGAAAATGACAAGGGAACTGCTTAATAGCAGCAGAGCAAATACCAGGAATCTAGTAGGGGATGAAGGGTCACTGGGCCATAGCGGACCATGCTAGAAGACTGGGAATAGCGGCAAACGATTTCTGCAGTAGTTGTAGGGACTCGGAGGAAATTGAATCCGTTAAACATGTGCTTTGCGATTGCCCCGCTCTGATGAATAAAAGAGGTAGGCTACTAGGTAGCTGGGAACTAAATGGATAAATTTATTTCTAAAAAAGGGCGGTGTTCCCCTAAAGAAACCGAAAAAGAGATAGTGGAAGCCTCAGTGGAGACTGGCGCTATTGAGAAAGAGCTCTCAGAGCTGGAACTGAAGTCTCAGGAGTATGAGTCGATGTCGACGGATACTGAGGAGCGCTTGCTTGCCGAGCTTGAGATCAATGCCAAGCCAGTAGAAAAGGCTAAGCGAAGGAGGCAAAGGAGGGTGACGGAGGGTTTGCGGCGGAAGCGTGCTTTTCAAATGCCTAAACGCATCCTTCAGGTCCTCTCTGCCAAAGTACCCTATTCTCTAACCCAGAAAGGGTGTAATAGTCTGAGCTGGGCCAACCAGGTCATAGCAGAGGACGAAATTACAAGGCGGAAGAAGGAGGAAACTCCCAGGGGACGCGACTCGGCTAAGGAGGCTCCCAGGGGCAAGGGACCTTCAACCAAGGCAAAACAAAAACCCAGTCCAAAACCGACCACTGCGGCCCCCACGAAAGGGGTTGGCGGTGTTCAGGGTACTGGGAAGGGTAAGGTGATGAAGAGGGTGAGATCTGCAGAGGAGGAGGACAATGATGCCAATAGGCTGAAACCAGGCTCCAGCAGACCATACCCCGGGTTCAGAAAGGCATCGAGACCAGGTCCGAGTAAGAGTCTGGAAAAGGAGAAGAGGCTGCTTAGTGAGGTGGTATCAGATAGCTTAAAGCTAGCGCTGATTGACAGGAGCAATCGGTACGGGCGCTATACTGAGGAGCAATGGAAGACAGTGGAGAGATCCTCATCGAACGCTGTCATCCGGTATATGCTCAGTAACCCCTCGCTAAGTGCGCCGACTTTCAATAAGTCTTGGTGGAAGCACGGGATCAGGGTCTTGGAGGCAGAGACAAGGCCACACACGTTTTTGCTGTTAAAGCTATCTCGGTATTGGAGGTGCCGTGGGAAGAAGCCCAACTGGCGCTCGTCCCACTGCACGACATTCCTGAGAGACCGAGAGGTCATGTGGTGAACCCAAACGTGGGTATCGAGAGGAGCAATCTCATAAAAGTCCTACAGGCACAAAATCCCGAAGTCTCGATAAGGGAGTGGGAGATTGCTGCGGTAGGGGAGCCCAGAGATGGGGGTAAAAGCTTCGTGATCTTGGTGGACGAAGATACGATACCCGTCATCAGGAAGAGGCAGGGGAAGCTCCATTTTGCTGTGGGAGAAGTATTTCTCAGGCTATTTAGGAGGAATAAAACCTGCGGGCAGAAGGACGTTAACACTGTGGATGAAGGTGGTGCAAATCAACCTTCATTATAGTAAGGTTGCGTCAGCCAACCTAATGCTGCTCCTAAATAAGGAGGGCATAGATGTAGCGCTTATCCTGGAGCCGTGGGTCCGTGGGACCAAGGTTCAGGGGTTAGGCCTCAGAGGATTCAGACTATTTTTTAGGCAAGAGTCAGACAATGTAAGAACATGTATACTTTTTAGGAAAAATCTTCAGGCACTAATGTTATCTAATTTCAGCTCTAAGGATCTTGTGGTTGTAGGGCTAGAGGCGGGGGCCCACAAATGTTGGTTGGCCTCGGCACACATGTCGTATTAGGAGCCGTCAGCCCCCTCCAGAGACATGAGATTGTTGATCGAGGCTGCTGAAGCGAGGAACATCAATCTTCTACTAGGGTGTGATGCTAACGCCCATCATATCATTTGGGGTAGCACGGATATAAACCCGAGAGGTGAGCCTCTTTTTAATTATTTGTTAGAGACTAAGCTCGTAATGTGTAATAGAGGCAATACGCCAACTTTCAAAACAGTAACCCTAGTCTCCTGTTCGGAGAACTTCGTTGTTCGCAACTGGAAAGTGTGTGACCAGGCGTCTTTATCAGACCACGCTTGGATACTCTTCGAGGTTGTATTGGCTGCGAGACTTGTTAAGGCTTTCAGGAATGTTCGTATTACAAATTGGGACCGTTCCTGTGATGTAGTCAGTGACGGGTTGGGTTCACCACCCGAAAGACTCTCTCAGAGTCAGCAGTGGATGAAGCGGTCGATACTGTCATCGAGGCGTTAAAGGCAGCATTCCTGGAAGCCTGCCCCATAAGCAGATCCAGTGGAAAATCAAGGCCACCATTGTGGAATGCGGAACTAGGTAAGCTTAGAGAAAAATCCCGTAGGTTGTTTAATGCAGCCAAGCGCAGCGCAGATCAGGTAGACTGGTCCTGCTATAAGCCAAAGATCATTCAACAAGGCGATAAGGCTGGCAAAAAGATCTTCATGGAGGAGCTTCTGCCAGTCAATAGAGTCTAATACAGAAGCGTCCAGACTTCGGAAGGTGCTTTCTAAAGACCATAGTACTCCGTCCTTCATAAAATGGGAGAACGGAGTCTGGACAACCACAAACGAGGAGTTTTTAAATGAAGTTCTTAACGCCCACTTTCCGGGCAGCGTGGAGATAGGTCCGTCGGTGTCGAGTTCTTCAGAACGGCACCTACAGGATGGAAAGGAGGAGGTGATCAGCTCCACAGATAGTGAAAAAGTGACGAAAAGGGCGGTCCATTCTTTTAATTCCCTTAAGGCGTCTGGGGTGGATGGACTAAGACCCATTATGCTTCAGAAGGCACTAAGGTACATAATACCATGACTAGTGCCGATTTATAAGAGCTGCATGAGGCTCTGTTTCTTGCCCAGGGCCTGGCAGGAGGTGAGGATAATCTGCATTCCGAAGGCAGGCAGAGCAGGCCATATCGAGACAAAAGACTTTAGACCTATCAGCCTCTCCTCCTTTATGTTTAAGGTCTTGGAGAGATTGATAGAGGTGCACATAAGAAATGTTTGGCAGGGCGGCAGTGGTAGTCAGCATACCTATACAAAAGGGAAATCGGTAGAGCCGGCAATACATGTAGTGGTGTCTGTTATTGAGAAGTCCCTACAGTATAAGGAGTACACTCTAGGTGCTTTCCTGGATATTGAGGGGGCTTTCAATAACGTGAAGATGGAGGATATATGTCATGGGCTGAGAAGGGTGGGTGTTGATAAGTGTCTATGTGACTGGATCAACTCAATGCTTCTCAGTAGAAAGATCAGCTCCTGCTCAGCTGACGCTACTGTCAGAAGAGCAGTCTATAGAGGTACACCGCAGGGGGGGGGGGGGGGGGTGCTATCACCACTCCTGTGGTTACTGGTAATGGAGGAAACCCAGAGGGCCGCCTGTATGGGTATAACCGGGTGTCTGTGCACCACGCCCACGGCGGCATTGGAGGTCATGCTTGACCTATTGCCCCTGGACCTTTATTGTAAGGGTGTGGCGGCAACTAGTGCTGTCAGGCTGAGAGCGAGGGGCTGGTGGACGGAGAGGGGTTTTGGGCACTCCAATATACTCCAGAAGGTAGACTGTAGGGACTGCAGGGTAAAAACAGACTATCAAGTACCCATCCTGACTTTTGGTGGGGGTATCAATGCAACGATACCCACCAGGAGTGACTGGGAGGGGAAGGAGGTGGTCGTTGCATCCAATATTTCTATATTTACGGATGGCTCCAAGACGAGTGCGGGCACAGGGGCTGGAGTGTACTCTACAGATCTCCAGTGGCACGAGTCTTATAGACTGCCTGACAAATGCAGTTTTTTTCTGGCAGAGCTTCCAGCGATTTATCAGGCGGCAACATTGGTATCCATGTGCAGAGAGCCCGCATGGCACATCTGCATATATACTGATAGCCAGGCAGCCATCAGGGCGCTGGATGCTGGGCTGGTAAAATCAAAATTGGTGCAGTTATGCAAAACAAGGCTTGAGGAATTGACTGTAAGGCACAAGGTGACCCTAAGCTGGGTACCTGGCCATAAGGCTATCTCAGGCAATGAGATGGCTGATGAGTTGGCCAAAAAGGGCTCCGAATTGGATTGCTCCGCAGCTGTAGCTTACGAGAGGATCCCAATCGGAGCCTTAAAAGAGGAAATCATCAGGGACGTCTATCCAAAGGCAGGCCTCCGAAGGACCAGCAGGGATACCTGTCGTATTGCGAGGCAATTGTGGCCTGCATATGACAGGAAAAGGACAAGGGAACTGCTTAATAGCAGCAGAGCAAATACCAGGAATCTAGTAGGGGTTATGACGGGTCACTGGGCACTAGGGGACCATGCTAGAAGACTGGAAATAGCGGCAAACGCTTTCTGCAGGAGTTGTAGGGACTCGGAGGAAATTGAATCCGTTAAACATGTGCTTTGCGAATGCCCCGCTCTGATGAATAAAAGAGGTAGGCTACTAGGTAGCTACTTCTTTTAAAGTCTGAGGGAGCTTCAAAGTATAAAGTTCGGAGACATATTGAGCTTTCTGAGTGAGGCAGGATGGATCTAGGTTAAAGGTCTTGGATATATCCTGAGTTTCCCAAGGAAAGCAGGATAAATGCGCGGCTTTAAGGATTATCCCATGAAGTCTAGGGGCACAATGGACCCGTTGGAGGTCTAAGTGAGGCTGGCTGGTTGTCTAGAACCCCTCTTACCTAACCTAACCTAACCTAGATGTGCACAGAACTATTGACGTCTTAGAAACGACATGTCGATACTTGCCAAAAATGTGATTGAAACTTTTATTTAATGGTAAAAATACAATTTTTCCAGCATATAATATAAAAATGTTTCAAAACTAAATCAAAACTCCTTACCAGTCATTAATATTTCTTTTATTAGAAGTTTTAAAGCTGGAAATAATAAACGAAAGACAGGTAGCGACATCTCCTTTCTAAGACGTCAATGATTTTGGGCACAGCTATTTATAAATAATCAATGGTCAAAACCAACTTTTGCATTCAAGACATAAACTAGTACAGCCAAGACCAAATGCTGCATCCAAGTCATAAACCAATACAGTGAAGATTCAGTGGCCCATCCAATACCCAAACCTGTACAGTCAACGCCCAAACGCCACATTTAGTATGGACTCAAACCCACCTAGAGACGGTGTGGCCATCTGTGGGGAGAGTTCTGAAATAAAAACTCTGGCCCAGAAACGCCATAGCGTAACTAATTATATATGTACAATCTTGTATAAAAATGGCAAATCATGCTAATAAATTAAATTATTTATACTGAGAATTTAATAAAAATCGTATAGTTTTATGCACTCTTCAGTCGTCATCAATCCTATAATTTATGACAACAGAACGATCTTTTTCTCTACCTTGAGGCCTCGAGTTTCAAGATAGCAATCCCATAATCTAAGGTAATAAGGTGCAACATAAGGGGGGAATGAAAATAGGACATTTAGCCAACGCTTAGCTCAGTTTTTATACGGTGATGTCGTCATTTCATCAAAGTACCACAAGCAATGATTTCGAGATTTTCATTACCTTTTTCTTAATCTTATCTTTTTAGTTGCCAATAATGAAATTTGTATCTCTTATTTTATTCTACAATGGAAAAAAAAGTCATGATAACTTTACCGACAATACCTATATTGACGGCTCAGTTTACAGTTTTATATTAGCTACAGCATAGAGTAATTTTTGAAAATTTAACTCGGTTTATCGGTTATAAATAATTATTGTCTACGTAAGTTATGATATTCTTGGCAATATATTGTTTAACTGAAAAAACGAGCAGTATTATAATCACAGACCGGAATGCAGATATTTTCGTTACAACTGTAAAAAAAAAATTATATCATACCTGCATTGTAACTAAGCCATAAATTTACTAACCTGAATATACTTGTATAAGAGATAATAAATAATATGCCATTACCAGCAGATAGTGAAGGACGGAACCCAATTCAGTTGTATTGTCCTTCCAAATTAATATGGGTAGTAGAAAAAATTTTGAGAAATTGGCTACAGTTATTGCTTTATATAAATATAGTGCATCCTTCAGTCCAATAAAAGAATTGCTTTTCTTTTTGTTAATATTAAAACAAATCGTGACTAACTCCAAAAGGGTAAATAATATTAAGTTATCTGAAAGTTTTACATAGGTTAGAAATAGTTTTTATAAAAAATAGAACACCACATTCACCTATAATATTTTGTAGGCAGCAAATATAGAAGCCTTTTTCATTGACAAAATCGTCATTTGTTTTGGAAAGTAACGGCTGGTCCAACTTTTGCCGCCATAGGGCAAACGACTCCAAAAGTAATAACACTAGTGATAATTTCCAGTGAATCTGCAATTATATTAATGCATTCTAGCTCCGCCATTATTGCTGTACATAAGTTTGTGAATAAAACTACAATAAGAAGGTGCCGGCCGATACTCTTATTAAAGGTGAATATCATCAATGGTGTGTACAAAAAGGTCGAAGGTGAAAATATAGAAAGACAACAGAGATACTCTCCAGGAGTAGTAGAAAGGAACTAGAGACCTAGTAGGGGGTATAGCGCAAAGTTACTTAATAACGAGTGAAAAAGCTAGAATTGGTCTAAGACCAATTCTTATGATACCCTAGATGAATGCCCGTATGAAATTTCGTATGGTCACCCATTTGAGCAATTTCGATTTTTTGCATTGGTTTCTCGCATATATTTCTAGAACGGCTCGTCGGAAAGAAAAAATGATTATAACCAGTTTTATAGGATTTCTTATTCTGAAGAAGTTTTTAGTACAATAAAAATGTCTAGAACTGATCGTTTTCAAAGTATATGTAAAAAACCAAAATTTTTATATGGCAACACCAAGAAGGGGTTGCCCGATTTAGTCCATTTTTGATATTGTATTTTCTATTACTACGGAAACACAATGTGCCAAATTTCAGATTTCTATGTCGACGTGTTCTCAGGTAGTGTCCAAATATATCGTGGAATACGAAATTTTTGTATGGCAACCCCACGAAGGAGTTGCCCGATTTGTCTCATTTTCGAACTTAATTTCACTTTTTTTTTTAATGTCTGTGCAAAATTTCAGCTTTCTAAGTGAACGCGTTCTCGGACATGCAAAAATCAAAATAACTTTTGATTTTATGCGGGGGTGTCCAATACATTTTGCGCTACCATCATTATTTCTGTGCGTTACAAACGGAATGACAAACTTAGTATACCCTATAGATTTCATCTAAGGTAGAAAACTGGGAGGCAGTGTGACCCGAAATACATTATTGTTTGATGGGATTTTGAGGAATTCTATAAGATTTTGTCGTTCGGGTAATCCTACGTTCTCTCGATTTTTGTTGTTAATTCTTTGTCTCAGTTGCACTACAATAGTTTAGTGCATAGCCAAGTCAAAGTCCCCTAATGACAAGTTAGGAAGCAGGCGAGATTTCCGAGTGTTTTATATTTAAAATGCGCACGGCAAGAAAAGAAAGAAAGAAAAAAAATCAAACTCTCTTCAAAACTTTTATGAATAAAGATAAAATATGAGAAAGCGCAAGTTGCATGCAAGGAAACAGAATGGCAAATGTTTGATTTTCGTAAATAAATGAGAAGGGGCGGAGTTTTCACGTTTTACTCTCATAAAATGTTCCCGCGCTTTTGTGAAAACCGGTTTTCATAAAATATTGACAATGTTTGGTCACATGTTGTTGCAATCCTATGATTTTTGAACAACACGTGTTTCTGTTTACATTCGTTTTGCTTTGAAGAGATTGAGTGAGAGAACTCATGCTGGATTCTCTGATATTTTTGGGAAAAATTGAGAATTTGATTTGAGAGGAGCTTTACATCTCCTTTCCGCATCTTGGCCAAAGAGATATTTATCTTTTTCTTAAAAATGGGAGGTAGTGTGACTTGATGTATATTATTATGAATAGTTTGATAAGATTTTGAGGGATTTAATAATATTTTGTCGTTCGGGTAATCCTACGTTCTCTCGACTTTTGTTTTTAACTCGTTGTTTCTGTTGCACTCACTGACTTATAACAATGGACTGAGCGTATTGTCATTTTCCTATAGAAAGCATGGCACAAGCTAGAATATATAGCAAACAGGAATGGTTGAATCGTGTATAATTGGTGGACATGAGCGTAATTTGTCAAGAGCAGGAGACTATACATAGGAGTAATTGAGACTCTGGAATGAGAATTTGTTAAAGCTGAGTGCAGGATTGTCAAATTTAACAAAAGTACGGAAGCAATTCTTTTCAAAACTATTTGTCTCTGAAGTTTATTTTGTGCAAAGTTTTATAGTGCCACTAAGTGCCTGTTAAAATCTTCATATCAGTTAAAAAAAAAAAACAGAAATGAAGTGTTTGGTCTGTGCTTGCAAATATAAATTGGATTATAAACTAGGGAATCCTGTTTGATGCAACTGCCCTATCTAAATTATCTTTTTTGTTAATAGAAGCAAAGATTTATATAAATTAATTATGTGAATTGTTTCAAAATAAAGTCGAAAAAGAACATTTTTTACCACAGATGCTCCACTCAAAACATTTGTTTACTTTTTGCAAATTGACAAGTTGCTTAGAATAGGGATGGCGTGTAAATACATGTAAAAATGTACAGTAACACAATCAGAAATTCATTACGAAAAATCTGGCTTATCACCATGCCTGTTTGCTATATATACTAAGGGCACAATGAACCTACTCGGTGGTTTAGGTGAGTCTGAAATAAGTATTCCAGCAGCAATACTCTAATGAGACTCACATAACATATAAACGCTCTTACCTTAAAATCTCCATTATACAGTATATGTCGGTATGCACATTTGGAGAGTAGTATTGAATCTATAAATATTATAACAGTCTCAAATTCAATGTATTTGTCAGCAACTTCATGGCACTTTTCCTGTAATATAAAAGAAGGAAATTTTTAATTTTATTTTAATATTTTTATTATATTTAATACATTTAAAGGCTTGGCAATACTACAAGCCAATCAACAGTTTGTAAAATGTTGTATATATGTACATATACATTTTAGGAAAGCAGCTGTACCATATTTATCCGAAGATGAATTGAGTAAATTGGAATATACCTATTAGTGCCTTTTTAAACCTTCCCTGGGGAACAACTTTCTGTTAACTTCTAAATCATCAAATTGCATTTGGGCTTTTGCACCTTTAGAATATAGAGATAGGGAAGCTGATTAGAGGTATCACACTTTCTGATATCTCTTTTTACCCGTAAATGCAAGCTCATCGACCGGCGAGCAAAACTTGGTTATTTGCAACAAATGCATTACAAAATACCCTAAATCTCTAAAAGTTTCATTTATAACTTTAATTTTTATACATATATATAAAACAAAATCAGATCAACTCCAAATATCGCCGTGTACTATTATAAGATTTATAGTTTTAGCGATATATATATGTCGTACTTAGATGCTTGATGTAACTTCGCACTTCATGAAATGCAAACAGATATCTAGTGTAAGTAGTGTAACAGTTTGCTCTCAATGATTTATTACACTGGCGCTGAGCCTATCCAAATCCAAGACTACTTCAAAGGTAATTTAATAACATGTAAAAAAGCTAGAGTTGGTTTAAGATCAATTATTATGATGATGAATGCCCGTATGAAATTTCGTATTGTCACCCTTCTGTGCAAGTTTGATTTTTGAAGTGGTTTTTCGCATATATTTATAGAACGGTTTGTCGGACAGAAAAAATGATTATAACCAATTTTATAGGATTTCCGTATACAAAATTTCTGCTCTCTAAGTATACGCGGTCTCGAGTTATCGTGCGCACATACCGACGGACAGGCGGACGGACGGACGGACATGCGGACGGACATGCGGACGGACATGCGGACGGATGGATGGACAGACGGACGGACGGACAGACGGACGGACGGACATGCAAAAATTAAATAACTTTTAATATTATGCGTGGGTGCCCAATCCATTTTGCTCTACCATCATTATTTCGAGGTGTTACAAACGGAATGACATAGATTTCATCTAGGGTATAATAAGTTAAGAAGCAGGCGAGATGTCCGAGTGTTTTACATTTAAAATGTTCACGGCAAAAAAGGAACAAAGAAAGAAAAAAAAATCATTCGTTTTCGTAAATAAATGAGAAGGGGCAGAGTTTTAGGATTTTACTCTCATAAAATGTTCCCGCGCTTTTGTGAAAACCGGTTCAAGTTCAAGTTATTTATTTGCGCTAAAAAGTTTTAACACTGAACCTAACAATATTTGTCTTATCTAAACCTATTCCCTGATTATAATTCCTACGGGCTTTTCTTTGGCCCTGAGTTCAATTAATCTAGCTGAGTTTTCTTATTTTCTAAATACAGGAATTACTAACTAACATATGACTTACTTCTAAACTCCGGGTAGCGCTACCTAGTTATAATTAACTAAATGTAATTGGAAAATTCAATACTTAAGGTGAAAACCGGTTTTCATGAAATAATGACATAGTTTGGTCGCATGTTGTTTCTGTAATCCTATGATATTTGAACAGCACGCGCTTCTGTGTACATTCGTTTTGCTCTGAATAGATTAAGTTGGAGAAACTCATGCTGGATTCTTTGATGTTTTTGGGAGAAATGTGAATTTCATTTGAGAGGAATTTTATATCTCCTTTCAGTACCTTGGCCAAAGCGAAATTTATCTTTTTCTTTAAAAAATGAGGTAGTGTGACCCGATGTACATTATTATGAATAATTTGATAGGATTTTGAGGGATTTAATAAGATTTTGTCGTTCCTACTTTTTTCTCGATTTGTGTTTTTAACTCGTTGTATGAGTTGCACTACAATAGTGCATAGCCAAATTCTTTTCTCCCATTAATGCAAAGGTGAAAGTATATGATATTATTTGTTTCATTCTAAAAAATTTTCAATTTTGTTCGGCTGCTTCCTATCTTCTTATTAGGTTATCTTTGACTTCGCCTTGTTATTACAGCTGGTGCCGTAACACAACAAGCTCAGCAATAAAGCTGCACTACATAAACGTATACGTAAGTATACATTTACTTACGCCAAGCGAAAGGGCGCGTTCGCGTACACAAACAAGGTATATAGAACACAAGTATTCTCACTAAATTTTTGAAACATAGCATATATTCAACTCCCGGTAAACAATCCGAAATAGATTCTTGTTTAACCCTTTTTAGAAGAAAAAAAAACATCATAGTAAGTTCACCTTTTTACCTTATTGAATATTAAAATATGTATAGAGCACGGCACGCTACAGAGATATAGAGCACATGGCAAAAACAAAACAGAGTGAGGTCATCAACATTTTGTCTCGAGACAAAATGGCGGAACGTGGGTCGTACCGAGAATACCTTGTCTTCTATATACCATTTACACAAATTAACTTTAACTCGTGTGAGGGGAACTTTCGTTATATTTAAAAGTCGAATTGCAGTCAGTAAAGGTGTGGTAAGAATCGCTAATTCCGTAATAACGCGATGTGTCAAACAATTAAATTATTACTAAATGATTAAGGGCCGTATTCACTAAGCCATTTAATACAAATTTAATTTTAATTTAATTATTATTGAGGAACTGCAATTAAATTTTTGTAGCTATTCATCAACCTTAATATAATAAACAATTTCGAAAATTTCGAACTATCAGCTGCGAGATTGGCGAATTTGGCAAGTGACAGTTGATGAAATTTAAATATTATTTAAAAAGTTAGAGCAAGTTATTTTATTTGACGTACATTTAGAGAAAACAATTTTACAAATAAAGATAGATAAGACTACATGGCATAAAATTTAGCTTTGAACTTTTTTAATTCTTCTCCGGTTTTAGGCATACGAATTTATTCTTCTCCTAACCATGAAATGGTTTTTGACACCCTTAGAATTATTCTGCTTATGGTATGTTAAGAAATGACAAACAAATCTCCATAATTATTTGGAAACTTTCTGATGCATTATATCTTGGTCTTTCACAGAAACAGGATTATTTCTTTTCAAATGAAACTCTGATTTTCTTTTCAATTTTTTTGACTTTTGGGTAGTCTGAATTTACACTAGAAGGAATCGGCATAGTATTTTAGGGACATGTTTGGCCTTTTTCTTACTATTCTCCTCGCCGGCGACAACGGTATGTACTGCGATGCTCTAAAAACACCATAAATTCTTCATCTGAAGATTCATTATTGTCTCTCGCTGTGGATGGTCTTACTTCTTCCATAGCAGTAATAACTAAGACTAAAATAACTTGTATTCGCTTTTTAATCCACTTGCAACTAAAAAGGGTAGTTCTATTTACTAATATTGGTTTATGTCTAAATAGTTAAATTTTCGCTTCTTTTAACAGTGCTCACTTAAAATTAAATTCAAATTAAATTTTCATTAAATCGACGGTAAGTGTGGTTGGTAAATAGCTTTAATTGAAAATTTATTTAATTTTGCTTGGTGAATACAGCCCTAAAAGTGCAATGTATAAATTAAAGTGGAATAAAAAGAATAGAATAGAATAGAGAAATCATTTATTGAAGAACCTCAGCTTAAGCTACTTAACAACGTTAGGTACATCGAGTAAATATTAGATGATTGGCATAATTGGTATTGTTATGAAATTATCTTTCTTTATAGCAAGGCACGTTAATTAAAACACAGCAACTTCATAAAACACTTAGATTTATTGTAACAATTTCACGGCACAAAATCTTAACTTAAAATATTCCTCTGCAGGTGTATTAATATATATTAGAAGGGTTATGAAACGAAAATTCCTATATAATATCAATTCCACTCACCGGTTTGTTCGAGCTCCAGATCCAAAGTGACCTGGGACTGTCGATCCTCAAACTTTCGTTGACAATTCCCAAACTTCCGGAATTAGTCACTGAACTATATATGTAGAAATGGCTTACTATAATTGGCGCGTTGAATTTGAATTACCTTTTAGTATTTCTAAGAAGTTAGGTATATTTCGCTTCATAACACTCCTTTCCCCTTAAGGAAGATAAAGTTAATAATTAACTTTATCATATAATATAAAAATAAATATTTTTCTCTCCTTTTTTTTCTGTACGCAAGGTCAATTCAATAATTCAAGTACACAAATAACTATAACTACATAATTCTACGATATTTCAAATTACAAGGCTCTTCTGTTTCTCTAATGTAAAATTACTACTAAGCATAATGAATTCAATGATTGTTTGTTAGTAGCCTTATTTAATAAATTTTCCTTTGATTACCCATTCATCAATTAATTGTATAAAATTTACTTCTTTTATTTGTTGGCATAAACGTTGAATTTCTTGAATTGAGTACTACTGTCGAAATATTTTTAATCTATTATTGTGGACAACCTTAATGGATTTGCCAATTTTTATCGCGCTATTTTCATTCGATATCAAGTTAATTATTTCATAAGGTCCTGACCAGTAAGGATCTAGCTTGCCCTTCCTTGCTTCATTCTTCAATAAAGCTAATTGACCTACAACAAAAGTGATATCCTTACATTCTTTGTCATAGTAAATTTTCGACCTTTCTTTCGATTTCATCAAATTATCCTTGGCAATTGCGAAAGCGCTTTGGAGTTTAAATTTTAGATCGTGCAAATAATCTTCATAATTATATTGGGGCTCGACTGAATCAGAGAGGGAATTCGGTATGTTTGGCTTAAAACCATAAAGAAGTTCAAAAGGCATAAATCCCGTAGATAGATTATGAGTAGAATTTAAAGAAAACATAGCATAAGGAATCCATAAGTCCCAATCGACTGAGTCCTTTTGACAATAGTTTCGTAGATAGTCCCCGATAGTGCGATGTGTACGTTCTAAGGCTCCGTTCGTTTGCGGATGGTAGGCACTAGTATTCAACTTAGAAATTCGAAGTAATTTACAGATGTTTCGAAAAACTTCGCCCATAAAATTTGCACCTTGGTCTGTTAAAATAGATTCTGGTGCTCCGTAATTGCATATAAAATTTTCGCAGAAAACTCCGGCAATGGTTTCACTCTCTTGATTAGGAATGGGGAATGCGAATGAATATTTCGAAAGGTCGTCCTGAATAGTTAAGATATACTTGTTGTTATTATTAGAAGGTAGGAATGGACCAACGATGTCTAAGAAAATTTTTTGGAAGGGCTTACATGAAGTCGAAGTAATTTTCATAGGCATTCGGGTTTGACTAGAATATTTATTTTTTTGACAAAGCTCACAAGTTTTAATAAACTTTGATATGCGTGCGAACATTTTAGGAAAATAAAAGTAAACTTTCAATCGTTTATATGTTCTGTATACACCTTGATGACCTCCAAGCGGACTCAAATGAAATTCCTTTATGGTCCTTAGGATTTCTTCTTGCTCAGTAAAAACTTGTATCTGAGTTGTCTCGGGTTTAGTATCATCTTCATTGGGAACAAGGTTATTTGGTGATGTCGACGTTTGGTTTCCTTTGGCATGATCGGTCTGGTCTCTTGAAAGTTTCTTATTTATTTTATTAGCTACTTGAGACCTAGTGACAACATTTAGGTCATGAGGATGGGAACGACTCAGTGCATCCGCGTATGTATTTAACTGACCCCTTTTATATTCTATGTTAAAATCATACTCGTCTAATTTTATTTTCCAACGAATTAGGCGGGAAGAAGGATTTTTCAAGGAGCACAGCCATATCAAGGGTTTATGATCGGTAAAAACTATAAATTTTCTACCATACAGAAGGGCCTAAAATGTGAAACTGCCCATACAATGGCTAATAATTCCTTCTTTGTAGCTGAATAATTCCGTTCGGCACGATTGAGGACTCGACTTGCAAAAGCAACTGGCAAGTCTGTGTCATATACTCGTTGTGATAGAACGCTTCGAATAGCAAAATCACTGGCATCACATGCTAAATAAAAAGGCTTACTAAAGTCGGGATATTGGAGAATAGGAGCACTAATTAGGGCTCGTTTCAGTGAAGTGAATGCTTCGTCACAGAATGCATCCCAATTGAAAGCTGAATTTTTCTTAAGCAGCTCAGTGAGTGGCTTAGCTAATTTCGAATAGCTCTGAATAAATCGACGATAGTATCCAGCAAGTCCTAAAAATGACTTGACATGCTTTTGGTTGACAGGAGTACGATAGTTAGAAACAGCTGACAGTTTACATGGATCCGGCTTTATACCATCGGATGTAATAATATGACCTAGATACAGGACTTCTTTTCTAAGAAATTGGCATTTATTTGGATTAACCTTCAACTTACTTTCACGTAAACATTGAAGTACTTCCTGCAGTTTACAATTATGATCATTAAGGTTTACGCCGTAAACTACAATATCGTCCAAATATACAAAATACTTAACGCCATTTAATCCGGTAAGAACCGCGTTCATTAAACGTTGACAAGTCGCAGGTGCTCCCTTAAGACCAAAAGGCAGCCTGGTAAAATGAAAATGTCCAGTTGAGGTGCTAAAGGCTGTCTTATTTTTATCCTTTGGATCCATTGAAATCTGATGGTACCCAGTGGCTAAATCAATTGTTGAAAAATAGGCTGCCTTGCCTAATTGATCGAGGATCTCTGGAATATTAGGAAGTGGGAAGGTGTCATCAACAGTAATATCGTTAAGCTTGCGATAGTCTATAACTAATCGCCACCTTTTGTTACTATCGGCTGATTTTTTGGGTACTATTAAAAGAGGAAAGTTCCATGGACTTTTGCTATGTTCAATGATACCATCTTCAAGCATTTCGGAAACCTGTCTATTTATTTCTACCTTTGTGGCTTCCGGTAATCTATAGGGCTTGACATATATTGGTTTGGAGTCTGAATTCAAATGTATGGAATGATGAGTTGCAGGAGTGATGGTTAATTTATCACCATCTAAGTGAAACACGTCATTAAAAGCTCTACAGATATTTAAAATAGATTCTCTTTCTGGAGAATTTAAATGTTCGAGCGTAAGCTTGGATTCAAGAATCTTCAACCGTTCAGTAATTAGATCTTGACCTGAATCAATATGAAATATTTCGAAATTGTTTGTTGATTCCAGATTAAGATTATTGATTAAATAAGTAGAATTCAGTTCGACTGGATTCTCTGACGCATTCACGAAGCTACAAACAGCTGATCCGTTTTTAACCTTCATAAGACAATTGGCTACGTAAATTTTAGGTGAAATTTCCCTTGACAAGCAGATAAATTCTGAATTTTCAGGATAATTGAGTTTTAGGTTTATTATCTTTTCGGACCTGGGTGGAAGTAAAATGTTAGATTGGTTTGAACACAATCTAAGGATGAGCTCTGTCGGATATGTAAGTCTTAATATATCCTGCTCGAAATCTAAGTGGCATGTAAACTTAAGTAGAAAATCTTTACCAATAATGCCGGTATAAGGAATTGGGAAATTTTCACGTACTAGTTGGAAAGGATGGCTTAAGATCGTTTCGGAATTTTCGATCGGGACTGTCATTTCGCACACTGCCACTGTTTCAATTATTTCTGGAGTTAATCCCTTGATTTTACATCTCTCGTTTGGATTGCATAGTGTATTTCCATTCACATAATTACGTTTAATAAAACTTAAATCAGACCCCGTGTCAATAAGAAATATTGGTTGATCGGTTTTTAGTTCGCTAAATTTCAACTGAACAAAACGTTTATCTTGTGGACTTTCCTTGTTAGTTATATTGTAAAGATAATTATCCTTATTTATATATGATTTAGTAAGGACCTTAGCTGAGGAAGAAGAGCTACTTGGATTTATGGAAGAGATGGCAGGTATGTAAGATAAGACATCAAGGTTTAAAGAGGATTTAGTGTAAGGACTTGATGCTTCAGGACTGCCTTGAGAAGTTTTAATAAGACAAGTAGTGTCGATTTGATGGATGTGACTATTATTGCAATTAAATTTATTATTTTGACACTCTATTCCGTATCGCAGACTCGCAGGTGAGTGTCGGTAGGATTCCTGGCGAGTCTTTGGAAGTTTCCCTGTTTCGAAGTACCCGAAATATTTTGAGAGTTGGGTTGATTAAATTGTGTTCCCGATACCCGTCTTTCATCTTTATATTTTTTTGTTTGGCATTGAGAAATATGATGGCCTGTTCGTCGACAATAAGCACAGATAATATTAATTTTTGAAAATGAACGATTAAGATTAGTGGGCATAGCTCTATATGAAGAATTTGCTTGGGACGAGACGTCTTGATTTGAAGGGAACGACGAATTAACTTTAGTAAATTTGAAACACTTTATTGCGGAATGCCCAAATTTGTTGCATAGTTGGCATCTGTCGCTACAGGGTTGAGAAGAAATTGAGCTCCGATTCCTATTTTCTATAATCGTCTCTTCTTCGGTAGCCTCAGAAAAAGCATCCTTGAGGGTGCTAGGATTTCTAGCTTTAATGATGAGTTTGAGAGGATCTCGTAATCCCTGAATGAATGAGCTAAGAGCAGTTTTATTATTGAGTGCAGTTATTGCCTTAATTTCAGGAACTGATAAACCAGAAGTGGACACCTCATTTAAGGAAGATAGTAGTCGTTCGACACGGTTTGCATATTGACGTACACCTTCATTTTTATTCTGCGAAATACTAATTAAATCAACTTGCAAGGATTCTAGAGAGCGTTGTTCTGAAAATTGTTTTTTTAAAGCACTTTTTAAAGCGTCCCAGTCTTCGAATGTGTCATACTTTATCACTTCGTATGCCTTGCCTACTAGTTTAGTTGATAAAAAACTAACAAAGTTTTTGGCCTCCTCGACTTTAAGTGAAGCAACAATCAAATCGCAGCACGCGAGAAATCTATGCAACTCAGAGGCGGTGCCATCAAATTCGGGGATTATCTTTAAGGAAAGCTCTAGATTTAATGCAGACATGATACCTATATGCGATTCAACACTACTAATATCGGATTTAGAATCACTATCGCTACTAAAGGCACTACCACCGTCACTATTGAGTATTTCTTCTACCTGTTCAGGCGTTAATTTGTGTACAGGGCTCATTAAAATCTGATTCAACAATGTCAACAAATAATTTTTTTTTCACTAACACTCACTTCATTCGTAGTTTTATCCAATTTTAAATTTATATTTCAAATTTTAATAAAAAATCAAACAAAATTGTGACGAATGTATGTAATCCAATTAAATTTCAAAGTAAACTTTTATTTACTTACGGTTAGTATTCCTAATTTCTAATGTTTCCCGTCTGATGTAAATGTAATTAGTCTACAAATTGAATTTCCCCCATAAGAGCACATATAACTTCTATAATTTGCTACTGTCCAAATTACGATTCTTCTGTACTGACGTCGTGATTAGCTGGCTCTATTGTAAGTGCACCACAGCAGCAGGTCTGGATATCTCGAATGCTCCGACGATGACGAAATAATCAAATTGGTATATTTTTTGCGATTGTTGTTAATTACAGCTGAATGTATGTACGTATGATCGGAACTGCTTTATTTTAGGTTATCTGGATATCTTTTTTGCTGTAAATTGCGAAGACTTCTTGATTCCTTCACTTCCAGGGCGTGTACTTGATACGTTTCCTTCTTCTTTTTCTCTTTTTTTTGTTTGTTTTTTTTTACGGTTGCCCTCCGGTGAGTGGAAAAACAGAAAGCATTAATATTTTGCTGATAAGGACTTATAAAAAACAAATCCAGTGGAATATTTAAGATTCGCCATGAAATTGCTAATTGCTCTGCAACAAGGTCTATGATTCGGGTATGATTTGCAATTTACATCTGCATACCACACGTGCTCGCTGAAGAAATATTTCAAAAAAATTTTTTTTTGCGCTTCGAATTAATTCGAAAATATTGTTTCCTCAAAAGCTGATACAATATTAATTTTTTGCTTTTGTCTTCTGATCTTTTGGATCTTTTGGGATCCGACCGCTGCCACCAGTGTTATGAAATTATCTTTCTTTATAGCAAGGCACGTTAATTAAAACACAGCAACTTCATAAAACACTTAGATTTATTGTAACAATTTCACGGCACAAAATCTTAACTTAAAATATTCCTCTGCAGGTGTATTAATATATATTAGAAGGGTTATGAAACGAAAATTCCTATATAATATCAATTCCACTCACCGGTTTGTTCGAGCTCCAGATCCAAAGTGACCTGGGACTGTCGATCCTCAAACTTTCGTTGACAATTCCCAAACTTCCGGAATTAGTCACTGAACTATATATGTAGAAATGGCTTACTATAATTGGCGCGTTGAATTTGAATTACCTTTTAGTATTTCTAAGAAGTTAGGTATTTCGCTTCATAACAGTATGATACAAAGTTATTTAGCAAACTAACAAAGGAGCAATTAACAGGCTCATTGCGGTAGATTAAGATAACAGTAATATAGTTAGATTTATGATGATAAAGTGCTCAACATAAAGTTGGAAATGTAGAATAAATGACAGTAACAATAACAACTGTCAATATAGTATAGGTAATAAAAAGTAAAGTATGGCTTATAAAGTATTCGAAAACCTCAAACAAAGAAAAAACAAAAAAGACGGAAAAGACAAAAACTCAAAAACTCGAAAGCTTTGGCGAACAAACTTTGACGCATTGAACAGACCCACTGCGATTGGGAGCTACATGCCAATATAGCTAACTAAAAGAATAAAGCGGAAAACATAAAACACAAAATAATAAACAATAGAATACGGAATGGATTGAGTTACTTAGGAGGCCAAGAGGTGGGCCAAAGCTAGCTCCTTGAATTGTTTATGTGGGCCTATTCTTCTGATTGATTCAGGAAGCGAGTTCCATAACACAGCTCCCTGACCAAACACGTCATTAGACCCAAATCTAGTGCGGGTTCTGTTCAGGACAAGTCTGGTGTCATTAAGGTTGCTCCATGAGAGCGATTGACTCATGTATGTGGGTAGAGAGCCCCATCTTGCTTTGTGAATGAAGCATAACACACTGAGTTCCAGGAGCTTGGGGAGTGGTTCAGGCATGAACAGCTGAACAAGCGCTGAGATGTGAGAGTGCCTCCTGAGGCGGAAAATATACCTCACACAAGCCTTCAGAGCTCTGATTAGTTTTCCAGTTTCAGTGGCCTGAAGCGGGTACATGGCTACATCCGCATGATAAAAATGCGGCATGATGAGTGCAGAAATTAAGATTGTCTGATGGACTGGCTTAGATGCTGTGAGACCGCGTATAGCGAGCGGAGCCCATAATAGATACGTGAGCATACCCTGCTAATCTGAGGTCGCCACGAACGATGAGGGTCCATAAGAAGTCCGAGATTCTTGACATGTTTGTTTGTGAAAGGGATAATCAGGTTATGAAGACGCAGATTGGGGAGCATGTCATTGGTTCTGGTGACATTTTCACAAATGGAGTATCTTATCGCTTGAGTTTTAGCTGGATTGAGGTCCAGACCATTGGATCTGCACCAGTTGGAGATGTCTCCAAGTGTTGTGTTGAGCCCATTAATCAGGGACGGAAGTTCTTCCTCCGTGGCACGGCCGTATATTTGTAAATCATCCGCATAGAGGTGATATTTATGATCACCCATTACTTCCGTGACACTGTTTATGTAGATGGTGAACAGGAGCGGCGCGAGAACTGCCCCTTGCGGGACACCTGAGGTGATATTCCTAGAGGAGGAAAATCGTCCATCGCTATTGACGATCATTGTTATGTTTGATAGGTATCTAGAAATGAACCGGCTAGCAGTAGCACCAAGGCCAAAAGTGTTCGTAAGTTTTGCAACGAGTATGTTATGGGGGACGGAGTCAAGCGCTCTACTGAGTGCACCACTTGTTTGCCTTCGTCACAGAGACTGCGGACGTCAGCAGTTACTTTTACTTAGGCAGAGGTCGTGGAATGCTTATGCCTGAAGCCAGACTGAAACACTGACAGCAGGTTAGTATCTTCGATGCGTTCGCAGATCTGATCCGCAACAAGAACTTCGAAGACTGTCGAGATGGCGGGGCGGATTGTGATAGGACGTCAGCCATTAGGACATGTGGGAGATGTGATTTTGGGAATGGGGTGATGATGCCGGTTTTACAGCATTTAGGGAAGAGAGAGCTGGTGACAAGTCGGTTAAATAGATGCGTCACTAGGGGCAGAATAAAAGGAAGGATAACTCTGAGAAATTTATTTGGTATCCCGTCGTGTCCGATGGCATTGGATTTGACGCAGCGGAAGCCCTTCAATACTTCAGCCTGACTGAAGTTGCGGAGGGTAAAATCATCAGCCGGGGGATTGGGGCTGTCCATTAGAGATTGGCTGGAAGTATTGGTATCTCGGGACGTAGGATTTGAAGCGTTGTCGGAGGGAGCAATGAGGGCCGGGGGAGTAGCAGCGAGGGCCGGGGGAGTAGCAGCGAGTTGAGCAGAGGTGATTTGCAAAATCATCAGGGTCGACATTAGCCGGAGGTCTAGCTTTGGATCCCAGCCCGATATTTCGAACTCTGCGCCAGTCAACTCCATCCCTAAAGTTAATCAAGGTGCTTTCCCTGATTAAAGCTCGATAGGATGTAGGATATGGCGCGAACCTGACAAAGTAAAGACACATCAGCTCTATCGAGAATCCTGTCACTTGCACTCCCTGTTCGCATGTTTTTGAGGGAAACGCTTTTATGAAAAATATTTTTGATGGTGCACTTGAATTGTTGAGCGGCATCCTCAGGATCGACTGCCTTGTGGATGAATGACTAATCTCTGCTGACAAGATCTGCCTGAAGGGCGTCTCGCTGAATAGCAGAAAGGTTGCGAAAGGTGCGTGCAGTTCGGGAGGAGAGGACGGAAAGTTAAAGGAAGCAAAAACAATGTCGTGGTCAGAGACACCAGGACATTGGCCAGATAGTAACGGAGTGGCAAGAAGGGATGTGATGATTAGGTAAAGCGTGGTCGCAGATGAAGCACCATGACGTGTGGGGGAGTGATTGACCAGTACGAGTCCAACCTCATCCAGGAGCCCTTTCAGACAGCAGCCGAAGTGAACCCCCTCAGCCGTCTGTATAGCACCATTAGTGCAACTGGTCCGTTAATGGAGTCAGCATTCCACGCCTTGACCACCAGAATTTCCCAGCTATTAGTGATTTCTTGGAAGACAACTCCGGATAGCAATGACTTAGTCAAGTATATGGCGACACCTCCCCCTTTGTTCACCATGCGATCAAGCCTGTGCAACTTGTAACCTAAGATTTCCAGCATTTTTGATGTATGAAAGGGTTTGGTACAAGTTTCACTCATGAGAAGAGCACTGGCCCTGCCGACTCGTGTTGTGTGCCGCATCTCGCCAAGACTACTAAGAGTCGCGTGCATTGCGGGAGATGACGTTGAGGTTATTGGGGGGTGTGGAGAAGATTGGGGAGTGACTCGCGAGTTGGTAGCAGATGATGCATCGGATATATCGGATATAATGGACGTGGACGAATTATGTTCAGAGGCTAACGTAAGCAGCTTTTGCCCGAGAATTAATGTGAAGCGCTCATATATATAGTCAGTGGCAATGTTGGGAGATTGCCTGCAGATATAGGTTTTCCTGTGCCTGGTGCAAACACGCAAAACCACATTCGCCCTTTTCAATTTCAGAGCAAGGTGAAGCAGTGCTACTTCTTCAGTGTCCAGGTATTCATTGACTAAAATTCTAGCATCCGAGCTGTCCGCGATGACTGAGTTGAGTGTGATATTTTTGGTACGTAGCTGCTTGATGTAAGCCTGGAAGAAGATAGTAAAATCCTCTTCTTTATAAAAACGAATAAAGCCTTTGAGTTTCCTGGGCACATGGCAGGGAGAAAATATTCTTTGGAGCCGAAACTGGCTTCAGGAATATTTCTGACTATGAGTGTGCGCTTCTTGGTGCTGGTCCTCGAGTAGGATTTGAGGATTTCGATGTCTTTACTGATTTTGGTGACAGACTGATTTTTGATGTGGTGTAGTTCTTTGCTAAGAGAACTAAGTTCCAGGAGGATTGAGTTTAAGCCAGTGGTACGAGCGTCCATCTTAGTGTTGATCCCTATCAAGGAGGTCTGCACTGGGACAAAAGGTTTGACGTGCTTACCAGCGAGTAAGACACAAGGTCGCCGTTGCAATGGGACTTGGCTGTCGCGATGCAGGCTTTGCACACCCAGTCAACACTCTTATCTATGTAGACTGTCAAGTAATTCACCACTGAGATGTTCACGCAGCCCAGATGGAACCATAAATCACAAGCATCGCAGGAAATCCAAATTACATTTGTCTCGCACCACACTTTCTGGGATCAGTGAGAGTACAGACCGCGCAGAAGTGTTCTTCCGGGTCGTCAAATGGATATGTATTTGCACTTATTATGGAAGGAGAGGGAGCTTGAGCGGTGCTGGCGGTAAGAGCCGGGTTGGATGAAGATTTTTCGGCACGCTTAACTGGAGGGGGGGGCCTACTGAGTTCGCCCCGCGATTCTGACCTGGCTTTAATCTTATATGGAGCCTTGGGGTCAGGTTTGGTTGAGGCCTTTATAGCACTCTTAGCACTCTATACTCCTGGATGCACCTTGGTTGATGTAGTTCCACCGTTTGTTTTGTTATTTTTAGTTTGTTTGTTTATTTTTTTATTTTTATTTTGGACGATATCGGTACGCAAGGTTTCCTTAGCAGTCTTCGATCGGGTTGAGACTGTAGGCATGATAAGGTTGCACAGGTAAACTAGGCTGAGAGAGGGGAGCTGGTATGATGATATTAAGTCCGGTAGACTAAAGCTATGCAATATGTGTTTGTGACAAGGTAATACCCAGGAGCATTGAACAAACCACTATGTACTGATTGTAACTAAGCTTACCTGCTGAGGGATATACCAGCTTTATGATGTTTGTGCCAATAAGTGGCACCTTCGCCCGGACTTGTGGGTCCTACTGAGTAAGGTGTAAATTGGGTATATTGTAAATTCTATTGTAAATTATATCTCCGCTCAATCCTGACTCTAAATTGAACCTGAATAATATGTGTGCTAGTTTCCAATTAAATTCCCAAGCTGCTATCAAGAGCCATGCAAAATGCTTAGAGGATTTTATTTATTTAAACATAATTAAACAATATTACGTTTGTTTCCGTGGAAAGCGAGACATTAATTGATTGAATGTAAAAACAGCACAAATCTTCAATTAAATCAACCTCCATTTGTTAATATTTTCACTTCTACCACTTTTTAAAATTGAGCACATTAAATGTCATTACGCAACTGCGAATTAATAAAAGGCACAAATCTTCAATTAAATCAACTTCCATTTGTATTTCTTTTTGTTTTTACCACTTTTTAAAATTGGAAACATTATCAAGAGAATAACCCTTAGGAAATGTGATATCTATTTATGGTAATTGTGCAGCCTTTAAAGGTTTTGTTAAAAGCTTCCCGGGTAGCCCTGTAATGTCATCACAAGATAATGTCGAAAATTTGTCACAAAAAAGCGGAAATTATTGTGAAGACATATCACACAATAGTTAACATTTATATTGTGTTGTTATACCATTTTTTATGGACAAAAATTTCACAAGAAACTGTGAACAAAGTGTGACAAAATTCTGTTATATGACTAATACTTTAGAATACTTTTAGAATAACGTGCAGCTATTTGTGTGTAAAATTAATTGGAATGAAAAAAAAAAACGCCGTCTGTAACAGGCATTCAAAACAACTTAAATTTTTTTAAAAAATATATAGGTAACTTTATATTATTAATATCTCTTATGATTCCAGTTTCAAATGTTTTCTTTTCCCCTATTGTTAGATATCGTAAAAGTATCCGCAATGTAGATATTGCTGAGGACTAGCCGAGATATAATATTTGGAACTAAATAACATTTTTTCAAAATTCATGTGTTTTTTTACAGCTTTAGTCATAAATATGTACCTAGATATAATATTTATTAGTTTGACAAAATGACGAAATTGAAATGTCACAAAGATAGGTAAGTGGATTAATTGTCACAGAATTTATTAATATTACTGTGACAATCTAAAATATTGTTTATGTGACAATCATTGCAAATGCATTAGCACTTGTCACTGATCAGCAATAGGCATAACACTATTGTTGTTTTTTTTACCTCGCTGCGTCGTTGACTGCTGCTGGTGGCGCCCAAATATTTGTGTTGTTGTGTGTCGCTTTTTTTTTTGCTTTTATGTTTTTGCCTTCAGTATGCAAAAATTTCTTTTTGACCAGAATATTAAACAAAGAATCTTTGCAAGCCGCAAAGGTAGCAACGGTTTCTGGTCTCTGGTCAAAACCATCAGGAACAACTTCACCAGTTCTTCTATACCTTCACTACTTATTAATGGTGTAGTAATTGTTGACTCCCTGGATAAATCTAATATTTTAGCTGCTAGATTCGCTTCAAATTCTTGTCTTCCACCCACTTCACAAACACCTGTTTTGCATCGCCCGTGTGAATGTGTACAAGAGCCAATACACGTTCGTACGAGAGATGTGTTCAGGGTCCTTAAGGGGATCAACGTCTCCAAAGCCGCAAGTCCTGATGGTTTTTCGCCCCTGTTAATTAAAAGCTGTGCCTCATCCTTGGGTAAACCTCTGCGCAAACTATTCTACTTGTCTTATTCGACAGGAAAGTTCCCAACTGCTAGGAAACTAGCTCACGTTCAGCCTATTCCCAAGAAAGGAGAGGGTAGAGATCCCTCAAATTATCGACCAATTGCGATCACTTCGATTCTTTCAAAGGTTTTTGAATCTATCATTAACTCAAAATTAATGAAGTATCTAGGAACTAATCATCTCATCAACGATCGCCAATATGGTTTCCGAGCTGGACGCTCATCTGGAGACTTGCTGACCTTTCTGACCGAACGTTGGAACCATAGTCTTCACAATTTTGGTGAGTCTAAAATCGTTGCCCTAGATATTTCAAAGGCCTTTGAACCAGTCTGGCATCCAGCGCTTTTAGCCAAACTTAAACGACTTGGTCTCTCTCCTCCTCTTCTATTATGGATTGAAAGTTTCCTATCTAGTCGCCAAATACGTGTTGTATTAGATGGCGTTACATCTGAACCGCATCCCATAAATGCTCTCTCCAACTCTCTTTTTAATTTTCATTAATGATCTGCTTTCCCCTACTTTCAATCCCATCCATAGTTTCGCAGATGACAGTACTCTTGATTTCGCTTACTCCTTTGACACTCTTGCAGACTCCAGGGTTAACGCCGCATGTGTTAAAAGAGATTGCATGATCAGATCATTGAATAACGATCTTAACAATATCCTCGCTTGGGGCAAAGCGAATCGCGTCGAATTCAATGCATCTAAGACCCAAAGCTGTCTCGTCTCATTAAAACAAGATCATAACTTAACCACACCCGTTTCTTTTGATGGAGAATTAATTTCTGATTCACCGTCACTAAGCATTCTTGGCATTAATATTTCCAGTAAGTTAAACTGGACAGATCACATCTTCTGTGTTGCCAAAGAAGCATCGAAATGTCTTGGATTTCTGAAAAGATGTAACAAATATTTCACCCCGTCAAATCTAGCGCTCCTCTACAAGTCCTACATTAGACCTAGAATGGAATACAACTCCCATATATGAATGAATTTTCAGGATAATTGAGTTTTAGGTTTATTATCTTTTCGGACCTGGGTGGAAGTAAAATGTTAGATTGGTTTGAACACAATCTAAGGATGAGCTCTGTCGGATATGTAAGTCTTAATATATCCTGCTCGAAATCTAAGTGGCATGTAAACTTAAGTAGAAAATCTTTACCAATAATGCCGGTATAAGGAATTGGGAAATTTTCACGTACTAGTTGGAAAGGATGGCTTAAGATCGTTTCGGAATTTTCGATCGGGACTGTCATTTCGCACACTGCCACTGTTTCAATTATTTCTGGAGTTAATCCCTTGATTTTACATCTCTCGTTTGGATTGCATAGTGTATTTCCATTCACATAATTACGTTTAATAAAACTTAAATCAGACCCCGTGTCAATAAGAAATATTGGTTGATCGGTTTTTAGTTCGCTAAATTTCAACTGAACAAAACGTTTATCTTGTGGACTTTCCTTGATAGTTATATTGTAAAGATAATTATCCTTATTTATATATGATTTAGTAAGGACCTTAGCTGAGGAAGAAGAGCTACTTGGATTTATGGAAGAGATGGCAGGTATGTAAGATAAGACATCAAGGTTTAAAGAGGATTTAGTGTAAGGACTTGATGCTTCAGGACTGCCTTGAGAAGTTTTAATAAGACAAGTAGTGTCGATTTGATGGATGTGACTATTATTGCAATTAAATTTATTATTTTGACACTCTATTCCGTATCGCAGACTCGCAGGTGAGTGTCGGTAGGATTCCTGGCGAGTCTTTGGAAGTTTCCCTGTTTCGAAGTACCCGAAATATTTTGAGAGTTGGGTTGATTAAATTGTGTTCCCGATACCCGTCTTTCATCTTTATATTTTTTTGTTTGGCATTGAGAAATATGATGGCCTGTTCGTCGACAATAAGCACAGATAATATTAATTTTTGAAAATGAACGATTAAGATTAGTGGGCATAGCTCTATATGAAGAATTTGCTTGGGACGAGACGTCTTGATTTGAAGGGAACGACGAATTAACTTTAGTAAATTTGAAACACTTTATTGCGGAATGCCCAAATTTGTTGCATAGTTGGCATCTGTCGCTACAGGGTTGAGAAGAAATTGAGCTCCGATTCCTATTTTCTATAATCGTCTCTTCTTCGGTAGCCTCAGAAAAAGCATCCTTGAGGGTGCTAGGATTTCTAGCTTTAATGATGAGTTTGAGAGGATCTCGTAATCCCTGAATGAATGAGCTAAGAGCAGTTTTATTATTGAGTGCAGTTATTGCCTTAATTTCAGGAACTGATAAACCAGAAGTGGACACCTCATTTAAGGAAGATAGTAGTCGTTCGACACGGTTTGCATATTGACGTACACCTTCATTTTTATTCTGCGAAATACTAATTAAATCAACTTGCAAGGATTCTAGAGAGCGTTGTTCTGAAAATTGTTTTTTTAAAGCACTTTTTAAAGCGTCCCAGTCTTCGAATGTGTCATACTTTATCACTTCGTATGCCTTGCCTACTAGTTTAGTTGATAAAAAACTAACAAAGTTTTTGGCCTCCTCGACTTTAAGTGAAGCAACAATCAAATCGCAGCACGCGAGAAATCTATGCAACTCAGAGGCGGTGCCATCAAATTCGGGGATTATCTTTAAGGAAAGCTCTAGATTTAATGCAGACATGATACCTATATGCGATTCAACACTACTAATATCGGATTTAGAATCACTATCGCTACTAAAGGCACTACCACCGTCACTATTGAGTATTTCTTCTACCTGTTCAGGCGTTAATTTGTGTACAGGGCTCATTAAAATCTGATTCAACAATGTCAACAAATAATTTTTTTTTCACTAACACTCACTTCATTCGTAGTTTTATCCAATTTTAAATTTATATTTCAAATTTTAATAAAAAATCAAACAAAATTGTGACGAATGTATGTAATCCAATTAAATTTCAAAGTAAACTTTTATTTACTTACGGTTAGTATTCCTAATTTCTAATGTTTCCCGTCTGATGTAAATGTAATTAGTCTACAAATTGAATTTCCCCCATAAGAGCACATATAACTTCTATAATTTGCTACTGTCCAAATTACGATTCTTCTGTACTGACGTCGTGATTAGCTGGCTCTATTGTAAGTGCACCACAGCAGCAGGTCTGGATATCTCGAATGCTCCGACGATGACGAAATAATCAAATTGGTATATTTTTTGCGATTGTTGTTAATTACAGCTGAATGTATGTACGTATGATCGGAACTGCTTTATTTTAGGTTATCTGGATATCTTTTTTGCTGTAAATTGCGAAGACTTCTTGATTCCTTCACTTCCAGGGCGTGTACTTGATACGTTTCCTTCTTCTTTTTCTCTTTTTTTTGTTTGTTTTTTTTTACGGTTGCCCTCCGGTGAGTGGAAAAACAGAAAGCATTAATATTTTGCTGATAAGGACTTATAAAAAACAAATCCAGTGGAATATTTAAGATTCGCCATGAAATTGCTAATTGCTCTGCAACAAGGTCTATGATTCGGGTATGATTTGCAATTTACATCTGCATACCACACGTGCTCGCTGAAGAAATATTTCAAAAAAATTTTTTTTTGCGCTTCGAATTAATTCGAAAATATTGTTTCCTCAAAAGCTGATACAATATTAATTTTTTGCTTTTGTCTTCTGATCTTTTGGATCTTTTGGGATCCGACCGCTGCCACCAGTGTTATGAAATTATCTTTCTTTATAGCAAGGCACGTTAATTAAAACACAGCAACTTCATAAAACACTTAGATTTATTGTAACAATTTCACGGCACAAAATCTTAACTTAAAATATTCCTCTGCAGGTGTATTAATATATATTAGAAGGGTTATGAAACGAAAATTCCTATATAATATCAATTCCACTCACCGGTTTGTTCGAGCTCCAGATCCAAAGTGACCTGGGACTGTCGATCCTCAAACTTTCGTTGACAATTCCCAAACTTCCGGAATTAGTCACTGAACTATATATGTAGAAATGGCTTACTATAATTGGCGCGTTGAATTTGAATTACCTTTTAGTATTTCTAAGAAGTTAGGTATTTCGCTTCATAACAGTATGATACAAAGTTATTTAGCAAACTAACAAAGGAGCAATTAACAGGCTCATTGCGGTAGATTAAGATAACAGTAATATAGTTAGATTTATGATGATAAAGTGCTCAACATAAAGTTGGAAATGTAGAATAAATGACAGTAACAATAACAACTGTCAATATAGTATAGGTAATAAAAAGTAAAGTATGGCTTATAAAGTATTCGAAAACCTCAAACAAAGAAAAAACAAAAAAGACGGAAAAGACAAAAACTCAAAAACTCGAAAGCTTTGGCGAACAAACTTTGACGCATTGAACAGACCCACTGCGATTGGGAGCTACATGCCAATATAGCTAACTAAAAGAATAAAGCGGAAAACATAAAACACAAAATAATAAACAATAGAATACGGAATGGATTGAGTTACTTAGGAGGCCAAGAGGTGGGCCAAAGCTAGCTCCTTGAATTGTTTATGTGGGCCTATTCTTCTGATTGATTCAGGAAGCGAGTTCCATAACACAGCTCCCTGACCAAACACGTCATTAGACCCAAATCTAGTGCGGGTTCTGTTCAGGACAAGTCTGGTGTCATTAAGGTTGCTCCATGAGAGCGATTGACTCATGTATGTGGGTAGAGAGCCCCATCTTGCTTTGTGAATGAAGCATAACACACTGAGTTCCAGGAGCTTGGGGAGTGGTTCAGGCATGAACAGCTGAACAAGCGCTGAGATGTGAGAGTGCCTCCTGAGGCGGAAAATATACCTCACACAAGCCTTCAGAGCTCTGATTAGTTTTCCAGTTTCAGTGGCCTGAAGCGGGTACATGGCTACATCCGCATGATAAAAATGCGGCATGATGAGTGCAGAAATTAAGATTGTCTGATGGACTGGCTTAGATGCTGTGAGACCGCGTATAGCGAGCGGAGCCCATAATAGATACGTGAGCATACCCTGCTAATCTGAGGTCGCCACGAACGATGAGGGTCCATAAGAAGTCCGAGATTCTTGACATGTTTGTTTGTGAAAGGGATAATCAGGTTATGAAGACGCAGATTGGGGAGCATGTCATTGGTTCTGGTGACATTTTCACAAATGGAGTATCTTATCGCTTGAGTTTTAGCTGGATTGAGGTCCAGACCATTGGATCTGCACCAGTTGGAGATGTCTCCAAGTGTTGTGTTGAGCCCATTAATCAGGGACGGAAGTTCTTCCTCCGTGGCACGGCCGTATATTTGTAAATCATCCGCATAGAGGTGATATTTATGATCACCCATTACTTCCGTGACACTGTTTATGTAGATGGTGAACAGGAGCGGCGCGAGAACTGCCCCTTGCGGGACACCTGAGGTGATATTCCTAGAGGAGGAAAATCGTCCATCGCTATTGACGATCATTGTTATGTTTGATAGGTATCTAGAAATGAACCGGCTAGCAGTAGCACCAAGGCCAAAAGTGTTCGTAAGTTTTGCAACGAGTATGTTATGGGGGACGGAGTCAAGCGCTCTACTGAGTGCACCACTTGTTTGCCTTCGTCACAGAGACTGCGGATGTCAGCAGTTACTTTTACTTAGGCAGAGGTCGTGGAATGCTTATGCCTGAAGCCAGACTGAAACACTGACAGCAGGTTAGTATCTTCGATGCGTTCGCAGATCTGATCCGCAACAAGAACTTCGAAGACTGTCGAGATGGCGGGGCGGATTGTGATAGGACGTCAGCCATTAGGACATGTGGGAGATGTGATTTTGGGAATGGGGTGATGATGCCGGTTTTACAGCATTTAGGGAAGAGAGAGCTGGTGACAAGTCGGTTAAATAGATGCGTCACTAGGGGCAGAATAAAAGGAAGGATAACTCTGAGAAATTTATTTGGTATCCCGTCGTGTCCGATGGCATTGGATTTGACGCAGCGGAAGCCCTTCAATACTTCAGCCTGACTGAAGTTGCGGAGGGTAAAATCATCAGCCGGGGGATTGGGGCTGTCCATTAGAGATTGGCTGGAAGTATTGGTATCTCGGGACGTAGGATTTGAAGCGTTGTCGGAGGGAGCAATGAGGGCCGGGGGAGTAGCAGCGAGGGCCGGGGGAGTAGCAGCGAGTTGAGCAGAGGTGATTTGCAAAATCATCAGGGTCGACATTAGCCGGAGGTCTAGCTTTGGATCCCAGCCCGATATTTCGAACTCTGCGCCAGTCAACTCCATCCCTAAAGTTAATCAAGGTGCTTTCCCTGATTAAAGCTCGATAGGATGTAGGATATGGCGCGAACCTGACAAAGTAAAGACACATCAGCTCTATCGAGAATCCTGTCACTTGCACTCCCTGTTCGCATGTTTTTGAGGGAAACGCTTTTATGAAAAATATTTTTGATGGTGCACTTGAATTGTTGAGCGGCATCCTCAGGATCGACTGCCTTGTGGATGAATGACTAATCTCTGCTGACAAGATCTGCCTGAAGGGCGTCTCGCTGAATAGCAGAAAGGTTGCGAAAGGTGCGTGCAGTTCGGGAGGAGAGGACGGAAAGTTAAAGGAAGCAAAAACAATGTCGTGGTCAGAGACACCAGGACATTGGCCAGATAGTAACGGAGTGGCAAGAAGGGATGTGATGATTAGGTAAAGCGTGGTCGCAGATGAAGCACCATGACGTGTGGGGGAGTGATTGACCAGTACGAGTCCAACCTCATCCAGGAGCCCTTTCAGACAGCAGCCGAAGTGAACCCCCTCAGCCGTCTGTATAGCACCATTAGTGCAACTGGTCCGTTAATGGAGTCAGCATTCCACGCCTTGACCACCAGAATTTCCCAGCTATTAGTGATTTCTTGGAAGACAACTCCGGATAGCAATGACTTAGTCAAGTATATGGCGACACCTCCCCCTTTGTTCACCATGCGATCAAGCCTGTGCAACTTGTAACCTAAGATTTCCAGCATTTTTGATGTATGAAAGGGTTTGGTACAAGTTTCACTCATGAGAAGAGCACTGGCCCTGCCGACTCGTGTTGTGTGCCGCATCTCGCCAAGACTACTAAGAGTCGCGTGCATTGCGGGAGATGACGTTGAGGTTATTGGGGGGTGTGGAGAAGATTGGGGAGTGACTCGCGAGTTGGTAGCAGATGATGCATCGGATATATCGGATATAATGGACGTGGACGAATTATGTTCAGAGGCTAACGTAAGCAGCTTTTGCCCGAGAATTAATGTGAAGCGCTCATATATATAGTCAGTGGCAATGTTGGGAGATTGCCTGCAGATATAGGTTTTCCTGTGCCTGGTGCAAACACGCAAAACCACATTCGCCCTTTTCAATTTCAGAGCAAGGTGAAGCAGTGCTACTTCTTCAGTGTCCAGGTATTCATTGACTAAAATTCTAGCATCCGAGCTGTCCGCGATGACTGAGTTGAGTGTGATATTTTTGGTACGTAGCTGCTTGATGTAAGCCTGGAAGAAGATAGTAAAATCCTCTTCTTTATAAAAACGAATAAAGCCTTTGAGTTTCCTGGGCACATGGCAGGGAGAAAATATTCTTTGGAGCCGAAACTGGCTTCAGGAATATTTCTGACTATGAGTGTGCGCTTCTTGGTGCTGGTCCTCGAGTAGGATTTGAGGATTTCGATGTCTTTACTGATTTTGGTGACAGACTGATTTTTGATGTGGTGTAGTTCTTTGCTAAGAGAACTAAGTTCCAGGAGGATTGAGTTTAAGCCAGTGGTACGAGCGTCCATCTTAGTGTTGATCCCTATCAAGGAGGTCTGCACTGGGACAAAAGGTTTGACGTGCTTACCAGCGAGTAAGACACAAGGTCGCCGTTGCAATGGGACTTGGCTGTCGCGATGCAGGCTTTGCACACCCAGTCAACACTCTTATCTATGTAGACTGTCAAGTAATTCACCACTGAGATGTTCACGCAGCCCAGATGGAACCATAAATCACAAGCATCGCAGGAAATCCAAATTACATTTGTCTCGCACCACACTTTCTGGGATCAGTGAGAGTACAGACCGCGCAGAAGTGTTCTTCCGGGTCGTCAAATGGATATGTATTTGCACTTATTATGGAAGGAGAGGGAGCTTGAGCGGTGCTGGCGGTAAGAGCCGGGTTGGATGAAGATTTTTCGGCACGCTTAACTGGAGGGGGGGGCCTACTGAGTTCGCCCCGCGATTCTGACCTGGCTTTAATCTTATATGGAGCCTTGGGGTCAGGTTTGGTTGAGGCCTTTATAGCACTCTTAGCACTCTATACTCCTGGATGCACCTTGGTTGATGTAGTTCCACCGTTTGTTTTGTTATTTTTAGTTTGTTTGTTTATTTTTTTATTTTTATTTTGGACGATATCGGTACGCAAGGTTTCCTTAGCAGTCTTCGATCGGGTTGAGACTGTAGGCATGATAAGGTTGCACAGGTAAACTAGGCTGAGAGAGGGGAGCTGGTATGATGATATTAAGTCCGGTAGACTAAAGCTATGCAATATGTGTTTGTGACAAGGTAATACCCAGGAGCATTGAACAAACCACTATGTACTGATTGTAACTAAGCTTACCTGCTGAGGGATATACCAGCTTTATGATGTTTGTGCCAATAAGTGGCACCTTCGCCCGGACTTGTGGGTCCTACTGAGTAAGGTGTAAATTGGGTATATTGTAAATTCTATTGTAAATTATATCTCCGCTCAATCCTGACTCTAAATTGAACCTGAATAATATGTGTGCTAGTTTCCAATTAAATTCCCAAGCTGCTATCAAGAGCCATGCAAAATGCTTAGAGGATTTTATTTATTTAAACATAATTAAACAATATTACGTTTGTTTCCGTGGAAAGCGAGACATTAATTGATTGAATGTAAAAACAGCACAAATCTTCAATTAAATCAACCTCCATTTGTTAATATTTTCACTTCTACCACTTTTTAAAATTGAGCACATTAAATGTCATTACGCAACTGCGAATTAATAAAAGGCACAAATCTTCAATTAAATCAACTTCCATTTGTATTTCTTTTTGTTTTTACCACTTTTTAAAATTGGAAACATTATCAAGAGAATAACCCTTAGGAAATGTGATATCTATTTATGGTAATTGTGCAGCCTTTAAAGGTTTTGTTAAAAGCTTCCCGGGTAGCCCTGTAATGTCATCACAAGATAATGTCGAAAATTTGTCACAAAAAAGCGGAAATTATTGTGAAGACATATCACACAATAGTTAACATTTATATTGTGTTGTTATACCATTTTTTATGGACAAAAATTTCACAAGAAACTGTGAACAAAGTGTGACAAAATTCTGTTATATGACTAATACTTTAGAATACTTTTAGAATAACGTGCAGCTATTTGTGTGTAAAATTAATTGGAATGAAAAAAAAAACGCCGTCTGTAACAGCATTCAAAACAACTTAAATTTTTTTAAAAAATATATAGGTAACTTTATATTATTAATATCTCTTATGATTCCAGTTTCAAATGTTTTCTTTTCCCCTATTGTTAGATATCGTAAAAGTATCCGCAATGTAGATATTGCTGAGGACTAGCCGAGATATAATATTTGGAACTAAATAACATTTTTTCAAAATTCATGTGTTTTTTTACAGCTTTAGTCATAAATATGTACCTAGATATAATATTTATTAGTTTGACAAAATGACGAAATTGAAATGTCACAAAGATAGGTAAGTGGATTAATTGTCACAGAATTTATTAATATTACTGTGACAATCTAAAATATTGTTTATGTGACAATCATTGCAAATGCATTAGCACTTGTCACTGATCAGCAATAGGCATAACACTATTGTTGTTTTTTTTACCTCGCTGCGTCGTTGACTGCTGCTGGTGGCGCCCAAATATTTGTGTTGTTGTGTGTCGCTTTTTTTTTTGCTTTTATGTTTTTGCCTTCAGTATGCAAAAATTTCTTTTTGACCAGAATATTAAACAAAGAATCTTTGCAAGCCGCAAAGGTAGCAACGGTTTCTGGTCTCTGGTCAAAACCATCAGGAACAACTTCACCAGTTCTTCTATACCTTCACTACTTATTAATGGTGTAGTAATTGTTGACTCCCTGGATAAATCTAATATTTTAGCTGCTAGATTCGCTTCAAATTCTTGTCTTCCACCCACTTCACAAACACCTGTTTTGCATCGCCCGTGTGAATGTGTACAAGAGCCAATACACGTTCGTACGAGAGATGTGTTCAGGGTCCTTAAGGGGATCAACGTCTCCAAAGCCGCAAGTCCTGATGGTTTTTCGCCCCTGTTAATTAAAAGCTGTGCCTCATCCTTGGGTAAACCTCTGCGCAAACTATTCTACTTGTCTTATTCGACAGGAAAGTTCCCAACTGCTAGGAAACTAGCTCACGTTCAGCCTATTCCCAAGAAAGGAGAGGGTAGAGATCCCTCAAATTATCGACCAATTGCGATCACTTCGATTCTTTCAAAGGTTTTTGAATCTATCATTAACTCAAAATTAATGAAGTATCTAGGAACTAATCATCTCATCAACGATCGCCAATATGGTTTCCGAGCTGGACGCTCATCTGGAGACTTGCTGACCTTTCTGACCGAACGTTGGAACCATAGTCTTCACAATTTTGGTGAGTCTAAAATCGTTGCCCTAGATATTTCAAAGGCCTTTGAACCAGTCTGGCATCCAGCGCTTTTAGCCAAACTTAAACGACTTGGTCTCTCTCCTCCTCTTCTATTATGGATTGAAAGTTTCCTATCTAGTCGCCAAATACGTGTTGTATTAGATGGCGTTACATCTGAACCGCATCCCATAAATGCTCTCTCCAACTCTCTTTTTAATTTTCATTAATGATCTGCTTTCCCCTACTTTCAATCCCATCCATAGTTTCGCAGATGACAGTACTCTTGATTTCGCTTACTCCTTTGACACTCTTGCAGACTCCAGGGTTAACGCCGCATGTGTTAAAAGAGATTGCATGATCAGATCATTGAATAACGATCTTAACAATATCCTCGCTTGGGGCAAAGCGAATCGCGTCGAATTCAATGCATCTAAGACCCAAAGCTGTCTCGTCTCATTAAAACAAGATCATAACTTAACCACACCCGTTTCTTTTGATGGAGAATTAATTTCTGATTCACCGTCACTAAGCATTCTTGGCATTAATATTTCCAGTAAGTTAAACTGGACAGATCACATCTTCTGTGTTGCCAAAGAAGCATCGAAATGTCTTGGATTTCTGAAAAGATGTAACAAATATTTCACCCCGTCAAATCTAGCGCTCCTCTACAAGTCCTACATTAGACCTAGAATGGAATACAACTCCCATATATGGGTCGGGGCTGGTCGGACAGCCTTAGCTTCACTGGATATTGTCCAAAAGAGAGCCTTCAAACTCATTGGCGATTTGGCAATAACTTGTCATATCGAGCACCGCCGCAATGTTGGATGCCTTTCGCTCCTTTATCGCTATATGCATGGTCAATGTTCTGATGAAATATCTAGTTCTAATTTGTTATTTCATCACACAACTCATTAATTTTTGGTGACAAGTTTCAAGTCTTGGTTTGACTCATCAACAGGTCCCAAATAGCGAAATTGAGTGATTTGAAAAACAAATGAAATGAGTTGTGTGATGAAATAACAAATTAGAACATTTTTTAGCTTTTGCTATATACCGGAGAATCCCAAAAAATTCTTTCTTGAACAAAATTAAGTTTAACCCGGTAAAAAGTCCAAAAGAGTAATCTTGTTATTTATTTTTCCTCCTGGGCTCGTATAGGACTGTTTTTTCCTCATATAATTCACACCCAGAATTTATTCTGAGTTTATATGAGAAGAGATCAGTTTGATCTATTTTCAAGCGTCTGCAGCAGGCAGAAAACCAAGCTGCACCGATGAGTTGAAGGTTTTCTGCTGACACGAAACGCTTCTTCTTCCTTTTTTCTTCTTTATTTTTCAGCCCACTGCGTGGCGTATACAGGTTCGATTCGCTTCGAATGAATCTGCTTCCTTAAAAAAATTTTTACATTTTTTTAATAAATAAAAAAATTGTTTTTTTCTATTTTTCTCAAAGTTTTCATTCCTTCTTCTTTTTTTCATTTTTTCATTTATTTTCAAATCACTCAATTTCGCTATTTGGGACCTGTTGATGAGTCAAACCAAGACTTGAAACTTGTCACCAAAAATTAATGAGTTGTGTGATGAAATAACAAATTAGAACATTTTTTAGCTTTTGCTATATACCGGAGAATTCCACAAAATTCTTTCTTGAACAAAATTAAGTTTAACCCGGTAAAAAGTCCAAAAGAGTAATCTTTTTATTTATTATTATTATGGCACGTCTAAGCCAAATTCCTTTCTTCCCTAAAAAGTTCTCGTCTGGGTTGGCCCTAAGCCTGAAATACAATGAATGTGAAACGAAATTGGCGTCATCGCTTGTCGCAGACGTTATACAATACATGCGTCATTTCAAGACACTTGAGTTGAGTTTTGCTTTTTTGTGATATCTACGGATTTTTTACGAACAAGCTTATATGCAGTTATGCCAGTTTAAAAAAAAACAAGGATGTGAAATGTACCAATGTTCACAATTGCGGCAGAACGAAGCAATGTGAAGAGTTGAATTTTGTTTTTGAGAACTCAGAGTATAACTTTATAACATATTGGCCAGTTTCACAACCTGAGTTTAAACCAAATATTTAGTTTAAACTCGACGAATGAGTTTCACAGTTTAGTTTAAACCCCGGCTTAAACTAGAGCTTAAACCGTGCCATCCGTCGGCTTAAACTCATGATAAAAATATTTGAAATGTATGACATTTTATTTTGACAGTAGCATTATTTGCTTGTATCAAGAAAATAATTTCGTCGAGGATTTAGATTTAGACATTTCTAGCGATGAAGAAGATTTTTTTGAGTTAAATTTACAACTCTGTCGACGACTGAGAGTAATTAGAAATCGGTCAAATCATTTTATTGAGTGGGACGACGTTGATTTTTATGCTCGGTTCCGTTTAAGTAAAGAGCTTTGTCACTTTGTCTTCGAATCTATTCTTGTTCGTTTTCTTGCGCTCTATTATATATCTTTTTTTATGCACTAAGGAAGGCAATAGCTCAACTTCACTTATGCTAAAATTTGCATCCTTTTTGAATATTGTCATATTCAAAATTAGCAAATAAAACTATATTTTTTTAATGTTTTTTTTATCTGTTTACTTTACCGATTGACAGATTGTTTGATAGAAAAATTGCTTCACAATGGTGGCGATAACTAATTTAGTTCACAATTTAATCAGTACTACCAAAGTTACGAAAAGAATGCACTGTGAAACCCGATTTGGTTTAAACTTCGTTTAAACTTGGAGGATGGTTTAAACTCGTCTGTGAAACTGGCCATAAGCAGTTTGAACATGCGGAAAATCAGCTGTAGCCACTTGATGAAACTCAGCCAATCATGGAACGTCTAGGCACTTCATAAAATGTAGGCAGATAGTGTAACAGCCTCCGCTTAATGTCTTCGCACGATGTGTCTGAAATTTTTAGTCACTTCGTGAAATGCTACATTCTTTACGTCGATAGTATAATTCAAACCGATATAACCGAATGCTAGGAGAGGGACCTGGGTGCGGAAGGTGGAGGTCGCGCCGGTGTATGTGTGTATGTGTGTGTATGGTTGTTTCGCAGGCCTGGGCGCGACCTCCCCCACCGCTCATTTGCTTCACCTTACATTGGGTTATATCCATTGGTATTACACTATCGGCGTAAGGGTATGTAGCAATGAAGTGACTAAAAATTTCAGATACTTTGTGTAAAAAGACACTAAGCGCAAACTGTTATGTCTCATTTTCATCGTTAAGTTAATTCGTTTGACTAGTTTTCCTGTTATTTTGTCGTTCTAAATACTAATTTGGATTTCTATGGGTTATTAAATAAATATTTTTAAATATTGAGTTTTAGCACTTTAAGAAAATGAATAAATATATATTTTCGCCGCACGTGTTGCTAATCACTGTGTTAATTTTAATTGAAAAGTTTGGCTGTGTTAAATATTCTTGTGGTTTAAATGAACAAAATTTGAGATGTGCGAGAGAGAAAAGAGTATAGTGTAGTACGTTTGCTTCACAATATGTGTGGATGCTATTCATGATGAAGCTTTTTTTATTTAGGTTTATTTATTTAACTTATACCAGGCAGAAAACTGCCAAACTTACGGTTTTATTGCTAAAGAGCCGCTGTGAACTTTTCATTTGATGGCAGGTACTTGCCGATCTTTTATTAATATGGCTGAGTATGCCGCTGTTTTATTTTTACTGGCAGGGTATGCCTATATATATGTTATGGTAGAGTATGCCGCTGTTAGGTAGTCCTTTTGGGCAGAGTATGCCGCTTTATATATTTACTGGCAGAGTATGCCGATCTTAGGGTGAGAATCAAAGAAACACCTTGATGAATGATTTAATTCTGAATTTAATTCAATTGTCACAGGTTATTTATACAGGTGACTTCCCTATACAGTGCTTATACAAAAGGTGGGGATTAATGCAGAATTGCAATAATTGAATTAAACATATTTTGTTGTGTCAGCTTATCTGATCACAAGTCATTTGAATTTTCGTGTAAAGCGATGACCTCGGGTATGAATATTTTATCAATCAAGAATTATGCTTGCATAGCAGAATTTGCTTGCTTTGCAAATTCTTCTTGGGGTCGTACAAACTTTGTTTATTTTAATTATTTTTCGTTTTGATTTTTGTTTGTGATTCTTGACCGTGGTCATGGCTTTACATCCTCATCCTTAAAAGGAACACAAAATTTTGTGTATAAGCAAAAAACATTTTTTTTTGTGTTACCTAAACTTATACATATCATTAAATTAAACATGTTCTAAAATATATATATTATTTTTGTATGCTATTAATTATTTTTATGAACTTAATGCCTTATATTTATTGATTATCTTGAAATAATACCTTACTTAAATTTACATTTTTTTTTGTACGTCTTTGGATTTTTCTTTTATTAAGATTGTGGAGTTTACTCCTTTTCGTTTAGTGATTTTAAATGGTCCGTCGTAAGGACTTTCATATTTCTTCCTGGAATTCATTCTCAAGTATACGTAATCGTTGACGTTGAACTTCGAGGGGTTAGAGTTTTTATCTTTCATTATCTTTCGCTCTTTTGTAGCTTCTTCTAATAGTTCTTTGCTTTTTTCATGAGCTCTTTTTAGCCTTATTGCAAGTTCAATTCAATTCAATTCAATTTATTCTATATGAAACAAGGAGAGTACACAAGATTTACAATCTTTTAGAGTACAATTAAAAGAATAGGTAGTATGAATTCAGATAAATAAAAGAATTAAGTAAGTACACAAGGACTTCTAAAATGGATAATCAAATAAAATACAAAAAGAAAAAGAAAACAAAGCTAAAATTAACTAATATTACAAAATAAAATAAGAAAACAAATAAATGGAAGTAATAATATAAGAGCAAGTAAAAACAATTACATAACTAATAAAAGAAATCTACTATTGATTAGACTTAATACTTAATAGCTAATGTGCCCCTCTATTAACCTCCTAAATGTGCCAACAGTACCCGCACACTGAATGTGTGCAGGAAGAGAGTTCCATAATCTAGAAGCTTGGATAAAGTAAGAGTTCTCTAAGATACTGTAATTAGAATGAGGCAGCATGATATTACGATGTCGAGGTGATTGTAGGAATTCAATATTATTAAACAAGTATTCAGGATTTCTGGTATAAATTAAATTGAATTAGAAAACTCGAATCCTGCGTTCCAAATAACACTCTAGTGAGCAGCCCAAGAGTAGAGATCTAAATGGAGAGATATGGTCATACCGCCTTAATCCAAAAATAAACCTTAGGCAATCATTAAAGGCAACGTTAATTTTTCGCTTGCAAACACTGTCCATTCGTGGGAAAATTAGAGAGCCATAAGTAAAGAAAGGAAATAGAAGAGTTTTAACTAACTTCAGTCGTGTTTGCGATGGCAAAATGCTTGCAGAAAGCCATAGCCTCCTTAGTGTGGAGTATATTTCAGACAACTGGGATTTAGTATAATCACAACACTTCATATTAGCATTTAATATAACCCCAAGGTTTCGCACACGCTGTCGCCAAGCTTAACCTGGGGTAAACCATTAAGATCAAGAGCACAACGAGAACATGCTAGGCATTGAGACTTCCCAGGATTCAAAACCTAACTGTTTTGCACAGACCAATGTGAAATACGCGCTAGATCGCAATTAATTCGCTCTACACAGTCTTCAATTAACCCAATAGGTATCTCCAGGTAAAGCTGTACATCATCTGCATAAAGATGCAGTCGAACATCACCAACGGCATCCACCAGGTCATTAATGAACATACTGAAAAGCAGTGGTCCAAGAATAGAGCCCTGAGGCACACCAAATCCTAAAGTTAATCAGCTAGAAAGATTGTCGCGTATCTTTACTTGTTGATATCTATCCATTAAATAACTTCTGAGAAGACGAGATGCAGATGATGAAAACCCGTAAAGAGCCTCCAATTTATGGATCAATTTGCTGTGAACAACGCTATCAAACGCCTTAGTGAAATCTAACAATACCAAAATGGATATTTTATCATCATTCATAGCCCTTCGAATATCTGTAGTAACCTTCAGTAAGGCAGTTTCACAACTATGATGACGACGAAAGCCCGATTGGCAGCACGCTAATAACTTGTTGCGAGATAGATATTCTTGAATTTGGTCGTGCATAATTTTCTCTAAGACTTTAGATAAGAAGGGAAGAATATTGATTGGCCTAAAGTCAGAGAAACATTCAGGTTGAGCCTTCTTCGCAGTGGGTGACACAACTACCATTTTCCATGCAGTAGGAAATGTAGAAAATGTGAGGGAACTATTTATAACATGCAATATATACTGACTAATTATAGGAAATAATAGACGTAAAACCCGAGGGCTAATGTTGTCAGACCCAGCCGCATTCGATTTAATGGAATAATAATAATAATAATAACGTTTATTTTCAATTTTTGGTTGAACAAACTAACCTAATCTCATTAATGGGAAACAAAAACATCACTTTTTTTCAAATAAACTACAGCAATGACTTAATTTCGTCTGCTGATTTAATGGAATAAAAAGCATGCCCAAGCTCTTCAAGAGTTATACAACGAAAGGAGAAATTGCTACCAGTATTGCTCTCAAATACTGCAATAGGATGGTTTAAGTAGTTAATATTAAGCTGTGGCGTTACAAAAAATTCATTAAGCTTATTCGGATCAAAGCAGCAGCTAAAATGTTCCTTTACATAGATACCACTACTTTTTAAATGGTTCCACAATACCTTTGGAGCAAGATTGATATCAAACTTGCTTTTGAAATATTAGTATTTTGACGTTCTGATGGCAGTTGTCGCTCTATTACGCAAGGATATATAGTATAAGCGAGCCTCAGTAGTTTCTGTCCTTTTATTCTTATGATATGCATACTCCCGCTTGGCAATAAGTTGTTTAATTCTAGCAGAATTCCAGGGGCAGTGGCTATACAATTTTCTGGATTTCGTTCGAACTGGAACATACCTATCATATAGATAATTAATATTGTGCTTCATGATTTTTGTCTTCTTATCAATAGGTGAATAAAGTATGCTATCCCAAAGCAAACCACCACATTCATTGTACAAGGCAGTAAGATCTATGCTGTTATAATCACGGTATGTATAAGAAGATACCATATTGTTCATTGGACCGACTAAGATATTGTAACTAAGGAAGAGAATGTCATGGTCCAGGAAACTAGGTGGGTCAATCTGATTACAAAATGATACACGATCTAAACTACTAGTAAGGAATAGGTCGAGCATTGAGGGCGATGAAGTATTGTAGTAAGTAGGTACAGCATTAACGACGTTTAAATAGGCTGACTGCAATAAAAAACTAAATTCATTAGAAGATCTACTCTCGCGAAGAAGATTAACATTAAAATCCCCACCCACAATTATATTGTCATATTTTTGAGAGAAAAGTTTAAGAAAATCAAAGAAATTATGAGGTGGATTCGCATAATCAAAGCAGGTAGGAGGGCAATAAGCCGCTACTAGAATACCTTTTTCTTCGCAAAAGTGTACCTAAATACATATAAGTTCAATACTATCTAGACTACAAGATTTAACAATTCTCGCTTTAATTTCTTCTTGCAGGAAAATAGCAACCCCTCCACCTCTACGATCATTCCTATCAGAACGATATAACTTGTAGCCTGGCATAGAGACAAATGAAGATGGGATATCACCTTGCAACCATGTTTCACTCATTAAAATTGCATACACACTAGAGCCAACAAAGATAGATTTGAAGTCATCAATTTTATTACGAATATTTTTCGCATTAAGTGAACAAATATTAAAGCCTCGACTATGTTTGCAAAAAATATTAATTAGAACTCTTACCTTGTCACAGCCTGTCAAACAATTATCCAACTGATATTCAAGATACTATCAACACATTTAGAATTTTTAATAATAGAAAAAACACTATGAAATAGAGGAGAAGTGATATGAGCATTGAAATTAGAATAAAAAAGTATTGCTAAAAAAACTATAAATGTATAAGCACAACCTAAATTAAATAGAAATGCAATCATATCAACTAAACTAAAACTTAAAATTAACAAACTTATAATTTCAGTCCAAAATAATTCAATAAAACGAAAAGCACAATTAAACATCAAGATCTCAGCATATGTATAAAAACACTACATAGTTGCTCCGGCATCTGAATTACAATTAGTACAGATCAGTAAACGTAATTGTTCTATATTCTTTATCTTGGCATATTGTTGTACGTATACAAAGCCATCTCTTACATGCACAGAATGTATCAATTTATTTTTACGGTGACTCAGAGCTTCCCGAAAGAGAGAATTACTGGATCGAGTGAGGCTTTCATTTATGTAGATTGGATTGCTCCCCAATTTATTCTCAGTAATCTGTCCCAGCTTTACACCTTTACACCTCCAAAAACTCAATATGAAGGACTATCTTTCCCCTCGGCAAGAAAAATGCACGATGATGGGGTGATCTTTGTGCTCAGTAGCTACATGCATACGGAATACATCCACAAATGGTGATGGAGCGAACTTTATCACTGAACATATTTTGTGGAACAAAACAGTTGGGCTATCATTAGACTCAGCTGGAATACCACTAATAATAGCATCCGTCAAACGCTGCACTCGTCGCAGTTCTTCATTCTCCACAACCAAGGAAGAGTAATTAGACTCAAAAGTTTTGACTTTATTCTCGTAAAGAGTCATTTTTTGTGTAAGCTTATTTTCAATATCAATGAACCTTTTCGACAAAATTTCCTCCAATTTTAGAACAAATTTGTTCATTCGGTCCATTATGCGGGCTTCGATTGCTCAGTCGATTCAGTGACACTGGATAGGCTCGATGCAGTTACACCATCATTAGCACTCTTGTGAACTTTCGAAGAGCTGCGAGTATTTACAGAGAATTGACGTCCGAAGTTAATTTGCTCTTCTTAGACTCACTATTACTTTCCAACATTGTGACCCGCTAGTTTTCCAAAAGTTAAAAACGTTGAAATATAAAAATATGTGTCGATCACAACACAAATTGCACCAAGAAAGCAATTAAAGAGTTACTTATAAGTATATTACACACCAAAGGAAAAATTATTAACTGGTAGAAACTCCAAAAATTAGCAAAATTCACCAGAGCAATCTAACACTCGTTTAACTACTACGAACTCTCATAGCTCATAACTCTGTATGTTCCCTACTTTTCAGAATCTCTGCTGGTAGTGTTGCTATTTTTCCAAATACTAATTCGAATTGTGAATGTGTGGTGTTGTATTGTAACAGAATACATAGGAATTAGTTCATCCCAATTGTCTTCTTCTGAGAATGCTCTCAAGTATTCGTTTAATAAATACTCTATGGTTTCTTTCAATTGCTCCTAGAGTTTCGTGATGGAACGATGTGGACGTAACATGTTTTATGTTCAGAAATTTGCAAATATTTTTAGGTAGTTCATTTACAAATTCTGTACCTCTGTCTGTTTTCAAGTGTTGAAGCATCCATACTTTAGAATGAATCTTTCAACTATTGTCTTTGCTACCGAGGAGGCTTCTTTTGTCTCCATTGGATATGCCTCAACGAATTTTGTCAATTCGCATTGCAGCGTCAGGATGTATCTGAAACCGTTTGACATTATTAGAGGTCCTACTGTGTCAACTGAGATCATTTCAAAACTACTGTTTGGTGTGTCTGTTATCACCAGAGGTTCTTTTGTGTAGTTTTTGCATTTGTTCTTCGCACATTTATCACACTTATTTATGTACTCCTTTACCATTTTGTTAAGGTTTTTCCATATGTACCTTTGTTTTAATTTGTTTATGCAGCGTTTAATTCCAGCGTGTCCACCATGCATGCTGTCATGGTATTCTTTTATTAATTCCAGTTTTTTCTTCGGATCTTTTATCCTTATTGGAGGTTCATAAAGTAATATCTTCAATGGTGTTGCCTTACCACGTTTATTATTTTGCTGCAGCTTATTGAATTTCTCTTTAAATTCATCTATTTTAATATGATTAAATATAGCATTTCTTTTGCGAATGCTAATTCTTTAATATTATTCTCGTTCATTTTTTGTATCAGCTTCTCCATTATGTAACCAGAGTTAAATATAGGATTATCGCTGTACTGAACGGTTACCCCTTTCTTAATTATATATATTTCCGGCAAACTTTTATTTATCGCATTCTCTTTATTGTACGCTGTGTTAAGTAATTTTTGATAGTCACGTACCTTAATGTTCCCTTTTTTCACTCGGGTGCTCAACTTGTTTTTCCTCAGATTAAAAAGACACCGATTGCGTATCCACTTGAGGATGAACTAAATACAGCTTTTATTTCGTTTCAAATTGCACCTTTATTTTCACTTTCTTGAACTAGTGTTACATTTACGTTAACTCTAACCTAAGTAAATTTGATTTTCATCTTCTTGAACTAGTATTACATACACGTTAACTTCTATTAAATTATCTTTGTTTTTCACTTTCTCGACCAATGCCAATCCCAACGACTTTATCGCGCCGAAGTGTTTTGTTCCACTCTTAAAAACCGACTGTACTTGACTTCGATTTTTGTAATCCCAAGTCTAGTTGTTCAGGATAGGAAAGTGCTTAATTAGCATTCCTATCCTAAGTAAATTATTTACCGCTGGACATGTTTAAACATGCCCAGAATTATCGCGACGGACGATGGTTGAAAATGAAATTTGATATTTTCATAAATATCAAACCATCGTCTTGCTATCGTGCATACATTGTTGCGATCACAATGTATGCAGCTCGCGACAATTTTCTGGTAAGAGCTTTTTTCGGTACGACTTGATCGTTTCAGTCTTCACAGACGTAAAATTTTCATGCGCCCGATATGTATGTATGTATATATGTACATACATATCGTATTTACGACAAATCTTACTGAAGGTAAGAGTTATCGTGGGGTTATTTTTTTATCGAATGCCTTGGGTTGAAATTTAAGACTTTTATTTTTCCCAAGTCGTTTTGTGGGAAAAATATGTTGATTATATGCGAAGGAATTTGAAGAAATTGCTGATGGAAATTTCTTCGCCTTGTTGGAAGATAAGCTAACCATGTTTTAAGCATGATTAGCTTATTTCTACCTATGAAAATTAAATATTTTTCAATGATTCTTCCAATGCTAATTATTAATTATAATTATCATTGTCAACCCTTTTTAGGTATACAACAGCTGTATCAAATTGTATTTTTCTTATATTTCTTATGTCGGAGATGGATGTGCATTCCCATATATAGAGTTGGTCTGATTTTACGCTATCACTTTTATCCATTCCGTTTTGCTACTTTTTCGCCATTTTACGTATGATAATGTTTATTTGTTTCGGTATCATTGATTTTAATTTTTCAGAGTCCATTTTTATTCTTGACAGGGCATCTGCGTTTGTATTCATTTTTCCCTGTTTATATACAATTTCAAAATCATAGTCCATTAGGTCTAAACGAATTCCTGTTTGTTTCGAAGAAGGATTCTTATGAAGAGGCTGACGAGCGGGCGATGATCTGTTATTTGCAATTTAATAATTTTTGTTGCAAGTTTTGTGAGGTGTCTCTTGTTTTGAAAGCTTCTGTCAAAACTTTTTTTAGATTTGTTAAAGATGTCGGTTTGGCAACTTCGGACATCTTGTTTCTGATTTTTTCGCTTAGACGCGCTAGCTATACGAATTCAATGAGTTGTGGCTGCGCCTCAGTCTTTACTGTTCTTCCGTACATATCTACGAGACTTAGAAAATTGCATAGATCTTTTGTATTGCCTCCGAATTCTGGCAATATTTTTCTTGCTACAGCAAGATCAAAGTTATTCGTGCTCATTGTGGCTTCCTTTGGTACAGTATTTGAGTCTAGATTTAATTCCTCTGATTCTAAATTTTCCGTATTATTAAGAGTTTCGTTTGTTTTCTCCTCTAGTATCTTTTCAGCTCTATGAATGTCGCGTTAAACTTGTTTTGAAACTCGTCTGCCTGTTTTTCTTTTTGGGTTAATTCTATTAGATCGAACTCTTTCTTTATTTGCTTGGCTACAGCGTACTTTTCCAATAAATTCTTACTAGAGAATGTTCTCTGTGGATTTTTCGTAAACGTTTCTAATAATTTTTTTAATTCATCAAAAAGACTTTGGTATGTTTCCATCAGTATCAAATATGTTTCGAAGAATCCAAAGACAGTTAGTACAAAAAGAAAATCTTTGTTAATTCATTTATTTATTGCTATCCATGAAAAAAAAGTGATTTATAAAACCATATTAAAATATCTATTATCTAAGAATAAAATGAAACTTTACTAGAAAGAAAAATCTCCATAATTCTATCCATAAAAGTTATCTATAGACACAAATTTAAAATTATCTTATTCACAAAGCTAGAAACCCGCAGAAAAATATTTTCAATTAAATTCTATTTCTAAAATCTATTTAAACACCTATGTATAAAAAAAAGGATTTAAAAGCTCCCTATATGATATGTTTGAATCCCGCGAGCTATAACTAAACGTTAGCTAGGTTATCCACACTCTTTTTACGTTATTTTTGATGTATTTTCGCAAGTATCTTCTCCCCATGTAGATTGTAATTGCTATCAATGCTGCTATTATCAGTAATGTCACTGCGGTCGGTACATGTAAGACGTCGTGTATTGAGATGGTTCGTACCACCGGGCTGGTTGCTGCTGGTGCAGCGTTTTGGGCTACAATTACTTCCTTCGATTGCGGTTTTACCATTTCAGGTGGTTCAGCTTTTGTATTAGCTCTTTTTTTAAGCTTTTGTCTGTGGTAATAGGAATTACCCTGTAAAGCTCTGCTATTTTTTGCCGTAGTTTGACTGCTATGCCGCCCCTCTTTTTTTGTTGGTAGTTGTGTTGTGCTTTTTTCTTTGGGTTTACTTGCTGGTTGTTGTTTATTTTTGTACTGCGCTATTGTAATTGGCTTTGGACCGGCAGCGTTGTTTTTCTGCAGTACTTCTTGTAGTGAGCTTTTTTGTTGTTTAGTGGGTATATATACAGCAGGTGAATTCGTCTTTGCTTGTGGCTGATTAATGGGTGCTGTTATTGCTGCTGGAATGTATTCAGGAATTTGTATGTCTCGCAAGGTCGTCGTAGTTGGAGTGTATGCTGGAATTTCTTCGTTTATCTTTCCTCTTGTCGTTGTTGTAGGTATGTAATTCCCATGCAATTTCTCTTCTGTTGTTTTGGTTTTTATTTCTGCACTCTCGTCTGCTATTGTTGTGGATGTGTCGTCATTAGTCTCTGGAATTTGTTTTCTTTTCGGACATATTGGCCGCCTGGGTGTCGATCTTTTACGTATGGTCGGGTTATTGATCTCTATCGGTGATCTAGAAAGCTTGGTTGCTGTTCGTTCGGTTAGAAGAGTCGATGGTCCGATTTGCAGGATCGCCATGTAGTACGTTTGCTTCACAATATGTCATGATGAAGCTTTGTTTATTTAGGTTTATTTATATAATTTATACCAGGAAGAGAACTGCCAAACTTACGGTTTTTATGGCTAAAGAGCCGCTGTGACCTTTTTATTTGATGGCAGGTACTTGCCGATCTTCTATTAATATGGCAGGTACTTGCCGATCTTCTATTAATATGGCAGAGTATGCCGCTGTTTTATTTTTGCTGGCACGGTATGCCCATATATATGTTATGGCAGAGTATGCCGCTGTTAGGTAGTCCTTTTGGGCAGAGTATGCCGCTGTATATATTTACTGGCAGAGTATGCCAATCTTAGGGTGAGAATCAAAGAAACACCTTGATGAATGATTTAATTCTGAATTTTATTCAATTGTCACAGGATATTTATACAGGTAACTTCCCTATACAGTGCTTATACAAAAGATGAGGATTATTGCAGAATTGCAATAATTGAATTAAACATATTTTGTTGTGTCAGCTTATCTGATCACAAGTCATTTGAATTTTCGTGTAAAGCGATGACCTCGGGTATGAATATTTTATCAATCAAGAATTATAGCGGAATTTGCTTGCTTTGCAAATTCTTCTTGGGGTCGTACAAACTTTGTTTATTTTAATTATTTTTCGTTTTGATTTTTGTTTGTGATTCTTGACCGTGGTCATGGCTTTACATTAGGAACTGTTGCAAGAATTGGAAAAAGATGAAGATATTTTCATTTTGTCAAATGAATTACCTAAACGATGAAAATGATGCAAGTCTTTATGCTGAACGATGATGTTTCCTTGTTATGGTCGTAGCATACTGCATGCAGCAGTATGATACAATGAGGCTAGAGGCATGATTTATTCGCGGGTTGCTTTCTATAGGGACGGAGTGTCAATGCATTCTTTAGCTATAGGAAAAACAGCGATTTCTACTCGTTGAGCAATGCGGCTGATTTGGGACCTCTTCTTTTATTTGGGGTGCTATAGCAGGCAGATGCCGCCGTGATTAGACAAATTTTTCGCAATCCAACAAGAAACGCATGTGGAAGTCACTTAAAGCAAATTCTAGCAACAGAGAAGAGTCCATCTTGGCCTAAAACTGCAGTAATTTGCTCTTCAATTAATCCATCATATGCCGACATTTCGGGCTTAAGTTCGTGTAACACAGATCCGTAAAGTAAATTGCAGCATCATACTGCTGAAGAATTTATAACTGTTAGGAATTTACCGATGGATTTAACTGCCGGTTTCCTGGCATTACATGGGAAAGTAGCATCGTCGGTTAAGTACTAAAATATAAAAATGCTGTGATTACGAAGAATTCGCAGAAAAAGATGTCAATACGTTGACTCTTGAGTATAGCAAAATCTAAAAAAGTCCAGTCAACTGTATTCCAGATTGTGTTTGGTATGTATATCAATGTAGAAATTTCTGTGGATCATAATATAAAGTATATAATTAAAATAACAATTGCACAAAGGATGAAATAAGATACAATATCCATTTTGAATTGTTATCAATAATACGAAATCGACCAATTATGACTAGGGTAAGAAAAGAAAGCTTATTAGTGATATTAAATTTAATGAACAAACACACATTGTTACATAAAATGTAGATTAATAGTTAAACAATAGGTAGATCAAGACATGTAATTTCTTATTCTTGTGTCTTTATTTCAAATTGGAGGCAAAATCTTTGATCACAATTAATAATGTTAGACGATTTTTGTTGTAAAATTGTGGAATTCTTTTCAAAAGAAAAACACCAACCCTAAATGAATTATTTCCAGTTATTTAAAAACCAAAATTATTTTACAATCGTATCTATCACGAGTCTGTCAAAAAGATCACGAATAATTTAAGACTCAAGGTTTAAATACTGTTCAAACTTTAAGCGTAACAACATAATACTCAATGCCTAGTAACACAGAGTTAAGTTTAAATTCGCTTAACTATATATATTTAAAAAACAAGATTTTCTTATATTCAAAAAAAAATCCTACACTATGCATGCATACGTAGACGCGAAATAATCACATTGAAATCAAGCACGAGTGTTATCTATAGAAATAACTTTAGAAATTTTTTGGAAAATTCAGGAAACAGTAGAAAGAATAGGAAGAACATTTAGCTATAGAACTATATGTATAACTACATTACATACACAGTGTTGTTTGATATAGTACTAATCTTATTGAAAGCAGACACGAGAGTTTTAAGTGATCAAATTGTAACGAAAAAAAAGGGGAATCATAATTTCGAGATGTGATTGCTCTTAGAATATTCTAGATTATTATCGATTTTAAAATTAAAGGAACGATTATAACGTAATTATGGATTACTGAAACTTTCATTTCTCTTTCCACTCTCCTGGAGCACTGTAGGGGTTGAAAAGGTTCGCTCCTCTGCTCACGTTTCAGGTCAGCACAGGGACACTGGAAATACTCTGCCCTCAGTGTCGATTGGGTGGATGGGGCGATGTTATATACGGGGGCATCCATTGGCATCACTTAAACATGTATATACATACATGTCGTCTGAATCGATTTCGCTTTACGCAAAATTATAAAATTCAAGCATCAATGAAGAAATGCAAACATGTAGATACATACATACCTACAGCCTTCTCATTGCATGCAGAATTATAATTCCCAGCTGCAAGTATAAACATATCTACAAACATATTTGCAAAGTTCAGTAAAGTCACTCGCTACTGACCTACACCAATTTCTTAATCACATAAGAAACAAGTGAAGGCAGTGACACAATAACCCTGCGCGCAAGAATTCGCACGATGCAATTTGATAATCTTGCGCCAGCGGTAGAACTTAGGTGAACGAGACAATGGTTCACGAGACACGATGATGTCATAATAGCAGCAAAGCGGCAAACGGTCTACGGAAGTATTTATGTATGTACATATGAAAGCGATGAATGCCGTGATGTAACAACAGCATACCGGCAAAAGCTTTGCGGAAATTAATTTGTGAATGCCATAAAGAAACACTTTACGGAAATAATAATTATGTACGAATAAATGCTGTGATGAAATTAGCTTAGCGTAATAAGAAAATAGCAATAGTATTAAGTCGAGAATTGTATAAATATTCTGTGATTTTTGAATAAAGCGTTCGTAGCAGTAGTATCATCAGAACACAAGTTGTTCCATTTTCTAGGAGTAAAGCTAGTAAGCTGCTCCATTCATCCAACTAGGAGTAAAGCTAGTAAGCTGCTCCATTCATCTACACTAGGAGTAAAGCTAATAAGCTGCTCCACTAATACACACTAGGAGTAAAGCTAGTAAGCTGCTCCACTGAAACGCACTAGGAGTAAAGCTAGTAAGCTGCTCCATACACATCGCTGCTCTACCTATCTCGGGAGAAATAAGTAAAATCCCAATCGTCGTGAAGGCACGTAATCTCAGTTTACCTACAGTAACCGTGCCGTGTTCCAGATTAAATTATAAAGGTGCTCAGATGAGAGTACTAGAAGTACTTAAGAAACTCAACAGCGACGGCAGCTGAAGGCATACTATCTGCGCCTTCACATGGTTAATAGTAAGTAGTACAAAGGTCCCTTCAGGACTGGATGTGTGCGATGGCCTTTGTCTTATCAGGCACGAATATTTTTTTGTATATGGCTAGTGGCAGCGGGAGGTTTTCGTGGAACCTCCCCACACTCTCCGCCAATAGCAGAGGCAAGCTAGCGTACCGCCCAGCACGTCAACACTGTCCACCGACTATCAGTATCAGTCATATAGCAGAGTAGACGTGTTTATTTACAGGTCCTCAATTTTTGCTTATAACCGCGAGTTATTGCCTGTTTTAAACCAGGAAAACTTGTGAAACGTCATCGTGAATAACTTGACCAAAAATTTGTGTTCTTTGTGACCATTGGATTAACTACCACCTTTTTTTGCGACATAATGAGCGCGCACTAATACATCCGCACAGCATACACCCGTTGCGATGAGAGGTTCTGGAAGATGTCAAAAGAATCCTAATAATGATAGTGCCGATAGTATCTCTCGCTCTGTCTCAATTAGCTCAGATGATCATTTCGAATTGCTTGAGAAAAAGTTGCTGAAGAGCTTGGCGCAAATCATTTCAGAAAAGTTTGGAGAATTCGAAGAACGCATTTCGGTTAAAATTAATAACATTGTAGTTAATACGCATGCAGAAATTGCAAAGTTAGACGACGACATGGGTCAGCTTAAAAAGGAATTAGCAGAGGTGCGATACGAGCTAAATGAGATCCTACGATTACATCGATTAACAGACGTAGTGATAACCGGCATTCCTTCTCGCCCAAGTGAAAATCCCCAACGGCTGGTAATGAATATTTCACATAAAATAAATCATGCACTGTCATCGTTTTCATTTGCCTTCCGTCCAAAGTACTCGATGCACTAGCAAAAAAATCGTAGAATTGTCCCGCTAATCGTGAAGTTCCCCTCTGTTGTTGAACAAAGAGGATTTTTATATAAATTTAAGAGATTTGGTTTACTCAAACTAAACGACGTCGACCACAACTTCACGTCTGACACAAAAGTAAATGCTTTTGAGAGTCTCACGCCCTATAATAGTAAATTGTGTCAAAGCGCAATGAAGTACAGTAGGGATAATAAAATTTTCTCAGCATTCACAAGGCTGGGGGAGGTTTACATATGTGTAAAGAAGGATGACCAGCCGATTAAAGTCAACACAATGAGTTTACTGGAATGTGTAGTAAATGAAGCTCATAATGCAGGAGCTTGTAGTTCACGGCAACAGGAAGAAAGTTTTTAATATAGTGTAGGGTGTTCTCAACTTATCTAGTTAATTGCTCTTTTTTTTTGTCTTTTTTTGTTCTTTGGTTTTTGTTTTGTTTCTCGTTTTTTTTAACGTGTATTAAGCAATATTTATTTTTAATCAGGTGTTCAGTAAGTAAAATTTATTTTTGCGTGTGTTGTCAAGTAATTGGGTTTTAACGGTTCTAGACTCCTTCTCTAGGTAGTATATACATATTCAATTTACAATGCTAGTATTTTCCTCCCTATTTTTTGCTAAACTAATAAGTTGTTTATTTTCATGTCAGTCGCAATCTCACTGCATATGTGTCACAGCCTCTCGCAAATTTGATTTTGCATGCTTTTGCTTTTATATCCACTCGAGAACATCGTTTCCTCAATGTGCCGGGTGCTGGTTTGGTAATAAAAAGTGACCATAGGTCATAATTCTCTGCCGTTGAACAGTGTTGGAACTATGCACAAGGTGTTCTCTGGGCGGACCGAAGGTTTTAACGTATGTCACTTTAATTCACATTGCATATTTCCGAAGATTGAAGAATTGAGGGAAGTCTTCCATTATGCTCGACTTCACGCAGTTCTTGTAAGTGAATCGTGGTTGCGTGAAGATATACCATCTTCTTTAATATCCATTCCTTCAGTCGAAGTCCTCAGAAATGATCGTCATGATAGAATTGGTGGCGGTGTGGCGGTGTATGTGAAATAATATTTTGCGACCAAAATTATAGCTACTTCATCGAATGGTCCTGTTGAATTTTTGTGTGGAAGTGAATACTGGAGGTGATGTTTGTGTGTTGTGCGTGGTGTATTCTCCGCCTGGTCAGTTCAGCACCGAAAACTTTTCCGAACTTTTCGATGCTCTCTCCGACGTCAGTCGGCAATACACTAATGTTTTCGTCGGAGGGGACTTTAATGTCAACATTCTTAGAGGCAGCTCTCAGATCGATTTGTTCCTCTCTAGCATGCAAACTTTAACTTTGAATGTTGTTAACGATTGTCCCACGTATTATAACGCAGTGAACGCATCCCTATTGGATTTATTTTTTGTTACTGACCTGTTTAAAGTACTCTTTTTTAACCAATTATGGTTAAGCATTCTTGACCATGACATTATATTTATTTCGTATGACGTAAAAATTATTCGTCGCCCTGAAAAAACGTTTTTCCAATACAGGGATTTTCACAATGTTGATACGGAATCTCTTTTTGCTGAATCCGAATTATTTCCATGGGCTCAAATATATGATTTGGTTGCCATTGATGACCAAGTTCGTTTTTTGAACAATTCAATTGCGTATTTATACAACAACAATGTCACCCTGTGCAAAAAGAAGATAAATAATACATATTGTCCCTGGTTTAGCACAGAAATTCAGACTCTAATAGCGGATCGGGAATATCTTTATTTTCGATATCGAAGACTGAGGAACGTCGAAAGTCGTGAATTATACAAACGTATTAGAAATAAAACAAATGTAAAAATCCGAGCAGCTAAACATGCTTCTTATAGGAGGAAATTTAACGTTGATGTTCCACCGAAAGTATTGTGGCGCAATCTGTGCAACGCCGGCGCCTGTGGTAAGAATAGATCTCAAAGTAATCTGATTCCTCATGAATTAAACTCATCTTTTGCTAGCAACCAACAGTCATCGGATTGTGCTGGAATCACTCCGTCACAATCAGCAATCAGAGAAAACATTGCTGCATTAGTTTTCGAGGAGTTGGTGGTGATGGGATGCTTAAGGCAATTCTTGATGTCAAATCGAATGCTTCGGGGCCTGACGACATGTCACCTAAGTTTCTTCGCTCCATTTCTCCACTTCACTTTGGTCCCATATCTCATATTTTTAATTCATGCATCACAAAATGCCAATAGAAATTAGCGAATGTCAATCCAATTCCTAAGAAGGCTTTAGCTACGTCACCAGAGGACTTCAGGCCCATTAGTTTGCTCTGTTTTCTTTCTAAGGTTTTTGAAAAGTTGTTGTATTGGCAGATTCAGCACTTTTTAATGAAAAATGATTTGTTGAGATGCTGCCAGTCTGGATTCCTACCTAGGCATAGTTGTGAAGGTCACAAACGACATTCGCACTGCATTGGAAAAAAGGGAAATTTCCATTCTGGCCCTCTTAGATTTTTAAGGTTTTTGACAGTGTTTGCCATAAGAGCCTGCTCGAAAAATTATCCCACCGCTTTGATTTCTCTAGAAGTTCAATCCGCCTGTTGGGAGACTTTCTGAGTGGACGTTTCGGATAATAATAACTATTCTGTCTTTCTCCCCCTCGGCAGCGGCTTCCCACAGGGATCTATTCTGGGAGCTTTGCTCTTCAGCCTGCACATCAATGATTTGCCGCAAGTAGTACGTGATGTTGATATTCACATTTATGCTGATGATGTACATGTCTATTTAAGTCATCCAATAGGACTAATCGAAGATTGTGCGGCTCGATTTGAATGAGATCTACAACTGGTCTAAAGTAAATAATCTGAAACTTAATCCAAGCAAATCTAAATGCATTGCCTTCTCTTCATTGACCATTGACTCGTCAGCCCTGCCTGCAATAACGTTGAATGGAATCCCGATTCCTTATGAGAATAAGGTTCGCAATTTAGGAGTTATTCTTAACTCAAATATGACATGCTGTGATCCCGTTAAAATGAATCTTTCTAAAATTTATACAAATCTTAGGCGCTTGTGATTGTCGTCTAGCATGATTTCGCCGAAAATGCGCTGCCACTTAATTAAGTCTCTAGTATTACAGCACTTTACATTTGGCTCTCTTGTTTTCCCAAAACTTGACTCTCACTGCAGTAGAAAGTTAAATGTCGCTTTTAATGACTGTGTTAGATTCATATTTGGGCTACGCAGATTCGATCATGTCTCCCACCTTAATTTCACGCTACTCGGCTGTTCACTGTACACTTATTTAAAACGGAGGGCCTTATTTTTCTTCTATAACCTATTGGCTACCTCTCAGCCCCATTATGTAAGTAGTATGGTCCGCCATCTACGGTCAACCAGGCGTTATAAACTCTCGATGTCACGATTTCGTACTGCTATTTATGAGGGTTCTAACATTGTTCAACTAACTCGTCTGTGGAATCTATTGCCCCATAACATTCAAAGTGCCAGCACTATCGGCACATTCAGGAAACTTGTAACTGATTTTCTTAATTGAATTTGTTTTTTTTCTCTTTTTCTTGCAGTGACACATCTTTGCATAGACTAGCATAGTTTTATTCTTATTTTATTTTATTTTTATTTATTTTTATATTTTTATTGTATTTTATGCTGTTTTAGTAGTTTCACTCTGTACTGTATGCCCTTAGATATAGTCTAATTCAATTTTTGATCCTGTATTATCTTGGTCAGGTATATTATTTATGCAGTTTTACGTTTAGTTTAGGCTTCCTTTTACCCTTGTAGTAACCCACTTTCTGTTAACGATGCAGATAAAAGATTGTAATCTTGTAGCATCCTAATGAAATAAATTTGAATTTGAATCTGTCAGCTAATGCTGACAGACTTGACTTTACGTCCGAATAAATCACTCTACATACAGCCATAACATCTTCTACGAGAGTAACTTAGACTAAATTATACAGATACCTACATTGAGATTAGTATTGGTCTAAGTTGTCTTAATATTGTGATCGCCACCAGTGCACTGTTCTGTCACTACATATATTCATATAACAGCTCTTACACTTTTCATGAAGTACTGAGTTACATCAAGTGTCTACAGCGTATAAGGCTTAAACACACGGCTTAAACAAACGGCAGCCTATTGCATTGCAGTAATAGGAGCAATTTCCTCCAGGAACGGTTTATTGAGCTTGCATCACATAGGAATCTGCAGTGCAGTGAACGAAATTGCGTCTCAGCTGATGTGTCAAAATTTATAATGAGAATATGTGCTTGTATTCTCTGTACCGTGGTGCTGTTTTACTTGATGCTTGTATAGAATACACAGGCTTCAATATATAGACTGATGACAGCTCGCAAAAAGTGAAGCCAGCATAAAATATGCTTTTGACGTTGCGAGAGATTTGTGCTGCCACAAAGTAAGAAAATTATTTCCAGAAAGGAAATTGTTATATATAAAAGGAGATTATTTATTGCAATAATATATGTTATTAGCTTGATACTTTATAGTAATACTAGGGAGAGCCCGTCGGTGTTTTCCGGCGATAATATAGATACCTAGATGCTAGGGGAGGGGGGTGTTTAGAGACGCAAAATATCTAAGCTATTATCTGACTCGATCGCGCGATTCCGTACTCTAAGGTTTCACTCTGTGCCTGTATGTATGTGTGTGTGCAACGTCGACGCCTTCTTAGGCGGTGCCCAAATTTATAGTAAAACACGAAATTTTTTATGGCAACCCTACGAAGGAGTTGCCAGATTGGTCACATTTCGAACTGTATTTGCAATTTTTATGAAAACGCCATGTACAAAATATGAGCCCTCCACCTCGACGCCATCTCAGGCAGCTACCAAGTATATAGCGAAAAACAAAAGTTTTCTATAGCAACACCAAGAAAGGGTAACCCGATTTAGACCATTTTTGAAATTTTATTTACCATTGCTATGAAAACAACACGTACCAATTTTTTTGCATGGCAACCCTACAAAGGAGTTGCCCGATTGGTCGCATTTTTGAACTTAATTTATATTTATTTTTAAAACGATACGTGTAAAAAATTTCAGCTCTCTACGTTGACGCGTGAAACAGTGTCAAAGTATATAGTGAAAACCTAAAGTTTTGTATGGCAAGATCAAGAAGGGGTCGCCCGATTTGTTCCATTTTTGAACTTGTATTTGCAATTTTCATGAAAAGGCCGTTTACACACTCTGAACTCTCCACGTCGGCGAATTCTCAGACAGTCTCCAAATATATAGTGAAAACCCACTGGAAATGACATTAGTCATACATATTAGATCAAGCATTATTCAGGTATTTGGAGTAGTGCATAGGTACTTGATCGATATGATAGGTAATTCGCCTTTCTATCTGAGTTGTGGAAGTGGCGGCTTTATTCTGACTATAGCAACTAAATTTATAATAAAGCGAAAGAATGGTTTAGGTATTCTGACATCAGGGTATTAACCATTTTGCTCCTTTACTTAGGAAATTATAATGCATTCGGCGTTGACAATTTTAGAAACCTATTCTGGTACTCATTTGTTAATTTTTTGAGATGCCAAAACTGCCAAATTAAGAATCTTACAGAACCTCTGCTTACCTTCGTTTTTCTGACCACCTAACGATATGATAATCGATACAGATTGACAATATCGTTACTCAGAAGAAAGTATTTTAACGCTTATTCAGAAAGTACAAAAAGTGGTAGTAATAACTTTAAAACTGTATGCTCACCACATAAATTGGAGCTCTTAATTTGATTTAAAAAAGAACACAGTGCAAAGAATTTTCGCAATATTTATTTCTCAAGTTTAAAAGGAATTAAATGATATAAAAATTCGTGAACAAACATGTTGCTGCGAGCGTGGCTTTTGGTTCGTTAATTAAAACACGATATTACATATTTAATATACAAGTTCTTCATTTTCGTATTACACTTATAAAATTCACAAACAATCAACTCAACTATAATTATCGCTAATACTGTACTTTCATTTATCAAAATCCAATTACACTTTCGCCTGTTTATTACTTTCACTTGTTAACGCTGCAACGTCTAAGACAAGACTCTTTTCTTGCGGTGACAACTCTTATATTTATACCCGAGAAACTCTCCACATTATTCTGGAGTGTTATATTACAGAATCTTCTTGACTATTCTATTCCTGAACCTTCCCGAAGATTCCATCATGGATTCTCCGAACCTGAAGTTGCTTACTCTCCATTTCCAGTAGATATCATCAGTTGCCTCTTTCTGTTGCACGTAACACTACCCCTTCCTAAAATTGTTCGTCCCGAACAATAGGTGGTTCACGGTCCTGATGCTCGTAGAATTGACACAAGCGGTCCAAATGAACAATTTTACGCGTGCCTCTTGTACCACGCTGAATCCTGTATACCACATCATTTATTCTAGTTACTACTGAATAGTGTTGTTGTGATTTTGGAGAACGTCCCTTACGTCGGTTCGGGTTGTACAGCTAAACAAGATCACCTTCATTAAATCCTGCTGAATTCGCACGTAAGTCATAGCGGTTCCTCATCCGATTGGCATTTACTGCTAATTTTGTTCTCGTGGCTTTTTGCCCATAAGCTCACCGTTCCAATGGGGGGGGGGGGGGGCTCTGATATGAAACTCATACATTTCCTTTCAGCTTCTACGTAACGGCCCTTTGCAAGAAGCACACATAGTGCATCTACGACACCACTTCTCCACATCCTCTCGCATATGGCAACCAAAAGTTGCGCAATAAATAATACCGAATTGGGTCAGTAGGTTTGGTGTGCCTGACGAACTTCATTCGGAGCAAGGACGGAACTTCGAATCGCGGACTTTCCAGGAGATGTGTAAATGGTTGGGAATAAGACAAACCAGAGCAACTCCTCTACACCCACAATCTGATGGCATGGCAGAGAGCTTCAACAGAACATTGGTCGAGCATATTGCTATATTCCTAATGGCTGATAGATCAGCCGTTCATAACACTAACGGACAAACCCCAGCTTAGGTCATATTCGGAAGGGAGATGCGTTTACCTAGCTACCTAGAATTTGGTACCCCCAGAGTTGAACAAAAGCATAGACTAAGTATAGACTGGAATAACGAAGAAATTTTGGTGTGTGAATTCAGCGCCACTCCACTATGGTGGCGAGTGGATTTAATTTAAAACATAATTTACTAATTGTAATTTGCCTACTTCTAGACATTTAAATACTTCTAGGCATCTTAATTTTGTTCTTACTTTCATTGTGAAATAGAACGAACGAACTATGTATGTACATACTAATAAAATTGTATAATCACAAATTAAATAAAGTTTTGTAGTAGGGTTGCACATTTTATGTATAGTAAAGGCACTGCAACATGGTTAAACGATAAAAATGTGCCATGATATGGCAAGAAATATCAGTACTGTTCGAGCTTGCAAGAAATAATTTTTCCACAATCAAATAAATGTACTCACAAATACCACTGGTAAAAAATGAAATCTGATAGGAAGCTTGTGCATAGAATTTGCGATATGCAGCTTGCGCATAGAATTATCGCGACAAATTCAAAGGTAAAGAATGAGAAACTGGATATGCAGCTTGTGCATAGCCATGCTTATCAGTACCGAGAGTAAGAAATAAGACAATTTCTCGGTACTCTGAACGACAGAAGAACTCGCGGGTACAATAAGTACTTACTCCTACATAATAAAAATGTACAAAAATTAGCTAGTAAGCAGTTTTCATGTATAAATTAAATTCAAATATGCAATAAAGTTCTAGTTGATCGAGAGAAGTTTTTTAAGCCACACGTTCAAGCCACTACGAAGTTCTGTTTTGCCCCCTACCCAAGGTAAGGCAACTAGGACAAATAATGAATCAACTGTTCAAGAGTCTTGGTACAAGGACCAACGACTCTCACAACAAAGTCAAGGTCCAAGTACCTTTGACTCCAACAACAAGTGATTTGACAAAGGCAAAATAGCCTTTAACATTTTGGTGACCCCGACGTGATCAAGTGCTTCACTTGATTACGATCTCCTACCACAAGGAGCCGCAACCATAATGGAGGAATTGACGCAGCGCCAAAGAACACCGGAAGTGCGAAAAATTGGTAAAAGGCCTCAAGGAGGATTCACCAGACCAGAAGACGCTTTCCTATTTGCAGGAGAAACTACACGAACTGGATAATCTATGGGGCCAGTTTTCATCTACAGATGCCCTCATTAAAACCAGACAGTTCACGCCTATGTCACCCACGCGTACTTCGCTGGGGTCAAGGCAGTCTATCACATATCCCGCGGTCAGACACTAGGATTAATCAAATCCATCCATCCAGGACCAGCACCACTCGCAGGAGAACCAAGTACCCCAGCGCAAAAGCAAGATAAACCTAGTGCCAATTCCACAGAACAAGATTACATGACACAAACAGACAAGACAGGTTGAATACAACTATGAGCACTTCAGCCAATAGCGAAGATTGCTTAACCAGATGTATTCGAAAATAGAAGGCTGGTATCCAATCGTTACGCCACCTTCTGCAAGGAATAGAGTCAGAAGATCAACAGCTCTAAACCAGGCAGTATTATCAATGTAAAATAAACAGCATTGAGCGATACTGGCCGCAGGTACAGAGCTCTAATATGGAAATATGGCAGATGGTGGATGACCCGTCAGAAGTTGGCTACAACGCTGAAGAATACTTTCAATTCGAAGACAGGATACAATACACTATCATTCGGCTCTCTGAAAAATTGGCCCAATATGCCACACCAAGACACAACGAAGTGTCAAGTAGTGGTGCGGCGTTGAAGCTACCAAAGCTTCTAATTCCAACCTTAGATGGTGACTACATGAAATGGAGACAATTTTATGACTTATTCACCCAGATGGTGCATAATCAGCCCATGAGAAAGGGTCAGAAAATATGGTACCTAAAGACCAACTTGAAGGGAGAAGCTGAGAAGCTCATTCTACACTTTACCTTATCAGACGACAATTACACTTCTGCATGGCAAGTCTCGGTACGAGAATACAAGGTTGTTGGTGACAGCACTTATCGATAAACTGCTATCACAATCTAAGCTTACCTCAGAAGATGTGTCAACCATTAAGGCCTTACGTGACTCAACGAAGAAAGCCCTTATGGGCCACGAAAATCTTGGTGTCTCCACAGTTAATTGGGACCCATTGTTACTAAACATTTTGGAGAGAAAATTAGATAAGGCGACACATAATCTATATGAGCAGTCACTAGAACAACCTCGAGCCCTGCAATCAGTGGAGAAGTTCCTCAATTTTCTGGAATCTCGCTTATAGTCCCTAGAAGCTCTGGGCCAGAAAGATAAGCTAACGGACAAATCACGGCGACAACTAAACCAAGTTCCCAGTAGGGTCAATTCGTTTGTATCAACCAACACACCTCAACCGAAATGCATAATTTTCAAGTAGAACCATCAGCTTTTCAGTTGTCGGAAATTCCTGCAGTATATACCTGTTGAACGCTTGAGATTGCTACAGAAGAATAACTTGTGTATTAACTGCCTCAGGTCTGGACTTTATGCAACCAACTGTACATTAACGGGATGTACCCATTGCTCCAAGAGGCCCAATACATTAGTGCATCTACATGACACATAACAAGAGAAATCGAGCTCGACACAAGCAATGACATCTCAACCTCAGCAACCAATGATAGCTGAATCTACAAGCCAATCCATGACACTAGCAACGCAGAAGGTTATTCATCATAAAGGCTATATATTGCTCAGCACACTTGCAATAAATCTTACTACACATGATGGCAAGTGCATGATGTGCAGAGCTATTATCGACTTTGGATCTCAGGTGAGCCTCATATGTGAAAGAATCATTAAGAAACTAGGTTTAAAGGGGGCTCCGGCGCTAATGCATATTCAAGGCATCGGTCAGTCGAAACAACAAGCAAATAAACTAGTAAGCGTGTTGATCCAATCACGCACGAGTGGGTTTTATGCTAGATTAGAAGCATTCATCCTCAAGCAAATTTTAGCACCGCAGCCGACCCGACCAATTGATAGTTCAAGATGGAGAATTCCATCCAATATTAAGTTGGCCGACCCAAATTATTGACTACGTAGACTTACTGATTAGAGCAGAATTCTACTACCAGCTTTTATCGGTTGGGCAGATAAAACTAGGAGAAGGCTGCCAACATTACAGAACACTGTGCTCGGCTGGGCGTTAGCTGGTAAGATGGACAGGATACCGCAAAACCAAACGATCTGTTGTGTATTTAATAGCGGCCAATAAATGGAGCTTCAACTAGAAAGGTTTTGGAACTTGGAAGAAGCTTCTGAAGATAGGAAAACCTTCACACCTTCAGGAAAACGATGTGAAGAACATTTTAAACAAAGTGTCAAAAGAAGTGATACAGGTCACTTTATTGTCAAACTACCATTCACGGAAAATCCACAAAAATTAGGTGAGTCTAAGGACATCGCATTACGGAGGTTCTGGTCAGTAGAGCGAAAACTAATGAAGAATAGTGAGCTCCGTTCCCAGTATGTTGAGTTTATGAATGAATATCAAAACACCACATTATTTCATTCCACACCATTGTGTGCACAAACCAGAGAGCACGACAACGAAACTGAGAGTTGTGTTCGATGCCTCTTGCAAAACATCTTCCAATGTCGCTTTGAATGATATACTTGCGGCAGGACCAACAATACAAGACAAATTGTTCTCCATCTTGCTCAGATTTTGATTACCACGGTTTGTCTTCACTGCCGACATCGAGAAGATGTATCGGCAAAAAATGGTCAATGACGACGACCGAAAATTCCAACTAATTTTTTGGAAAGTCGGCCCAGATCATCCTCTAAAATGCTTTCAACTGAATACGGAACAACCTCTGCTCCGTATTTGGCAACAAAGTGTCTGCAAAGACTGTCTCAAGAGCAGGCCACATGACATCCACTAGGAGCAGAAGTACTGGCCAGAGATTTTTACGCGGACGATGTGATCTCAGGATCAGATAGCCCGTCTACTGCTTGTGAAATGCAGACACAACTAGAGATTTTTACGTGGACGATGTGATCTCAGGATCAGATAGCCTGCCTACTGCTTGTGAAATGCAGACACAACTGATAGCATCACTGTCTAAGGCAGGATTCACAGTCCGAAAATGGTGTGCGAACCACCCACGGCTATTAAAAGGTGTTCAACAAAAGGATATCGACCCACAGCTTAAACTTGGCCGCGAAACTGAGGAGCAAACAAAAATTTTGGGTCTCACTTGGCTACCAAACTCGGACTCATTTTGTGTCAAAACCACCAAAGTCGAAAGGAACACAGTCACAAAATGAACAGCAGGTTCAGACATAGCACGAATATTTGACCCACTTGGCATCATGTCTCCAGTAGTGGTTACGTCCAAGATATTTCTGCAACGACTATGGCGTTAAAATTAGATTGGGACGCATCTATACCGATGGAGATGTATACACATTGGGCTATGTTTTGTAATGACCTACAATCGTTAAACGACATTAAATTTCCAAGACATGTACTGTCTCAAGAATCATTAAAGGTCACACAGATATACACTTTTGCTGATGCTTCCCAGAAGGCCTTCGGAACTGCAGTGTACATCAGATCTATAACCAAGAAGAATCAGATCGTAGTACAGTTGGTGTTGTGATGAGTGATAGAAGGTACACGTGTTTCACATCGGCCCCCGCGTTTTTTTTTTTTTAAATTCTATTACCAGTTGTTTTAAATATCGCACGAAATTGTAATCACTTGCTAATTATTCTCGAATAGTTTTAATTTTGGTTACCCGTCTATAATAATTTGTTTAAACTGTGAATTCCTGGGATAAAATTGCCTTAAATTCAAGTAATTAGCGGTTGTTTTTCAATAGTGATAATCAAAAGACTATTTTCTCTTGGAGAGATACTCTTACTTAACATCGTCATCATCAATAATGTCAAACAAACAACAAAAGAAGGAGAAGCACCCATCTTCCTCGTCAAACTCTGAGGAGAGCAGCCAGAAGCTTACCCGCAGTGCAGCTGGTAAGCTTAATCTTGAAAATACTAGCTCATTAGATGTTCTGCCCGTTCCAGCCGATAAACAAATGGAATTATTCGAATCACGCCTTCTTAAAAAAATAAATGGTCTTTTACAACATCTCAAATCTCGTATCACAGCAAAAATTGATGATGCTATCCAGGCCTTAAGTAATAGAATTTTGGCTCGTGAAAACTCGCTGAATAAAATTCAACATGAAAATAAATCGCTACAAATACAACTTGATGATCTGAACCGTATGCAGCCCTTAAATGATGTTATTATACGGGGTATTCCGAATCAGCCTAAAGAGAATACCTTGAACATAGTTAAGAGTATTTCTAAAGTGATCGATCATCCCGTGTATCCACATATTGATGCTTTTCGCATCAGAGCTAAATCGCCGTGCGCAAAACACTCCGATCATTGCTCGTTTCTCTTGCCATGCTGAGCAAAGAGCTTTCTTATCAGCTTGCTATAAGTTGAAGGGGTTCCAGCTATTACTACTGGAGGGTTTCTGCTCTAATAGTCCGATCTACATTAGTGAGAGTTTGACACCTCATAACAACTCTCTTCTTCGTGAAGCACTGAAGCTCCGTAAAGCGGGTAAAATATTTACAGCGAGAACGAGAAATGGGTACCTCTACATCAAGAGAAACAAAGAAGATAACGAGATGAAAATTGCTAATCTGGAGCAATTACAAAATTTAGCGCCAAATTCTATTCGCTGACACTGAATTGAGTGCTGATAATACCGATCCTATGGAGCTGGAGCTGACATATTATTATGTTTACCTTTGCGACAACTTTTTAATGAAATTTATTTGAATTTTTGTTTTCTTTTTCTAGATTTTATTTTTTATTTTCATTTTTCTTCTGATAAATTAATGCTAAAATTTGCAGTTACTGTCGCTCAGTTTTTATTTTTAAGTTTCATTGAATTTTTTTTTTTTTTTTTTTTACTAGTAATTTTCCTTTCCTACGAATTGATCAATTCGTATTTTTCTTTCATAATTTGTCAATTTGTAGCCCTAATTATAATGAAAAGTCTCGTTAACATTTATATTATTGTGACTTTTGGCAGCTATGTAAACTTTCTTCATTGCACTTTTTGCTTTCTTTGTACAGAGCTCGACACAGCTTATTTTTCTATTTTTCTTGTCTGTATCACTGATGGAGGTATATTCACTTATGAGTTCGGTGAATGGTCTGTGTGAGTTGGACAGGGTAAGATCAGTATTTAATATACTATGTGGATTCTCTCCTGGATTTCACGCGTGTACTATTAATGCTAGGAGCCTACGGAATAAAATGGATGAATTTTGTCAGATTTTTATCAATTCTAATATTCATGCTATCCTCGTTACCGAATGGCTGAAGCATCATGTACCGTCGTCTTTCCTTGCAATACCTGGTTTTAATCTATTCCGAAGTGATCAGTTAAGTCACAGGGGAGGTGGTGCTGCGATCTATTTGAGGGACAATTTAAAGGCTAAAATCGTAGATTCTTCATCGACAGGGGAAACCGAATTTTTGTGCTTGGAGGTTGTAGTTGGTTCCGGGAAAAGCCTATTATGTGCTGTGTATCGCCCTCCTGGTGTCTATAGTGAGCAGTCTGTTGTACAGTTTACCAATTCAATGTCACACTTAGTACACCGATACAACGATGTTATAATTGGTGGTGATCTCAATGTTAACATCCTGATGGATAATGTAATGACTGATAGGTGCTTGTCTGATATGGTGGCGCTCCACTTGGATGTAATAAATTCTTTACCTACTTTTTTCAATTGTGCCAACCCTTCACCTTGTCATGGTTACTAATAAGAGTAATATCCGATTTCACAACCTGCTGAGCCCACCAAGTATGCTTGATCATGATATATTCTTTATGACTTATAATCTCTTCCCGGAGGATGGGAATCTTAACAAAACTTTCTGCTATCGTGATTTCAATCATCTTGATAATCTTAACCTGATAGACGATTGCATGTCACTAGATTGGAATGACATTTTCCTTCTTCCATCGGCGGAGCGGCAACTATGTAAATTTAATGAGTTGATCTCTTATTTATATAATAAACATGTTCCACTTAAAGTCAAACGGATCCGTCCATATAGCAATCCATGGTTTTCTGATGTAACGCGCTCTCTCATTGTAGAAAGGGAGTTCTTATAAAAACAGTGGAAACGTCTACATAATTATTACACCCGCACACTCTATAAACAAGCTCGCAACAAGGTCATTTCTGCAATTAGGAGAGCTAAGTGTGAGTATTTTTCTTCTAAATTTGATCCTAGCTTACCTTCAAAAACCCTGTGGGGAAACCTGAAGCGAGCTTTCATTTATTCTGATGTCAACCCTGAATGTCCCTTCGATTCTGAGGAGCTTAACCGGCATTTTACTTCAGGTCCAGCAACAAATTTATTTATCAAACAACACCCTAATATGTCCTTTCTTGCTTTACGTGAACAAAGTGTAAATTGCTTCTCTTTCCGGTGTGTGGAGAATGATGACATTTTTAAATCGATATACTCCATCAAGTCCCATGCTACTGGTTTTGATGAAATAAATCCTCGTTTTCTTAAGATATTACTGCCTTACATTTTTCCTTATATTCGGCAAATCATGAACACTTGTCTCACTACATCTCTCTTCCCAGAAGTATGGAAAATAGCTAATGTTACTCCTGTCGCAAAAATAATATCTCCCACAGAGCTGGCACACTACCGTCCCATCAGTATCCTCAGATTTCTTGGCAAAGTCTTGGAAAAGCTTATGCGAGCCCAGATTGAAAAGTATGTATCATATAATGATCTCTTGGCGAAATATCAGTCTGGTTTTCGGGCACGACACAGTTGTGAATCTGCATTACTCAAGGTCACTCCGGACTTGCGATCGGCTCTAGATGTGGGAGATCTTGGTGTGCTGGTTTTGTTGGACTTCTCTAGGGCATTTGATTGTGTTGTGCATGAGAAATTGCTGCGTAAGTTGTATGCAAACTTTTATTTCTCCTCTTCTGCTGTTAAGATGATAGCAAGTTTTCTCTCAGAGAGGTCTCAACAGGTGATCATAAATGGAGTTTCGTCTTCTCAAATGCATCTAGCATGTGGAGTTTCTCAAGGATCAGTCTAAGGACCTCTCCTCTTTAGTCTCTACATTAATGATTTATGTGATGTGGTACATGATGTCCAGCTGCACCTGTATGCAGATGACGTGCAGCTGTACTTATGTAGACCTCGTGGACTGATTGAGGACTGTATCTGCAGAATAAATGATGATCTTTCAGAAATTTTTAGGTGGTCAATTGATAATCAACTGCTTCTTAACCCCCATAAATCACAATGCATAGCCCTTTTTAATTCTGACCTTAATATTGAGGATCTTCCCCCAATTATGCTTAATAAAGTGGAACTACCTTATGTAAACTGTATAACCAATTTGGGAGTGAAAATTAATAATCGTTTGAGGTGCTGTGATCATTTTAAATCTATAGTGGGTAAAATTTGTGGTGGGTTGAGGAGGCTTTGGCTATCTGCCAATGTACTTCCGGTCGATTTGCGTTTGAGACTAGTTTGGACACTTTTGGTGCCCCTTTTTTCCTATGGTAGTTTAATTTACATGAAACTAGACTCAGTTTGCAATCGAAAGCTTGAGGTTGCTTTCAATGACTGTATACGGTTTGCTTTCGGTTTGCGTCGTTCTGCTCATATCACACCTTACAGACCATCGACCTTGGGTTGTACTCTAGACTCGTACTTAAAGGGTAAAGCACTAATATTCCTACACAATCTTCTTCGTTCAGGTGAGCCCGAGTATTTATCTTGTGAAGTTAAATTTCTGCAATCTTTGAGAGGACACAAACTTCTGATTCCACGATTCAATTCATCCATCCTAGAAGGATCTTACTTTGTCCAGGTTGCACGACTTTGGAACTCCCTAACTCCTCATGCACAGAGTGCTACTTCTGTCGGTGAATTTAAGAAACTTATAATATAATTTTATTTTATAATTTACAAATTAATATGCTGATTGTGTCGAACTCTTTTCTTTTTATTATTATTTTGCTACTATGTTTATTTAAAAAAATTATTTTTTTCTCTTTTCTTTTCTCTCTGTTCTATTTTTTTTACTTTTTACTTTTCTAATGAATTGTAAGTATTTCAATTTATTTTGTACTACGATAAGATTTTCAATCTTGTGTACAAATTGGAAATAAATGTGATTGATTGATTGATTGAGTGCTGTGTGCCAAGTCGAAGGTAGCACCAATTAAGCAAATTAATTACCTCGACTTGAACTATGTGCAGCTAAACTAGCAGCTGAGCTCACCATGCGTGTCAAAAGGGATTTAAATCTAAGAAACAAGCCGATTTATTACTGGAAGGATTCGGAAATTATTTTCATCATCTTCATCATTCTATACATTTGTGGCCAATCGAGTGGCGAGCATTCAGGAACTATCCAATCCTGAACAATGGCGTCATATCGGCTCGGAGGAAAATCCTGCTGATATTTTGACCCAAGAGTTAAACCCGGACAAGCTGAAATCTTGTAACTTGTGGTTTTATGGGCCTATATTTTTACATGGCAGTGAATCATCATGGCCACAACCATATTCAAGGAATATTGAGTGTAATTTAGAAAAGAAGCAAACTGTACTGCCCATAACCACAAGGCAGGATTCCACACATTTCATTCTAAATATAAATCATCATAACTCGTTCAAAAAACTAAGCCGCATCACAGCATACGTCTTACGCTTCATAAACCGATTGAAACACAGAAGCAAAAAGATAAACATAACTAACACACAACCACTCATGGTTGAAGAGCTCAATGAAGCCCTTGTAGTAATTGTTAAGGTAATACAGGAACAGTGTTTTAACAGGAAGATTAATCAACTAAGGCAATTTAAACATCTAGCCAAAGGTAACCCATTAATTATTATGGCACCTTTCTTAGATGAAAGGGATATAATACGCGTTGAAGGACGTATGCAACTGGCAGACGTATCCTATGAGGCAAAGTACGCAATGCTACGTATTCCCATCAGTTTACTAAACTTCTGATGATCAAAATTCACGTTGAAAATATTCACGTTGGTCCACAGGCGCTCCTAGCAATCACGAGACAATAACTTTGGCCAGTAAAGGGCAAAACGATTGCAAGATCTATAGCTCACAATTATGTACGCTGTGCAAGAGTTTGCTCTTGAAGAATGATGTCACAGGCAATGGGAAATTTGCCTCCTCACCGAGTGCAACCTGCACGGCCATTCACAAATGCTGGTGTGGATTTTTGTGGGCCAGTGTGGACACATTACAAGTTTAGAGGAAAGCGCCCACAGAAGTCCTACATTGCGGTATTCTTCTGCTTTGCCACCAAGGCAGTTCATTTGGAAGTGGTCAGTGATTTAACCACACAAGCATTTCTCGTGACTCTTAAACGATTCGTGGCAAGGAGAGGCCATTGTCGAAATATTTATTGCGACAACGCAACGAATTTCATTGGCGCCAAAAATGAACTAGAAGAGCTGAAGGAAACCATATATTCTGACAAGGCAAGGACAAAAATAGCTGCAGTTTGTGAAGCCAAGGGCACTGACTTTAATTTTATTCCGCCACGTGCCCCTCATTTTGGTGGTCTCTGGGGGGCTACCGTCAAGGCAGCTAAGCACTCACCAGCACGATTGATCCAAACTCAGAACTAGTAAAAGCCAATCTTCCAACCAGATGGAAATTGGTCGCCCACCTGAAAAACGAATTTTGGAAGCAGTGATCCAGAGAGTACCTGAATGAACTACAACGGCGCACTAAATGGAAGACATCAAGCCAAAATATCGAAACAGGAACGTTGGTCATCATTAAGGAGGACAACCTGCCTCCATTTAAATGGCCACTAGGAAGAATAATAATTAGCGACATTAAAGCGGACGACGGCTTTTCTCGGGTGGCTGATGTCCGAGTAGCAAACAATATCTTGCGTCGACCTATATATAAGCTGGCACCACTTCCCATATTAAATGAGGAAACACCTTTGGCGGAGGAATCAGTACCAAGGAAAACTAGCACCAGCATTAAAATAGATGCAACCGCCTCAAGCTCGGCATCAACGCAGCAAAACCAGTCTAGTTCAACGCCGACAAATAAAATTCCAAAGCATAAGGCCGATATTCAGCAGGATCCACAATCAGGATATTACTAATGGCTTGTTTGTGCCTACCATCAAGTATCGCTTCACCTGTTGAAATAACGCCATTAAAATCTCAGCCAGGACTCCACTTTGAAAACCTTGGCACCGCGAGCGTGATTTCTAATTAATGGAACCTGATTGTCTATTATAATATGACGCGCTATTGGAGAGAGTTCGAAAATTTACTGAATGGAAGTCGGGTGCTAATTGACCTCTGTAAATCAATCACACGAGATAAATCATGCAGAACTATAGTCCCACAACTAGAGCATCTAAAGGCAGAGCTGGCCAGCAATAACGAGCTGTTAAAGCCACAAGTCGATGTCGAAAAAAGCAGAACTAGAAGAGACTAGCCAGTATAAAGAAATAGAATCAGATTAGCCCAACTTGCCAACTTAACTCAATTTACTTCAGAGGAACTTCAGCAAGAAAGACTAACCCTCCTATTTACATCGCTGTCCATACAGACAATTTTAGTGGCTTCAAATATACAAAGAGTGCAGTTCGCCATTATAGATACGCTTACTGACACTCACAATGGACGAGTTAGTCCCCAATTGATCTCACCGAACCAACTAAGACAAGAATTTCTTACCATCAGAAACCACTTAGCACCATCTTTAAGACTCCCAGTGAGACCAGATGACGTTCGCAGCTTATATAACCTACTGAAGGCAGCACAACGAGTCACAGCAAGATACGTAATCTTTAAGCTCAGTCTACCATTACTATCACCTAAGGATTTTGAGCTCTTTCGGATAATACCGATACCAGTACTCATCAATGGCACCCTAATCAAAATTACGCCATCATCTAAGTTTTTAATTATCAACCTACATCGGGACCAGAGGTACAATCATGCATCTCCATCAATGAAGGTCATCATTTATGTAAGCAGACTCATCCAATTTACAATCGGGGGTCAAGTAAAAGCTCCTGTGAGGTAAATTTGATAAACGGGTTATCACCAGCGTCATTATGCCGCATCGTTGACATCGAGATGAGCCCCAGTGGATCCAGCTAAACAATCCAAACCAATGGATATTTGCGATCAAGGAAAGGGTGTTAGGATCGGGCATCATGAAGTTACAGGAGCATTGCATGATAAAACAGAACGAAGTCACGGGTCAGGGGTACAATATCTACCCAAGTGTGAATAGGATGTCCTACACTCCTATAAGCAAAATCACAGACATCGTGAAACAAGAGGAGTTAGACGCTGTAATAAACAAGGTATCAGCCTACAACGCTTAGTTTCGGAAGTTGCCGGAACTTAAACAACGCCTCGATACACAAATCCCCAACAGTAAGCTACCCGCTAGACTCCAGGTGCATGATGTTCACCAGTATGCCGTAGGATACATAGCGATGTTACTAGCAGGCACTATCGCTGTATGTTTGACATGTAAGGTTAAAGCTAATTGCTGTAATTGGTGCCGAAAACCGGATGAATGCCCAAAACCAAAGCGTCATCCAAGACGGATCGATGCAGACTTTCCACAGCCAACCCTTGTCCAAGGAGAAGTTTGGCCGGAGATTTTGCAATAACCATCGAGAATCAACTATAGTTGAACTACAGTCCAATGCGGGGGAGGATGTTCGAGCTTGCAAGAAATAATTTTCCCACAATCAAATAAATGTACCCACGAATTCCGCTGGTAAAAAGTGAAATCTGATATGCAGCTTGCGCATAGAAATATCGCGACAAATTCAAAGATATAGAATGAGAAATTGGATATGTAGGATATTTTAGAAAATCAGTTTTCCTTGTTGCGCTTAATGGGTGGATTTAACAGATATTCATCAGCAAGGGAATACAAGAATCACATAAAACATGTAATATCCAAGAAATACGTCAGATCTGAATTAAATCAGAATCGTCAAATTATTTACAGTGTGATGATTCTGGTAGGAGTCAACATGAAAATAAGAACTCTACTTCTGATTTTTAAATTGTTCGAACAAACATACTAATAAGCGAAACTGCCAAAACCGCGGAAGACAATGGTAATGATGAATGGATAGTAGAAACGGAACACATTGAGAACTTTTTACATATAGATGATATTGTTACGTGCAACAGAAAGAGTCAGCTGGTGACATCTACTGGCAATGAAGAGTAAACAACTTCAGGTTCGGAGAATCGATGGTGGAATCTTCGGGAAGGTTCAGGAATAGAATGAATAGAATAGACAAGAAGATTCTGGAATAAAACACTTCAGAATAATCTGGAGAGTTTCTGGGGTATAAATATAAGAGTTGTCACCGCCAGAAAAGAGTCTTGTCTTAGACGTTGCAGTGGTAACAAGCAAAAGTAATAAACAGGCGAAAATGTTGGGATGTTTGGATAGTGATAATTGAAAGTACAGTATTAGCGATAATTGAAATTGAGTTGCTTAATTGAAGGTTTGTGAATTTTATAAAATTAGAATGAAATAAAGAACGTATACATTAAATATTTAATATCGTGTTTTAAATAACGAACCAAAGGCAACGCCCGTAATAACTGGTGTCAGAAGTGAAATAAATTTGCGAAATAAAGTGGTGGCAATTAACTTAAAAATGCAATGTGTGATGAATTTTGTGAAATTGTGTTAAAGTGGAGGAGCTTCAAATACAGGATGATATGAAAGTGGAGTTAAGGAACCGGTCATTACAAACGACAGGTGCAAAGAAAGTTCTGGTCGAGCGACTTAGACAAGCTTTGATAGAGGAAGGAAAAAATCCTGACATGTTTGTTTTCGAAGAGAATTTTGAAGAAACCGATGCTGAAGAAGAGCCTGCGATGAAAATGGAACCGCTTTTGAGTAATTTAATGAGCAAAATGGAATCCCGTTTAGATGAGTAAAAGAAATGTATGGAAACCCGTCTGGACGAACAAAAGAATGCTTTTGAGAAACAAAAGAATTCTCTGGAATCCCGTTGGGATGAACAAAATAATTCTCTGCAGAATTGTCTAGAAACTTGTTTGGAGGAACAGATGAATTTTCTGAACGGTTAATTTGACGAACAAAATGTGAAAATTGAAGAAATCTAGCAAGAAGTGTTGGAAGTTCAACAACAAGTGTCGGAAGTACAACAAAATGTCACGGAACATCTTGACAACTTTAAAACATCTGGAAAAAATAAGAATCGTCAGCCTCTAAACGTAGCAGCTGAAATATCCGGTGGAGGTAGAATGAAACCTCCAATATTTGATGTATAAAATTCGTGGCACATCTTCAAGAGACTATTTAAGACAGCTTCAGAAGTAAATGGATAGAATGATGAAGACAAAGCTATAGCATACTTCGAGGTCCTGCGTCAGAACACTTACAAACTGTACCGATTGAAAAGCAACGTGATTATACTTCATTAGTACAGGCGATAGAATTACGTTAAGGAGATGAACACATGCAGAAAGTATATCGCCTACAGTTGCGCAACAGGATTCAAAAGCATGGTGAATCACTACAACAACTTCAGGCAGATACGGAAAGATTAGCGCATCTTTCATACTCGAGCGTGAATGCGGATTTTCTCAATGAAGTGGCGACGGAGGCATTTGTGAACGCTTATTCCAGATCAAAATTTACAACAACCGTTAAGGTTAGCACGAAAGAAATCAACAGAAAAAGCACTAGTCTATGCATTAGTGTACGAATCCGCCAGACAAGCTTCGCGGAGTGCAGTACGAATGAGAGACATTTCGGTGGACGAATGTGCTCGTAATAAAATGCAGTCATCACAGAGCTCACCTTTGCGTGGCCTCCTTCGATGTTGCAATTGAAATAGACCAGGGCACCTTCAAAGAGACTGTAGAAAACGTCGACGAGTGGAATCTCTAGAAGAAGAAATGAGAATGGAATTGAAAAGATATCGAGCTGGGCAATAGACTTGCAAATGATTGCAGTTTCACCGAGCACCCCTTCACGTAGTGTTCTTCGATGCTGGGATTGTAATAATTGGGATACCTTCAAGGCGACTGCAGAAAACGCCGTCGAAGGGAATCAACAGAAAAGAAAGGGAGAGAAGTATGTCCAAGTTGGCGAGCTAGAGAGCAAACTATTCTTAAAGAGAGTAGACTCCAACCTTATGGCTTTGAGATCCAACACAGGAAAGGACGTATCCATGGAAATTCAGACGCCTTTGTACAACGTCCATGCGAACCTGAACGTAAGCATTACGGCTATGAGCTACTATACAGTTGGTGACTGTGGAACCATCCGCAGGTTGGGACATCGAGAACTTGCGAACATAGCAACGAGAATATCCGGACATATCGTCTATTCTTGCTTGGAAAGCAGACGAAGAAAAACCAAAATGGAAGGATATTTCGGGGATGAGTGAACAGCTGAAAAGCTACTGGGTTCAATGGAATTCTCTTCATGTTGAGTGCGGTATATTAAAACGCAAGTGGGAAGCAGCTAACGGTGGATCATTCCGAATGCATGTAGTCGTGCCGGCATCAAAAGTCAACTATTTTCTAGGTAAAATGCATCGTGGAACATCTGGGGAACATTTGGGAGTGAAAACAATAATTTATAAAATACGAGAAAAGTTTTATTGGCTACATATGCAAGAGGACGTGGGGAAGTGGTGTCGCAGATGCACTGTGTGTACTTCTTGCAAATGGGTGCCACGTAGAAGCAGAAAGGAAATCTATAAGTGTAATGTCAGAGACCCATTGGAAAGGAGAGTTGATGTACACGAGGCCACGCGAACGAAATTAGCAGCAAATACTGATCGGATGAAGAACCACTATGACTTACGTGCTAATTCCGCAGGAATTAACGAGGGTGATCTTGTTTGGCTGTACAACCCGAAACGACATAAGGGACGTTCTCCAAAATCACAACAACACTGGGAAAGACCGTATTCAGTAGAAACTAGAATAAATGACGTGGTATACAGGATTCAAATAAAACACTAACTTTAAGTATTCATTGGCGTTATTAATTACAGTCCCCATCCTTACTTATATTTTTCTTGAGTGTTCTCATTCGAGCCGGATTAAAGTCTAGTGGTTTATAATTTCACACGTCTTAACATGAGTGCACTTCAAAAACTTTTGGCTAACCAAGCCGCCTATGCAAAAATCATCGAAAAATCTCTCAAGAACTACAACAATACTGTAGAAGAGAAACGAACACAAGGGCTTGTTTCTGAGCGCTTAATCGCTCTAAGCGAAATCTGGTCAGATTACAGGTCTACTCATTATACAATTATCCAAGCTACGCAGGCTTTGGATGACAGCGAACTTGAGGTGGAAGATAAGTACTATACCTTCCGAGGTATTCTTAGGGATGCATTAGATGCTTTTGTGCCAAAAACAGAACAAAAAATTGCTACAGAAACTAAAACTGATCAGCAATCTTCGTCTTTTTTGAAGTTGCCCAGAAACACACTTCCAACATATTCTGTTTCTAATAATTCATGGAGATCATTTCACGAATTATTTAATTCTCTAGTGCATAAAAGTCTCTCTTTACCTCCAGTGCAAAAACTAATTTTCCTTAAAACAAGTGTTACTGGCGAGGCCGAACACTTGCTGCGACAGTTTCCAGTAACAGACGCAAGCTACGAAAATGCATGGAAAACGTTAAAGGATAGATACGACAAGAAGCGAGTATTAGTGAATGTTCAGCTGAAAATTCTATTTAATCTACCTAAAATAACAAATGAATCTGCTAAGGCAATTTTATCCTTCTTAGACACATCATCAGAGTGCATTTTCGAACTCGAAGCTATAGGAGTTACTACTAAGCAGTGGGATCCAATTCTAATACACAAGTTGGTGCAATGTCTACTGACAGAAACCCATCGCTTGTGGGAGCAGGAGGTAAATAATAAAGACGGTTTGCCTACATTCGATTCACTCAAAATCTTTCTAGAGACCAGATTCCGAACTCTGGAAGCAATTTTAGATTCAAAGTCAGTTCACTTCATAAAAAAGGTATCAACACATTTCTCTTCATCTACTGACAAATGTTATGGATGCATGGTAAGCGATTGGCTTGGACGTTAAGTCCAGACAGCCATTGGTGGAGAGTGTGGGGAGGCTCCACGAAAACCTGCCGCTGCCACCAGCCATATGCAAAAAATTATTCGTGCCTGACAAGACAAAGGCCGTCGCACACATCCAGTCCTGAAGGGACCTTTACACTACTTACCATTAACCATGTGAAGGCGCAGATAGTATGCCTTCAGCTGCCGTCGCCCCACCCACCCAATCGTTACTGAGGGCAGAGTATTTCCAGTGTCCCTGTACTGACCTGAAGCGAGAGCAGAGGAGCGGACCTTGTCAACCCCTACATCAAGAGGGCTCTAGAAGAGTGGAAGGAGAAATGAAAAGTATTGAGTAATCCATAATTACGTTATAATCATTCCTTTAATTTTAAGAAATGTACAATCTAGCCAGTGGTTTTTCTTATAAGCTATCTGCTAGCGAATGAATATTTGAAAATTACTAAATTACACTTAATGACATGCCTAGTCCTAATGATAAACAATTTTGTTATTAATCTTTTGTTTTTTTATTCTGTGATCTCACTGTAAACCATTTTTGTTTTTTTCTTTCGTACTAAACTTTCACACGACAACGCACACCCATACACATACACCATGTAAAAACCTCTCTATCTTACAGAGCATTATTAACCTGTTCGTATTGGAAATAGTTTAGTATTTAAGTTTATTTTTTATTTATTTTTTTCTACCAAACAACTGTATTTTGTATTCAAAATTTCTTGATTAAGGTTCGATTGCTCTGTGGGAACTAATGTAATCGATTTTCCACTGCGAGGGAAAACATTAACCACTAAGTTGGAACCCTGTGTGGTCTACGGATGCATAGTATTCAAAACTTATATCTGCCCTCTTTTTACACGCAGTCCTATCTTTCCCACACAGATCTTATGTCACCTCACTAGACAAACCCTATCAATCAAGTTTGAAAACTTTATGATTTAAAAACAGCTGTGTACCGTTTGCACATTTTTGGCACTAATGCAAAAAAAACGAATACTAAATTTATGCAAATTAATATGCCCTACCTACATGTCACAATTACAATAGTAAGTACTAACTTATCTCACCTGAATACAAAGCATTATTTATATACTAATCAAGGCTGACTTTCAAATAACTATCTTAAATATTAATTCATAAAATTTGATTTTTTGGATAAAATTTAGAGCACTATAGCCTACAACCTTTTCTCATTTGTTCAAGTTTTCAATTCGTTCTTCATCTACTTTTTATTTCATTGATTATAACTAATTTCAGCCTTTATCCGATTGTTATTTCACTTATATACTTTATATTATAATCCACAGAAATTTCTACATTGATGTACATACCAAACACGATCTGCAAAACAGTTCACTGGAAGAGTTTAATTTGTGTACGGCACTATGATGAGAATCTTTTTTGATTTTGCTCTACTCAAGAGTCAACGTAGGGACATTTTTTTCTGCTAATTTCTCGTAGTCGCACCTATTTCTATTTCAGAACTTAGCCGACAATGCCACTCGCCCATGTGATGCCAGGTAACCGGCAGATAAATCCATCGGTAAATTCCTTGCAGTTATAAATTCTTCAGCATTATAATACTGCAATGTACTTTGCGGATCTGTTTACAATGCACTTAAGCCCGAAATGTCGGAATAATTTTTGCTGGACGAGCATGTAGTGGATTAATTGAAGAGCAAATTACTGCAGTTTCAGGCCAAGGTAGACTCTTCTTTGTTGCTAGAATTTGCTTTAGAAACTTACACATGCGTTTCTTGTTGGCTTGCGACAAATTTGTCTAAGCACAACGGCACCTGCCTGCTATAGCACCCCAAATAAAAAAGTCCCAAATCATCCGCTTTTGCTTAATGGGCAGAAATCGCTGCTTTTCTTACTTTCTGGGTTATTCCTATTTCCTGGACACCTGGACACCTATGCACAGCTGCTAAGGTCAGCGGATTTTTCTGTTGCTACCAACGCACAGCTGCTAAGGTCAATGTGCTTTGGTTGCTAAGCGCAAGGTAAAATAATTTGTTGGTGCCGTGCGCAATTCAGAGGCAATTTCTCTTTTCGCATCCAGCTTTCATAGATTGTGCATCATTTGGAAATTGACTTGGCTAGTGGAACAACATAGATCTTACTAATTCAATAACTTTACCTTGGGTAACGACTGAGATAAAGAGATTTATTCTGGGTCTCGACTGGAATAGATTTTACTAACATAACAACTTTATCTTGGGTACCGACTGCGATAAAGATATTTATTCTGGGTCTCGACTGGAATAAATTGTGTTAACATAATCACTTTATCTTGGGTCTCGGCTGAGATAAAGATCATTATTCCGGGTAGCGACTAGAATAACACTTACTAATCTCCAACCTTTATCTTGGGTCTCGACTGAGATAAAGGGATTTATTATGGATACCGACTAGAATAAATACTACTATTACAACTTTGCTTTGTGTCTCGAATGAAGTGAAGTAGCTTGTTCTGGGGAACGACCAGAACAAGAATTCTACTAATCAAATTACAACTTTGCTTTGGGTCTCGACTGAAGTAAAGTATCTTGTTCCGGCGAACGACTAGAACAAGATCATTACTATCAGAACCAGCTTAACACAAGCTCGCTGCATGGACACGTTTAATAAATAAACGGTCAACAATACATGCGTTTCATCACTTAGTCGGTGTTAGTATTAGTATGTTACCCTAAACATAGACCAAACACCAGATGAAATGTCATGCAATGCGACATAGATAAAAAACTAAATTAAATTTAACAAAAGATTAAATACTTAGACCTTTTTTAAGACATGCTTAAAGTGGTCAGCAACAAAGTTAGACCTTGAGGAGTTGACATGCAACATTCACCTTTAAGAGTTGGTGAATAAAAGTTACGTCGGCAACCATGCGACGTTTCTCAAGCGAGTGCATATTCAAGAGCTGCATGCGATCCTCATAGGATGGAAGAATCAAACACACAAACCTTGTTTTGGATCTCGACTGAAACAAAGTATCTTGTTCCGGGGCACGACTAGAACAAAATAACCACTAACTGTATATATACCAACGCCACACAGTCGACTCCACATTTTAGATTGGTGAGTACATTCTTGAGTAATCATTTAATAAATAGCTAATCTTATTGCGGGAACATTTTATGAGAGTAAAACATGAAAACTCCGCCCGTTCTCCTTTATTTACGAAAATGAAACATTTGCCATTCCGTATCGTTGCATGCAATTTGCGCTTTCAAATTTTTATCTTTATTCATAAAAGTTTTAAAGAGAGTTTTATTTATTTTTTTTTCATTTTTTTTCTGTCTTTCTTCCTTTTCTTGCCGTGTACATTCTAAATGTAAAACACTCGGAAATCTCGCCTGCTTCTTAACTTATTATTAAGTCAACTTTGTCTTGACTTGGTGATCAAGCTAACGATGGTTAAACTGTTATACAAGGTAGCAAAGCTTGGTGGCATAGACAAAGATTCGGATAGAGCTTGACCACGCTACAGAGATACAGAGGTATTCTATATACCTTGAAGGTATTCTATATACCTTGAAGGTATTCTATATACCTTGGAGCTTGTCTCAATATTACGTCACTAGACGAAGACTTGGATTCGGACAGGCCCTAACTGTCTCTTCATGAAATGCTACGAGCTTTTACGCCGGGGGGCCAGATTCCCCGATTTATTGTATTTTCCCGATTTTCAAATATTATTCCGATTCCCTGATTTTGGCTCTGTTATTTCCGATATTTGACAGCCTCTTCCGATTTTTAGAGATTTTCACTATTAACCCATATTTTATTATATTAACGCTTCTGACATTAAGCTAAGGAACATGAAAAGTTGGTAAAAGCAACGAACTAGTTCCTATATACATGAAAAAATATAGATCCGACGCGCGATACAATGGAGAAATGTGGGTAAAAAATGGACGCAAACATTGCAGATATTGCAGATTAGAACTCAGGTGTGAAATCTGATGAAATTGGGCAAACCTCACATTTTATCCATTGTCACTTTTTGTTTTTGTTCAGTTGGTTTCACAATCTTAACCAGGTATTTTTAGGATCTCCGCTTATTTAGTTCTTCTCTTATTAGATGATAAATGTATAGTCAGAAAAAGTAAGATTAAATGCAGGTATAAAAATATTTACATATCTTGAAAAAAATGTTGATTTTTTTTTAAAGAGGACTTATATTTAGTACCTGTACCACGGTCAGTACCAGATGATTCAAATTTAGATGATGAGATATTGCCGAAAATCGCGGTAAAAGTACAGGGCTTGGATTATGTAGCTTTTGTAATTGTGAGCAAAAATGTATGTGCAAAAATTTTGCAAATTGTGCCAAAATGATCTGAAATTAAATAAGTAATAAAACTAGAATTGTTCTAAGACCAATTCTTTTGATACCCTAGATGAATGCCCGTATGAAATTTCGTATTGTCACCCTTCTGTGCATGTTTGATTTTTGAAGTGGTTTTTCGCATATATTTCTAGAACGGTTTGTCGGACAGAAAAATGATTAGAACCATTTTTATAGGATTTCGTATTCTGAAGAAGTTTTTGGTACAATAAAAATGTCTTGGGCTGATCGTTTTCACAGTATACGTAAAAAACCAAAAATTTTATATGGCAACACCAAGAAGGGGTTGCCCGATTTAGTCTATTTTGAAACTTTATATTCTATAATTATGGAAACACCATGTACCAAATTTCAGCTCTCTATATCGATGCGTTCTCAGGCAGTGTCCAAATATATAGTGGAAAACGAAAGTTTTGTATGGCAACCCCACGAAGGAGTTGCCCGATTTGTTTCATTTTCGAACTTAATTTTGCTTTTTTTTTTATAAGTCCGTGTACAGAATTTCAGCTCAGACAGACGGACGGACAGACGGACAGACGGACGGACATGCAAAAATCAAAATAACTTTAATATGCGTGGGTGCCCAATCCATTTTGCTCTACCATCATTATTTCGAGGTGTTACAAACGGAATGACAAACTTAGTATACCCTATAGATTTCATCTCGGGTATAAAACCTGGTTGGTCGTAGCATACTGCAGTATGCTACACTCAGGCTAGCGGCATCATGTATGCGAGGGCTGCTTTCTGTAGTGTCGGAGTGTCTATACGCGCGGAACGCACCCTGATGGAAAGAAGAGCGCTGTGTGATTTAATCTTTTTGGCATGGGAAAGGAAAGAACGAAAGTGGTCCGACATTTCTGCGGGCTAGAAAAATCTTGTTAATCTACATAGTTAAAGAGTGTTAACTTCCTTTTTATCGATTACAATCGACATAGTAAATGTTCGTATAACATATTGGTGAGGTCTGCCGAAATTCCAACTTAATCAGTGGCTGAACTAAAATACGCCTGGTAATTTCTTTACCGGTAGTGTGTTTTTTGCTCGAGTCCCAGTTCCTAGTAGCATCCGTCGGCTGGCGTGATCAGAATTCATAGTCAAAAGGGATCCACTACTTGCATCAAATAAATCCAGGAAATCCAAAAAGGTAAAAATAAATTTTGTCAAATTATTGTAAATGTTTGCAATAGTCACGAAACTTCGTCAACAGACAACAAAAAGCAACAAAAAAGGCGCAACTTATCTGAACGTATATGCAAAAGTGGTCTCCAAATTCCTACGTTGCAACTGTACGCGCCATAGGCATCCCCATGGGATATCCGGCGGTGCTATAAAAGTCTCCCGAAAGAGATCAGGCGGAGGGTGTGGCTGGAACGTAATGATTTCTTCTTGTGATTTTTATACTTATATGAAGATAACGAATTTTAACACTTTTGGTGTCCAACTTGTCATAAGAAGAGAAAGTTAGTGCATGGACTGCTGACCGACTACGAAAGTCATTCTATTGGTATAACAATTAAGTAGGGCAGATTAAGTTATTGAACGGACCCACGAAGCCCGGAAAGCGGGCAATAGTATAATTAAGAGAAGACTGAAATTTCTGCTCCAACTCACATTGTTCACACAACATAGCTAACGTCCCTTTCATCCGCCCAGGACATAATTCATTAAGTGTAATTTAATAAGTTTACAAAAAAAATAAAAAAAAGGAAGAAGGAACTGGAGAGAAGTTATATATATATACACGAAAGAGCAAGGTTCCTTCTGAACCAAATGCAAAGAAGAATTATACTAATACCTAAAGTTAACGACTAGTAGGCATATCAAGTGCAGCAATTCAAGGGGTAGGAGTCAATACCGTAAAATTTTCCCATACAAATAGAATTTTTCAGGTCGTCGAAACCAACCACACTTTCGCCTCCAGGAAGCTCTTTAGACCAAACAAACTGTAAGTTAAATTTCAATATAATTCAAAGTTCCGCACAATTGTTCATATTATAAGATAGTGACGGTGAGGTACATGCTAGGCAGGCCCGGATAAAATAGATTGTGCGTTCTTAAAGGAATTGTTTCTCTGAATCGAATTAAATTTGGTTTGCGCTAAGGAGACTGGCGTCCATGTACCATTTAAGAAAGAGTACATGTTCCAGCCATTCTATTATTATAATAAAAACGATTTAATGTTTTCCGTTTTTTTTTGCTATATTTATAATACCCATCTAGGCCACAATTGCTTTCCGTAACATATTAGGACTGATTGCCTGTATAATCTATAAAATCAGGTACTAATACATGGATTGGTGACGCTGGTATAGCGATTTGGGCGCGGCAAACTACGGATTTGTCTTCGGGTTTTGAGAATCGTATGCACTTGTTATTGATTACCTGAGCATTGGTTAAAACGATTTAGTGCCGATAAAATTAAATGAAATATTAGTATGTAAATTAAAAGAAAGATGAAAGCACATCTCATTCTAGGTAAAGCTCCATGCATGACGGTTCATCTTCCTTTTCTTAAATGTTCATATTTGAAAGTCACTTTGGCCTATAAACAATTATAATTGAAATTTTAAACGTTAATTTGGAGCATATTATTAGCTGTCATTAGTAAACTACATGTAGATTTGGTACGTCCCAGGAAAGTCCAGTGAGGAAAAAGTTAATGTCAAAACAGTTTGTGTTATTCCGGTGCTAGAGTTTTTTTTGAAGACAGTATGAAACCTTAGTTCGTAGGATGCTGCCATAACAGTTTGAATTCACTGTTGTTGCTTATCACGCTTATAATGTAATGGAACTGTAAGGTATTTCTTTTCCGCTCTCCCGGAGCCCCTCAATTGGCATGGTTGAGTAAGTCCGCTGTCCACTTACTTTTCAGGTCACACAGGGACAGCCGAAGGTACGTCACCTGCGCCTTCAAGTAAGTATTGGTAAGTAGTGTAAGGGTCCTTTTTGGACCGGATGTGTGCGACGGCTTTTGCTAGGCAAGATTTTTTTTTTGTATATGGCAGGTAGCAGCGGCAGGTTTTCGTGGAACTCCCCACACTCCGCCAATAGCCGAGGCAAGCCGCCCTGCATGTCAACGCCGGCTACCGAGTTATCTCCGGCTGGCAGTCTGGACTTCCCGTCCAAGCCAATCACTCACCATACTACCATAACAAAATGGCGCCCAACGTGGGGGCACCTCAGTTAGACTTCGGTGGTGTAATTGTAAATTTTACTGGGGACTGGGACTTGTAGTGAGACGATCATTTGGCATTTTAAAGTCTCATATCCAGTGGAAGTTACATGTGGACCTGAGTCTGACTTGTTTTGTTATCTACAGTATTTTTGAGTAAAGTAACGTTTTTCTAGTTTGAAATGATAAAAGTTTTGAGATTTGAGAAAAGTTAAAGTTTTTGTAAGTCTTGAGTAAAGTAAAGTTTAAAGTTTTTGGCATTAACGTAAAGTTTGTGAGAATTTTTTGTAAAGTTTAATAGTGTCTTTTTAACTGAAGTTCGACTTTAGGTTTGACTTTGGTCAAGCCACATGTCTTGAAAGTTTGTAATGTTTTTGAATTTTTGTTGAGATCTCTCCCGCTGGCCTTCTGCTATGGAAAGGGTAGGTGGCCTCACAACAATTTTTTTTTGTGTTCTCACGGAAGCATGTCTCACTGGTCATCCGCCTGGACAGAGTCATGAATCTGTGATATGATTTTTTGGCTTTGAGCTAACTAGTTGACAAGATTCATGGTTTTGCCTGGCTGGAGGACTAGTTGGACATGGCTATCGAATGATGAGGAAGGAAGGATTTGTTGGAGGCGGAAAGTGATCCTAGAGACCTTCAGTAATCAGGAGCTGGCATACTGCTAACTGACTGGTTGAAGAATCTCTAGCAGCATTTTCAGCCATTGACATGTCCAACCCGACTTATCAGAGACGTCGTTGAGAACGCAAATTTTTCATGCACACCTTTGTTACTTACCTTTGACTTAGCTTTCTGTCCTTTTTGGATTTTCTTTTTGCTTTTTGATTAAGTGGCAACACTGAAGTTGCACAATATAGTTTATTTTAACATCAGCCCTCCGTTGATGGAAAACATTTTTATTTAATTTCAGGATCAGTAAGATCTGGTTCTATTGATTTTGACCACCCCGGATTTTCTTTGGATTTTTTCTCAAATTTTGTACAATGGCTACCATGCGAATTCCACCTTCAGTAACTGATATTCCGTCATAGTTGCCTGAACAGTGCTCCATCTCTCAAGATGGAGACTGGTCAGTCAAATGGAAGGCAGTTGAGACGATATGTGGACATGTGTTCCATAAGGCGTGTCTGCGTACGTGGATAGGGGAACACTCTAGCTGCCCGAATAGCAGATGTCGTCTCAGCCAATACGATTTCACTGTCTAGACAGGTGCGGTTCCTAAAAGAACTCTCCCAGTGCTCGGAAATCAAGTGCCTCGACAGCCAGCGCCAGCACTGAATTTACCACCACTAACGATGCCACCACCAAATCGTGGATCATTGTCTCCGAATGTATTCAATGCACATTCAAAGACCTTTTCGCACCCGAGTTTTCGAATGAACAGTCCAATACCTATGCCAAGGAACATCGTTAAGACTTCAAGTGCTAAAAATTTGGAATGTTTCCTATATGGCTCCTATATAAATCTCAATCAAAATTTAAGTTCTTACATAGATCTTGTAATTCTTAAAGCAATAACTGGAGTGTAATATCTACATTTGTTGTTTTGTATGAGTCTAAGGAGTATAAGTCCTATATGAAGAGTTTACTACTTGAATATAAGTGCTATAAACGTGAGTATCTGGTACTATTATTCCCAGAGAATTGTGATCCTATATAATATTCCTATATCAGTATTGGGGAATTTAAATATGGGAGTACAGCTCTTGGGAAGTATGTTCATATCAAAAATCAATCTCAAATCAACCATTATATAAGACTGCGGGGAATAAGTAATTTCAGTAAGAATTCATTTTCAATATCAACACTCATATAAGCAATCAGTATTTTGTGAAGTTTTATATAGGATCAAGGGGATGCTAAAGTGTCATGTTGCGGCACGAGGGTAGTACAAAGCCGAGGAAATGTATGAGTGGAAAAAAATAAAAAAATCCGGTACATATCATAGGAAAGTAAGAAAAAATTGTGCAGGATATCAAAACTTTCACCAACGATTATTGGCCCCAGTATTGCTTCACCTTCAGTGCTGCTTGCTACTATGCTACCAGGTATGCATAAATATTGTTAATATATAATCGGTAGACCTTTATCTAATTTTATAACACAACTGATAAATTTTAGATGTTCAATTCGAAAAATTCCCTACTATAATAGATGATGCTCCAAAAATTGTTCCTAATGATGATGAGCAGTATGATGATGAATATGATTCTGATGATGAATATGATTCTGATGATGAAGAAAATGATAAAATTATTGATTATGTGATGAAAAAGGAAACATTTAGAATTGCTCTGAAGGTGTGGGTTTTGCAAAATAATATTGTTATGTCTAAGAATTTAGCATTTATAAATTTTCAATTAAAGACTCAATTTATTTTCGAAGAAACATTATGTGAACTTAACTTAAGGCTTAACTTGTAAAATGTCAAAATTTCGAAATTGTAACTTATATTTTGGTATTGCATTTTGTCAGCACTGCTGTGTAAAATTATATATATAGAAGAGTACTGAATAAAACTCTCTTTTCTTTTACAAGTAATACAAGTAAGGAATTCATCTATAACACAAAAGGCAGGTTTGTAAATATGTTTGCAATTAAATTAGCGGTATATCCCACACATAATTTAATTCATCACAACACGTAGAATTGAGCGTAAGTGAGCAAATAAATTGTCAGCATTGAATCTGATACGATATCGTTTATTTAAAATGTAATTATGTCAAAAGTGGATAGTGCGAGCAAGTTGGCACATTTAAAAGTGCAGCGCGGTACATTAATTAAAAGGTCGGCAAACTAAAATGAAAACCTACAGTGACAAAAATGGTAAAGAAGCGTGCATAGCCGAGTTGCACACGAGATTAGGTTTATTAGAAGGCTATTTTAATATAATACAATCGAATATTGAGTATTTGGACGTTGAAGAAACTAAAAGTTGCGAAAGAGAGATCTTTGAGGAAACGTATTGGGAAATTAAAACTAAAATATTGACTTATAAATCCCAAAAGGAAGTTCGGGGCTCTCTCGCCTTAAATACAGACCACAGTTTTAGTGTCATTCAACGCGCGAAAACTGCTCGCCTTCCTAAATTAGAACTGTCCAAATTTTCGGGAAAATTTACTGAATGGCCAGACTTTTTTTCAGTGTTTACCATCCTTGTGGATAAAGATGAAGAACTCACTACCGTGGAAAAGTTCCAGCACTTACGCTCATGCTTATCAGATAATGCCCTGCGAGCAATACAGTCTCTTGAAATGACTTCCGAAAACTATGAAACAGCTCTAGAATTACTTAAAAAATGATTTGATAATAAACGTATAATTTTTCAGGCGCATATAAATGAAGTTTTCAAGCTTCCCTCAATCCAAAGGTGCTCTGCTGGTGACCTTAGAAATCTCAGCGATGCTGCTAATGTACACATGCGTGCCTTATTGTCTTTGGCCTCCAAACAAATAGCTGATGGATTATTAATTCATGTCATCACCAACAAGTTTGATTCGCAGACTCAAGTCAAGTGGGAAGATGAGGCTCAGCTTGATGTCATCCCGTCGTGGACCGAGCTCTCATCCTTCATCGAGCGACGCTGTCAAACAATGGAGAACATTGCCCAGGCTCAAGGATGCGCCAACCCCGCAGATGTTAAATCGGCAAGTACACATTTTAATTCTTGCAAAAGAACTAACAATTTACAAAGAAAAATTTCATTACTAACTTCAAATTCTATAAGTGTTTGCATACTCTGTAAAGGGGCTAAGCATCCTATTCCTAATTGCCCTAGCTTTATTGCATTTCCACCTATAAAACGCTATCAGGAAGCAAAATGCTTGGGCTTATGTGTAAATTGCCTCCGTATTGGTCATTCTGTCAAATCATGTAAATGGGGTAGATGCCGTCATTGTTCTTCTAAACATAATTCTTTACTACACATGTCGTCATTAAACGCAGATCCAACAACGGGTTCGCCTGAGATAAATGAGGATCATTTATCTAATAACAATACTACAAGCATAGCCTCCCTACAAAGTGCTCATATTCCAAGCTCGAGTCCCACTTCGCTTAATGCTTGCTATGATATTAAAAAAACTCGGTGTAGAGCAACAGTCTCCTTACATACTTCTGGGAACTGCCTTGTGAAAGATGCTAACGGCTGCTTTATTAAGACTAAGGCTCTTCTTGACTCTGCCTCCCAACTGAATTTTGTGACAGAGCGACTATGTCAAAAGTTGTATTTAAAGAAAACTCGAGTAGACACCCCTATTAGTGGTATAGGAACCTCAAATACTTTCGTTAAATATCGAACCACTATCACATTAAAATCCCGATTAAATGATTTTGTAACCAGTATTAGTGCTTTAGTTTTACCAGCAATTACCACACCTCAGCCTGATCGCCACCTTGACGTAAGCAGCTGGAATATTCCAAAAAACGTACAACTTGCGGACCCCTGTTTCAAGGAGCCTCAGAGAGTGGGTATGCTAATAGGGGCGGAACTATTCTTCGACCTATTATGGGTGGGTCAAATACAGCTTAGTGAGTGTCTTTCCAAGTTACAAAAAACTGTACTTGCATGGATAGTTTCTGGATCATGTAAAGAAGAAGCAAGCCAATCAACCTGTCATATGGCAGCAGGTGATGCAAATCGCATCAATTTCGATCATTGGTTAGACAGCCTCGTGAGAAATTTGGGGAAATTGGGGACTATGCCTCTTCAGCACCTACTCAGCTTACAATTGAAGAGATAGAGTGCGAGCAACTTTATTGAAGTACCTATAAAAGGGACAAGTTTGGTCGTTTTGCTGTCCGCCTACCACTTCGAGAAAATCTAGTAGTGTTGGGTGACTCTCTTGAAATTGCTAAAAAGAGATTTTTCCGTTTAGAATAGAAACTACCAAAAACTCTGCCTTAAGCGAAAAATATTCAGCCTTCATGACGGAATATATAAACCTGAAACATATGGAACCAGTAGATTTTTCGCAAATTTCCGGGTCAAGCCACTATTTTCTTCCTCATCACTGCGTACTAAAGCCGGAAAGTACCAGCACTCAATATCGCGTCGTTTTCGACGGCTCCTGTAAGACTTCAATAAGTCGATCACTCAACGATATCCTGATGGTTGGTCCAGTCATTCAAGATGATTTACTCAGCATTTTATTGAGATTTCGAACCTACCCTTATGCTATTACTGCTGACATCTCCGTATCTGCAAATTGAAGTTCAAACACCGGACAATCTTCTGCAGTGTATACTATGGCGTGAACCCTCTTCAAAGAAGCTGCAAATTTATCGGCTTCTCACTGTCACCTACGGAACTTCATCTGCATCATTCCTAGCAACTAGAAGTTTGAAACAACTTGCGGTGGAGGAATCGTCAAAGTTTCCAATTGGGACGCAAATTGTTCAAAGGGACTTTTACGTCGACGGCTTGCTGACAGGGGCCAATACATTAGATGAAGCTTTACAAATAAGGACCCAGGTGGAGGAATTGTTAAAACGAGGTGGATGTCCTCTCCACAAATGGTGCTCGAATAATCAGGGAATTTTAAGAAACGTACAGAAAAGTACAAGGAGAAATATCTTAAAATCGGCCAAAATGAAGTAGTAAAAACACTTGGCTTAATTTGGCAGCCCAGTAACGACTCACTTGGTTTCGGATTTTCCAACGTAGCAAATATCACCACATCATAAAATAAATATGGAAATTGAAGTTAGACTGGGATGAGGCCCTTCCAATTGCACTTCATACGAAATGGACAAGCTTTGACGGACAACTCCACTTAATAAACAATATAAGTTTTCCTAGAAATATTGCAATATACTCCGAATACCTAGAACTACATAGATTTGCTGACGCCACTTCTAGTGCCTATGGAGCATACGTATATATTCGATCTCGAAACAACTCTGATTTAATTTCGTCTCAATTTCTCTGCGCCAAATCACGAGTTGCGCCACTAAAAACTATATCTTTTCCCCGCCTAGAATTATGTGCTGCATTACTACTAGCTGAATTAATCAGTCGCGTGCATCGCACACTCTCAACAAATATAGAAGTTGTATTTTGCTGGTCGGACTCCTCTATAGCCCTATCCTGGATATCTTCATCACCTTGGAATGGGAAATATTTGTTGCCAATAGGATATTCAAAATTCAGGAGTTAACTAAAGCTTACTGCTGGAAACATATTTCAACTCGTGAAAACCCTGCCGACCTAGTGAGCCGAGGTACAAGACCGCAAAAGCTTTTAACATCGAGTCACTGGTTCCAAGGTCCAGAATTTTTATTATAGCAGCAAACAAGCTGGCCCGAGCATTTTGTTCCTATTTGTAAAGATCTACCTGAAAGGCGTCGAACCAAGATCTCACTAGTCACTTCAACGGCTGAAGACATAATTGCAACATTAAAATATTGTAATTCGTTTATGAAGTTACAAAGGGTCTTTGCTCTTGTATATCGTTTCTGCAAAAATGCTTCAGTCATCCCGCTAAATATATCATATGGTCCAATGACAAGCGAAGAACTTAATGCTGCACTAATCTCCATCATTCGTCTCGTACAGAAGACAACCTTCTTCGAAGATTATGCATCATTAATGACCATGAGGAGCTTAGCAAAACATAGCCGGCTAAGATCTCTTAACCCATTCTTAGATTCGAATGGGCTCATTCGGGTTGGAGGTGGGATACAAACATCCGTTCTTGATTACGACGGCCTGCATCAAATACTATTACCACGGTCACATCCGTTCACCAAAGCACTCGTATCACACTATCACATCGCAAATTTCCATGCTGGTTGCCGAACACTCTTGGCGATAGTTCGAACTAGATATTGGCCAATCGGTGGGAAACACATTGCAAAAGAAGTTGTGCACCGCTGCATTAAATGTTTTCGCACGCAACCAAGAAGTATAGAGCAGCTTATGGGACTACTACCTGCAGAACGCGTAACTCCGAGTCGTCCATTCACCTACACCGGCGGGCGTTGATTTCTTTGGGCCTTTTTTTTGTAACTCAGCTAGTTAGAGGTCGTCAACCAATCAAGGCATACGGATGTATCTTCATATGTTTCTCAACAAAGGCCGTTCATATCGAACTGATATCCAGTCTAACTACAGATCAACAACGCTACTAATTTCACTGGAGCCAGCAGGGAGCTGGAAGAATTAAAGAACCTCCTCATGTCGCAGCGTCGCTACGAGCTCTTAATGGAGATGTGTCAAAGAGATGGAATCAGCTGGAAGTTTATTCCACCAAGGACTCCGCATTTTGGCGGCCTATGGGAGGCTTCAGTTAAAGCAGCTTAACATCATATTCGTCGAATCGCAGGTGCCTCCGTTCTTACTTACGAGGAGCTAAACACGTTGCTTTGCCAAACTGAAGCACTCATAAATTCGCGACCAATTATTGCGCTCTCTTCTGAGCCTAATGATCTTAGTGTGCTCACTCCTGGGCATTTTTTAATTGGAGAGCCCTTAGTTTCAATACCCGAACCCGATATCACAAACATTAATGTTAATCATTTATCTCGTTGGCAGAAAATACAAGCTATGCAGGAACATTTTTGGAAACGTTAGAGCCATGAATATTTACAGTCCTTGCAAAAAAGGTCTAAGTGGAACGCCTCTCCAGTCAGCATACCCATCAATACTTTGGTCATAATTAAAGATGATAATCTACCCCCGCTAAAGTGGACCTTGGGTCGCGTTGTAGCAGTTCATCCAGGTGTCGATGGAATAGTTCGTGTTGTTAGCATAAAAACACCACATGGGATCTTCAGAAGGGCTCTCCTCGAATATGTCCGTTACCGCTATACCTGTAACTTGATTATTTGGAGCTAAGGAACTCCAAGGGGCCCGGAATGTTATGTTTAAGAATTTAGCATTTATAAATTTTCAATAAAAGACTCAATTTATTTTCGAAGAACCATTATGTGAACTTAACTTAAAGCTTAACTTGTAAAATTTCATAATTTCGAAATTGTAACTTATACTTTGGTAATGCATTTTTATTTTGCATTTTGTCAGCAGTGCTTTGTAAAATTATATATATAAAAGAGTACTGAATAAAACTCTCCCTTCTTTTACAATCGTCAACCAGTGAGTCATTTATCATTTATCTTCCCGGCTAGTATACAGTCCATAACTTCGCTTGCAAATAGCAGAATTATTATTCGAAAAGGCTTGAATAATCAACAAGTATATCCCAAAAAGCATTGAGAGAGCTGTTCAAAATATGTAATAGACATACTCCGGACTTATTACGTCCTGATCTAAGAACATGAATTGTGGTAATAGTGTGCAAATAGGATCATCCCATCGGATAGTCACTATTGGCACCAAGGGCTCGAGTTTTGTTTAAAACAATTTTTCCAAACATTAATCAGCCAACACAGATATCGATTAACATAAACATAGACGGTTTGCAAATTTTTAAAACTTCGAATGAACAATTTTGGCCCATATTATTTAATATTTACAAATTTCCTGATGATTCTCCAGTGCTTGTCTTGGATTTTTGTTTCATTTTTCCTTCGTCTATATAGTTTTATATTCTCAACTCAATTCTGAGATTAGTGCTTTAAATTAAAAATATTACCGTATGCCACTGTGCGCACACAAAAATTTATTGCCACTTGTTTTTTCAATTGTAAATAATCTCTTAAAAGCACACTACGTTGGCCGATAGGAATTCACATCACGAAACATGATACAAAGGTATCAAGGTATGGCCGATTCGAGAGAATTTTTTGTGTTACTGCGTTCCCAGCGGATTTGTTTTGAGCTTTTCGTATTATATTGACTGAAATACTTTTTGAATATATTAAAAAATATAATAAAAAATTAGTTTCTGTTAGATATGGACTTGGGATGTAAAAGAGATAGTGATGTAAGATCAGCGTGTATACTATACTTCACTTTATTCTGTGATAATAAACACAACTAGATCTGATTCTGATCTGATGATGTTTAGTGTGTACGTCGCCCGGTTCAGACATCATGGCACGTAGTCCCTGCTTAATAACCTGCACATATCGTTCTGCTAATCCGTTCGTGGAAGGATGATATGGTGCACAGAATTTGTGTCGAATTCCATTTGATGTACAGAATGCTTTGAATTCTGTTGACCGAAACTGTGGTTCCTTTTGTCGGGAAGGCTTCAATCCATTTGGAATATGCGTCGACAATTACAAGGAAGTTTGTTTCTATAAAGGGTCCCGCATAGTCGATATGTAACCGTTGCCATGGGTACTTCGGATATTCCCAGGGATGAGGTTGAACTTTACTCGCATTGTTCCTGATTCGGCAGCATGCAGGACACTGCCGGCACATAGTTTCGATATCGTGGTCAATACCTTTCCACCAAACATAGCTGCTTGCTAGTGCTTTCATTTTCACTCTCCCTATGTGTCCCTCATGTAATTCTCTTAGTACCCGTTTACGTAAAGAATGCGGTATCGTAACCCTAACTCCTCGAAATACGCATCCGTCCTGAAGAGAGAAATGGATTGGCTGCTCTCCATTTGGTAATGAATTTCCCTGTTGCAGAGCTTGATAGTATTGTAAGCCTTCCGCGTCCTTTAACGTTTCTGTCTTAATTTCTGTGTAACTGGCAATATTTCAATTTGAATGAGTTGAAATCATGTGTATTTGTCGACGTCTTCGTCTTCTTCATACTATATAATGGAAATCTAGATAGATAATCTGTATTGTATTCCATAGTTGAATCCGGACAAGAAATTAGCGTAGTTCAGCAATCTCAAGGCAGACGTAGGCGGTAAGTCTTTACCAGGATGTAAGATACTCGTGAGAGGCTTATTATCTGTGATTAGTGTAAACTTCCTTCCGTAGCAGTACTGAAAAAACTTTTTCAGTCCCCAAAAAATTCCTGTAGCCTCCTTATCTATTTGTGAGTAATTTGCCTCAGATTTGCTATTGGTATTTCGGTTCCATTAGGCATCATGTGTGATAATACGTCTCCGAGCATGCAGAGAGTGTAATATTCTCACAGACCATCGTCCTTATTTTTGCAGGATAATTTATTCTTCCTCCTAGTCTCATAGGAATTTCTATTTTGCCATATTTGAGTATTCGTTCTCCCACATCTAAATTTATTTCATATGTGGTCATAAAGTCTACTCCAAGAATACATTCATCCATTCTGTCTGAAACTAGGAAAGTGTGAGGAAATAGTAGTTCCCCTATTTGAACATCCAAAGTTATTTCTCCAAAAACTTGTGCTGCTGCTCCAGTTGCTGTTCTTAGTACATATATGGTGGTATTTTGTGAAGCCATTTGTTCTTGACAAGATCCGCTCTAATAATATATCTCGAGGCTCCAGTGTCGATAGTGACAGCGCAGTCATTTTTTCCTACATTTCCATATACATATAACAAGACTCCAATTATTTCTCTGCAACTGGACTATTTGAATGATGACTTCGGGGCTGTCGACTCTACCAACCAACTTCTGCCCCCCGAAGTTGGTTTTTACTTGTTTTCCGACTGCTGAACAGGGGAGCTGGTGCGACTCGTCGCTGTTTGATTTCTAGTCTCTACCCGGATAGCTTGCTCCCTGGCTCGACATCTTTGGCATTCTGTTCTGTCCTCCTTTTCTGGTGATTCCATTCGACGGCGTTTTCTACAGTCCCTTTGGAGTTGTCCCGGTCTATTACAATTCCAGCATCGCAGAATACCACGTGAAGAATTGCTCTGTGATGGCTGCATTCTATTACAAGTACATTCCTCCACCGAAATTTCTCTCACTCGTACTGCACTTCGAGAAGCTTGCCTGTCAGATGCATACGCTAATGCATAGGCTAGTGCTTCTGCTGTTGATTTCTTTCCTGCTAGCCTTAACGCTTGTTGTAAATTTTGATCCGCAATAGCGCTCACAAATGCTTCTGTTGGCACTTCATTAAGGAAATGCGCATTTACGCTAGAGTATGAAAGATAAGCTAATCTTTCCACATCAGCCTGCAGTTGTTGTAGTGACTCGCCAGGCTTTTGAGTCCTGTTGCGTAACTGCAGGCGATATACTTGCTGCATGTGCTAATCTCCATAACAAAATTCTATCGCCTGTACTAGTGAAATGTAATCACGTTGCTTTTCAATCTGTATAACTTGTAATAACTCTGACGCAGGACCTCGAAGTGCTAATACCAGAGCTGTAACTTTGTCTGCATCGCTCCATCCATTTACTTCGGAAGTTGCCTCGAATTGTCTCTTGAAAATATGCCACGAATTTTGTCAATCAAATATTGGAGGTTTCATTCTGCCTGTACCGAATATTTCAATCCCTTCGTGTCGAGGTTGTCGATGCTTTAACCTCTCCAAATCTGCTTTAAAGTTATCAAGCTGCTCCGTGACATTTTGTTCTACTTCCGACACTTGTTGTTTAACTTCCGTTGAACTTCCAACACTTCCTGCTGGATTTCTTCAATTTTCACATTTTGTTCGTCTAATGAATTTTTAAGAAAATTCTTTAGTTCCTCCAAACAAGTTTCCAGACAATTCTGTAAAGAAATCTTTTGTTCATCCCAACGGGATTCCAGGGAATTCTTTTGTTCGTCTAAACGGGATTCCAGAGAAGTCTTTTGTACCTCAAAAGCCTTCTTCTGTTCATCAAAACGGGCTTAAATTTTGCTCATTAAAGTATTTAAAAGCTGTTCTATGTTCATCGCAGGCTCTGCTTCAGCTTCAGGTTCTTCATCGAAAACAAGTGTCTCAGGATTCTTTTCTTCCTCTATCAAACCTTGCCTAAGTCGCTCAACTAGAACATTCTTTAGACCTGTCGTTTGCAATGACCGCTTCCCCAACTCCACTTTCAATTCCTGTATGCGAAGCTCCTCTAATTTTCGTCCCACTACTTTAATAATTCACTCACAGTTTAATATAAAATTATCTTTCAGATTTTTTTTTTTGTTACTTAGAGAAGGAAAGTTTTACAAGATTTCATCAAATTAATTACTCTTTGAACTTCAAAGTCCAATGCCACCACATTATTTCACGAATTTATTTTACTTCTGACACCAGTTGTTACTAGCGTGGCCTTGGTTCGTTATTTAAAACACAATATTTCAGATATAATTCAATTTCTTTATCTAACTTTACTGTTTAATCTCACAATTCACGAAGAATTATCAAATCTACTCTTTGGTTATCGCTAGTACTGTACTTCTAATAATCACAATCCAAATAGTTTACTTCGTTCACTTTACTGTCTGAAATAAGACTCGCCTCCTGGATGTGAGTAGCGCCGTATTTATACTCTACAAATTATCCTAGAACCTTCCTGAATATTCCGTTCTCCATCCCAGTTTACTAGGATGTCACTAACCTAAAGTTGTTTCCATTTCCAATAGATGTCGCTTATATCACTTTGTGACGCGTAACAATATTTAACGATTTAAACTTCGAATAATCATACCTTTGCCTGTCTTTCCCGGACTACGTGGATTGGTATAAGTGCTGATAATATACGGCTTGAGCTCTCGCGAGCTAGAGTAATATATTTTTTGGTTATATTGAATTTGAGAATTTAACGGCATGGCTATCGTGAGAACACCACCTCCGGTGACGGACATTCCAACACAGTTGCCCAAACAGTGAACTATCTGTCAAGAGGGGGACTGGTCCGAAAAAAGGAAGCCAGTCGAGGCTGTCTGTGGACATGTGTTCCACAAGGCATGTCTGCGTACGTCGTTAGGGGAACAATCCAAGTGTCCCAACTGCAGATGTCATCTCACCCAATATTACTTCACAGCTTATACAGGTGCTGTTCCGAAAAAGACTGTTACGAAGCCTGGAACTCAAGAGCTTCGACTACCCGTATCAGTCTCCAATTTACCACCACTAACGATGCCACAGGCAAATCGTAGATCTTTATCCGAGTTCTAGAATGAATAGTCCAATACCTACTACCAATGATCAAGGCCTGGTAGCTTCGGAAGCATTAATGGCCGGTCTTAGAGTTCAGATGCAAGACCTTATCCGATAGGAATCACACAGAGTATGAACACTTTGCGGGACGAACTCTTTAATAATTTTACTCCTAATTACGTAGACACTTCTTGACCATCACCACCCATCGGTTCGCCTAGGGTATAACAAAGACCAGGTAGCTCACAAGAATCGATGCCTAATCATAACATTCCTCATCCACAGGCATATCAGAACGATAGACCGTCACGAAATTATGGTCGCCACGATCAGGTAGCCCTATACGCAGATGGAATATCTCGTATAGCAGAGACAGTTCCAAACTTTCGGTAGATAGATTTGTCTTCCGAGTGGAAGCACTAACCTAGTCGGCTCTCGAAGGAGATTTTGATCTCTTGGTTAGAAATATGAGCACGCTGCTCGCAGGCTCAGTGATGGAATGGTATTGGTCATTGCTCCGACAGAGCTCCACACCAACGTGGGAGTATATAAAGACCGCTCTTCTATCTGAATGGGGAGTTCGCAAGGATGATTTGAAAGTGCGAGTACATTTAATGTCCCGTAGACAGAAAACTGGGGAGTCTTTTGCAACGTACCACCAACATCTTGTACAGTTGCGTGACCAGATGCAGACTTCGATGCCAGATAGTGAATTCCTGGAGATAGACAAGTCCAACTTGTTTCCAGAAATTCAAAACAAGATTTTCCTACATCCTACTAATACCATTGGACAGTTTAGATCACTCGTTACGCAAATTCAAGCTACGAAATTGCGGATTGCAACTGCTAGTAGCCTGAGCCCTTACCGACATCATCGAGTGAGTGAGGTTGAGGACGCACGGAATTACTATCCTGATGTATCCTTGTCACTCGGAAACGACAATAACATCATAGACTTATCGGCTGTCACGAATAGACCAGCAGCAATGCGTTGGAATTGCGATCAGGAAGGCCACTATTATCAGGACTGTCTGCAAGAAAGACAACAAGTGTTCTGCTCGGACGCAAAAATGTCTTCAAGGCAAACTGTAGACACTGCTTGGCGAAAAACGGGAGACGGGCCGGGAATACCAACACCTTTTCTCGACCAGTTTCAACGTCTCCAACGGTAACAGCTGTGACTACTCCAGTTCAAGCCTTGAACAGGGAGGAAGGTCCCCTTCAGGAGCAGACCTCAACAACGAATCATTGAATTGTCCGTTGATATCATTCAGTGACTCTGGTGACATCAACAATCAACCTGATAGTGCTTTGATGGAATCAGAGAAACTAATTGATTTCTCTGTAGATTTTCAAGCTCCCGTTTCCATCAACAGGAAGCCCACGACACTTTTGATAGACACTTCTTTAGAAAAGTCTTTAATTTTTGACGTTCCTTTGAAACCATCAGTACTTTCTCCTGGGGACGTTGCTGAATAGAGGGCGCAGTCTCCTTCTATTTCGATTTTAAAACGGCCACCAAGCTCTGCTATGACGAGTGAGCGTGAGCTTGTTTTATATCCTTTGACGCCGTATCATATACGTACGCGTTTACAAAATTACAATAGAGCAAGAGACCGTATTTTCTCTTTAGTGTCTGAGCTGGTAGGAATTACATATCCGGATTTGGACCCGAACAAGAAAAAGAAACGATCCACTGTTCGTTAGCGTGAATATCGCCGACGAATCAGAACTGAATGAAAGAAACTGGTCCACATTTCAGTGTCATTGCCAGAGGACATTCGACCATACGCCGAAGTTAAGCTGCTAGGGCAAACTGTGACTGGTTTGCTTGATAGTGGTGCTACTGTCAGCATCCTTGCCTAGGAAGCTTTAGAGAGACTAGCGGACGCAGACGTCAAATGGAAGAGGCATCACACTAGAGTGCAGGTAGCCAAAGGCGGCATGACGGATGTACATGGTAGTGTGGACTTGGACATCACTTTCCGTGACAAGACCCACAACGTGCGTTTTTACGTGGTTCCTGGGCTCACACAAGCACTATACCTGGGAATATTTGGGTTGGCTCCAGATGTTCTGGGTATAGTTGCCGAAGTTATGCCAAGCCTATTGGCTGCCTCGGATACTGACTGCCATGTTCTTTCGGTTCAGGAAAATCAACGTTTAGAAGCCACGAAGCAGCTTTTTCCTTCCTTCGCCTCATTGGGCTTAGGAAAAACATCTTTTGTGACTCATAGGATTGAAACGAATGACGCGACTCCGATAAAACAGACGTTTTATACAATTTCACCGGCCGTGCAAAGTTTGATGGATGCTGAATTAGAACGCATCATTGGGTGTGATAGAGGACTGCCAGAGTCCTTGGAGCTCTCCAGTTGTTCTAGTGAGGAAGCCTGGGAATGTTCGGCTTTGTTTTGACGCCAGGAAGGTCAACTCCGTTACCAAGAAGGACGCCTATCCGCTGACGCAGATAGACGCACTTTTGAGTCGACATCTTCCGGCTAACTACATCAGAAGCCTGGACGTCAATGACGCTTTTGGCAGATCCTACTAGACACTACACCGTGATGCCATTCAGCCTCTGCAATGCTCCACAAACTATGTGCCGTCTCATGAATAAGGTCATTCCTTTCGATCTTCGTGAGAATGTTCATCTACTTAGAGGATTTATTGATACTGTCCGCAGACTTTGACTCTCATTTCATTCTACTATCCCGTGTAGCGGATTGTTTGAGGAAGGCTGGCCTTACTATCAACGTTGAGAATAGTAAGTTATGTATTACCGACACAAAGTACATGGGTTTTATTGTCGGAAAAGGAGGAATAAGAACTGATCCCGATAAGATTTCAGCCATAGTTGACTATCCGTTACCTAAAACTGTTCGGCAAGCCCGACGCCTACTAGATATGGCGGAATGGTATCGTTGATTCATTCCGAGCTACGCTGATTTAACTGCCTCCATAACTGACACTTTGAAGAATCCTTGTCAGTTCCAATGGACACCTGATGCCCAGACGTCTCTGGAATTGCTAAAGCAGAAATTTACCCCTGCTCCGTTGTTAGTCAGTCTAGATTTCACCAAACCGTTCGTTATCCAGTGTGATGTGAGCCAACAAGTTATTGGTGGAGTGCTGCTACAACTAGAAGACGATGGCCACGAGAAGCCAATTGCCGACGTCTCAGTTGACCTCAGCACAAAGAAATTATACAGACACAGAGCAGGAATGCTTAGCAGCAATCTTAAGTGTACAGAAGTTCCGGCCCTTCATAGAACTTATGCCGTTTAAGATAGTGACTGATCATGCGAGCTTGGAATGGCTGATGTCTCAAAAGGACCTCAGCGGTAGACTTGCTCGCTGGAGTTTGAAGCTTCAAGGTTTCGACTTCACCATTGATCACCGAAAAGGAAGCCTGAATGTTGTTTCTGCCAGATCTTTGCATCAGGGATGGATTCGTTTAAATTCAGACTGTTCCAAGAACAGGCGATCCGATTCAAGAGGAAGAAGCTTGTAAGCTTTGGATTCCACGAAGGCTTGTCTCCGACGTTATTTCAAGAGCGCATGATCCGCCACTAGCTTCTCACTGACGATTAAGGAGACGCTTGTGCTGGCCACGAATGACAGCTGATGTCAGAAACTACGTAGGCGCCTGTGACGTATGTAAAAAAAACCAAGGCCCCCAATACTATTCTTAGACCACTTATGGGAGTCCGGCAAAAGCTGTACATCAGCTTTCTACGTCCATATCCCTGGTCAGTGAAAGGAAATGTCTGCATATTGATAATTCTTGAGCACTTTTCTAAGTTTCCGATTCTCAAACCTATGAGAAAGGCATCTACCCTCAATGTGTGTCAGTTCATCGAGACTGAAATATTTCATGTGTTCGGAGTTCCGGAAACGATAGTCTCTGACAATGGAGTCCAGTTTTGCTCAGCTCAGTTCGCCAGATTACTGGATAAGTATGGGGAAACACTTGCTCCCTTAGGAGCTCTTTCCACCAAGCAACTGACTTCTCTCCCTACCGAACATTCTTCGGTCAACAGATGATTGATCATGCGAGCTCCTATTCCATCCTTAGGAGCCTCGGAACGATTAATGAGCCTCTGAGAGTCGATGCTGAAGACAAAATGAGATTGATCCGTGCGAGAGTGCAGGAGAACTTAAACTGCACATTCGAACAGGGTTCAAAGGCTTATAATATCAGAGCGAAGCCTGTTAATTTCAAAGATGGTAAAGAAGTATGTCTATGTCCAGCAGAATGACGCCGCTGTAAAATATTTTTTTACACCTACATAGCATACATGTGTACAAGTTCCTCCAAAAGTGAAATTGCATGAACGAGCATGCCCGCGATTATTAAAAAATAAAAATTCTAAAACAAACAAAATTCTTAAGAATCGCAATACGTTTGCCTTCAATTGTTTTCGCGCCTTCGCCCACACCCATCATGCCAATTTCACTTCTAGTGTACATACTGCATGAAAATACCTATACCCATGAAAATCACCACGGTCAGCACTTTACTCACCGTCAATAAATTTGAGGCGGTGGTGTTCTCATGTACATGTGCCACGGTACGTGTCGAATAAAATTATTATTCAGTTTTTGATTAAGAGAGCGGTCATTTGATTAAAAATTCTTTCGTTGCAATTTCCAGTGTTTAATTTGTAATTGGTACAAGCACCAATTACACTCATCAACAAAGCCTTGGTACAAGGAACCTTCGGCTAGTTAATCACATCTTGTGAGAAGCTCTAACAACCATTCATGTTGCAATTGGTACACGCACCAATCGCATTATTAACACGGCTTTGGTACTAAGCACATTTGGCCATTCTTTTCGACGAAAGTGATCAAGGTACACTGTGGTGTAACCGCCTAAAGCAAGATGCGAAAATGCACAAATGCAATTTCATCAATTAATCGACCCAGAAAATATGTCCGCAACAAATCAATCACATTTATTGTGATAGCTTTGCAATAATGCATCATAAGCAAATCAAGTATTTATTTACATGCCATGGGACATGCATAAGGGGTCAAGAAAATTACGCCACACATTTTTAATAATTAACATTAAATTGCTTAGTATGTAAGTTTAGTGTAAAGAACCATTCTATAATTAACCTCATGAATTGAACAATAAAGACAGAGTGGTAACTGACTCCTTTCTTTTAACTTGGTGACTGCTATTTTTAGCTGCACCTTTCAAGTTGGCATCTGCCAGATTAGCTGTGCCTAAAGAGATCTGCTTTATTAAGCTTCTCTAGGAGATCTGCCTAATAGCTGCCGCCCAACATCGCTTCATCAGTGCACGAGAATTTTAATTACTACGTGGCGACCGTGATGTTAAATAAACTCTATCTTCGGATCGTGATAATTGAATAGCAATCTTTGAACTACGACGATAACTAAGCAACCATTGGAAGGTGAATGAAGGGGACGTTTCATACATTGATGACCATATCAGCTGCAGCCTTAAAACCACAGTAATTCAACAAAAGAGAACAAGTTCACCAGGCATTATGATGAAGGAACTGGATGATAAATTCATTAGAATCGTCAAGACCATCGAGAAAACGTATAAGAAGCCAGGAAGTGATACAGAACGATTAACTTTGTATCCGGCACACACCCTACCAGAGCCGTACATACCAAAATCAAGGGGACCAACACTTGAGATACCCAAGTATACAGCAGACTCGAAAAGCCTTACAATCGAAGAATACAGGCAGAAAACAAAGAAACCAGTTCAACCGCCGCAGAAGCCGCAAATTCAGTCACGAGGAGGTCAGAGATCGCGTATTCTCAAGTTAATACACCTAAACAAGGAACTTCTGAAAACCGCACAAACAGAAGAGGAAAGAAACGATTACCTAACACTGATAGCAATAGCTAAGAAGAAGCTCAAAGGTCTAAATAAAGGAAAGAAGAGATTAAAGAGAAATCAGTAAAAAAAACATTATTTTCGTTATCTTTGTTATCTTATATTACTTTAATTTTATCAACAATAGGTCTGTATTTATAGTTATAATCAACTAATTTTCGGGTTTTGTGCTTAATAAAATAAAATAAAAATTACAAAAATTTTCTCTCTCTACGGCGGATTGGTATTTTTCTCTATTACACAAAAAGTTGTGTAAAGATCAGAAAGAACTACTAAATAAACATGACAAAACAAACAAAGAGAGATGATGGGTTCACAACATATCATCGGTATAATATCTGCTTATTGCAGGATATTAGGAACCAGGTGGAGAACGAAACACATCGCAGTATTAGTAGCAGCAACATAAAAAAAATAAAGCTAAACGAAAATATGTTGCATTGCCCAGACTGCCAATTCATAACAGATTCAGCAGAATCACTAAGTGAGCATGGGAAGACAAACCATGAAAATAGTGTACCGACCAGCCCAATCGCAACTAGTATAACAGAGTCAACAACAATATCATCAAGAGAGAAATTAATACATAAATGCAAAAATCTAATACAAAAAAAAAGAGAGAAGAAAAGATTTTATTAAAGTATATATAAAGTATAAACATTGAGCAAAATTTTAATTACAAAAAAAAAAAAAAAAAACATAAGTATATTAATAACAACTTTTTTTATATAAACAAATATTTTTTTTAAATGGCAGACCAATGAATAAATTTTCGCAAGAACTAAAAGGTATAAATAATGGCAAACGCTATATAACGGGTGAACATTCTATGGAAAATACAAAAGAAAAGTGTGATATACACGAAAATATTAATTATTCAGTCAATATTTTCAACAGATAAAGAGCATGGGAGAAAAGCCAATTTAAAGAAGATTACGACTAACTGCAATAATAACATGGACCAATAACAACAAGGCCAGATTCTACTACAACACAACCAAAGATGGTAGTTAAGAAAGAAAATATCCTCAAGTATGTATATATATATATATGTACGGTCACCATGTAATAGTAAATGATGATGAAGAAAGCTCGTTGTTATGTACCACCAAGCTGACCGTAGAGAAGATAGGAGAAGCTTTGTAAAAAGCAGATGTCAAGTGAAATAAAAGACTACTTGTTGTTTGTGATTAACTAAATCAATTGATTGTTTATTGGAGTATCGCTACTTAATTTATACAAACGTGAATTTGCTAGCCTAAACTAAATTAATATTAATGTACATTAAACACGTTAAAACTAATCCACTTATTTGCACTTATGTGCTTAACTCCGGCAGAAAGATGTGAAACAATATAATTGACCCGTATTATGCTGGTTGCAAAAATATAAACAAACGCATGTAAACAATTACAGTCTGTTCTTAAGGTTGTGACATATATTTTGTTTAGCGTAGGATTTGCTTAATTGCAATTAATCAATCGATCGCATTTATTGCCATATATATTTTCAATTGATTAGGAAATTGTTGTGCAAATTCACATCACACCTTTCCCTTTACGGACAAAAAAAAATTATAACAACAATCTTTGTTTTTTTTTTTAACATGTTTATTAATGAGTAATCCAATTCGATTTTATTACATTGCTATGGTTTTGTTTACACACTCTGATACACTAATTTATGTTCTTATGTTTATGTTTGTGCTATTGATATGAGTTTAGTTATCTATTTTCCTTAGCCTATTTTTGTGTATTTCTATAATTGTATTTTTATTCTTATCTTCTACTGTACAGTTTACATTATCTATAGATATCACTGTGTATGGACCATTATATAGTGGGTCCAGTTTCTTTCTATTTTTTGAATTTATTAAGACTTTATCGCCAATTTTTAACAATATTGGGTAGCTATTTATTTCACTTGTTTGGCTTCGTTTTGCTTTTGATGTGTTAAGGTGCTCTTTTACTTTATTTATCGTTTGTTGCAATCTATATTTTATTTCTTTACTATACAACTCGTGATTATAGACGGGGTCTGGACGGTCGATATTGAGTTCAGATGGTAGGCTTATTCTTTTAGCAAATACGAGTTCGAATGGGGTGTATGTGTGTACCGTGTTAGGTGTGGTATTGTCACAAAATGTATAGTAAGGTATCCAGTTGTCCCAGTCATCTCTATTCTCATTAATGAATGATCTTAAGTATTCGTTGAGACATTTGTGATTTCTCTCGAGCGCTCCTATTGTTTCTGGGTGCGCTTCGGTGGCAAATATTTGTTTAATTTTTTTAATTTCGCAGATTTCTGTGAAGACCTGATTCTTATATTCTGTTCCTAGTCAGTTTTCAATTTGTTCATTGGACCATATGTTAGTATGAATCCGTTGACTACTGCTTTTGCTATTGTGTTTGCCTCTTTATCTTTTGTTGGGATAATCACGATGTATTTACTTAAATCGCACTGGATAGTTACGGCATACATGTTGTCATTTTGTGTCTTTTTGAACGGTCCTACTGTGTCTATTGACACTATGTCAAAAACCTTTATTGGCGTGGTTGTTACAACCATTGCTTCTTTGTTGTGTTTTTGATGTTTGTTTTTTTAGCAAAGTTCACATTTGTTGACATATCTAGCTACTGATTTTTTCATGTTGTTCCACGTGTATATATCTTTTAGTTTGCTAAACATCCTTGACTGTCCCAAGTGTCCTCCCGTTGGGGTTGAGTGGAAGTCGTATAGTATTTGATTTATTTTCTCTATATCAGTCACTTGAATCTGTGGTTTATATATTATTATTTGTATTTTATTTAAAATTTTATTACATAGGCCTTTAAATGCGGTTATATTTATCATATTAAAAATTTGACTCTCTGCAGAGATCTTCAGAGACTTGGTCTGAAGTTGTTTGTCAATTGAGTGCGTGGAGTCAATCCGATTGGACGTTGCCTCGTGCTGTAGATCAAATCATTTAATCTAACCAGATCTAATTAATTAATTTAAAACAAGTGATAGTGTTGTACTAGTTTAACAGTTTCCTAAATCGATAAATATAATTATTTAAAATCCGACGCGACCGTTAAATAAATAAATATAAAATAAATTTTATCCGCCAAGTGAAGGGCTCTTCTATGCCCTATCAACATTATATAAGCCAGCAGCACGGTAACGTTTCCTTTCCTTCTCTTCATCTGTGATCAGTGCAAATGCATTAGCACTTGTCACTGATCAGCAATCTGGGTGCACCCAGCTGTGGTCATTGAACTGCACGGTCTTAGGTATTGAAAGCAGCAATAGGCATAACACTATTGTTGTTTTTTTTACCTCGCTGTGTCGTAGACTGCTGCTGGTGGCGCCCAAATATTTGTGTTGTTGTGTGTCGCTTTTATTTTTTTTTGCTTTTTTTGTTTTTGCCTTCAGTATGCAGAATTTCATTTTAGATTTCTGCAACATTCGCAGATTAAGAGCAAATCGGTTTTCGGTGTACTGCCACCTTAACTCAAAAAATCCGGCAATTCTTGCGCTAAGTGAGACCAAGGTCGTTTCTGATGCTGATATTAATCAGTATCACGTCCCTGGTTACAGCTTCGTGCCTCTTTTTTCTCAGCATAGAGGGATCGCAGTATATATTCGGAATGATGTGGCCTTTACTATTCTTCAAGATTTTCCTTCTGCCAATCCAGAGTTTAACTATATCTGGATTAGGTTCAAACTTCACAAACACATCATATACTTCTGTTTCCTTTATCGCAGCCCAAATATGTCTGATGACGACACGGTATCCGTATTTGACAATATCTCCAACAATATTGATCATTTGCTTTCTGTCTCCCCCTCTTCCGAAATCGTCCTGGCAGGCGATTTTAATGTTCATAATATACCGTGGCTCAGACATTCTTCTACCACAAGTCCTGCGGGCCGTTTCGTTGAACTCTTCTGTGAATCATTTAATTTACAACAGCTAGTGGATGCAACAACGCGAATTCCTGATGCAGCTGGAGATAAAGCTAATTTACTCGACTTGTTTCTAACATCTCATCCTGACAAATATTCCATCTCAGTCGGTTCCCCTCTCGGTAATTCAGACCATTGTTTAATCGCGGCTCAATTTACCACCTCAAACATGTGCCGCCCTACCTCTCCACCAACAAGTAGGCTTCTTTGGCACTATAAGAATGCTGATTGGGAAAGTCTCAATAAGTATCTTAGAAAAATTGATTGGTCGGTCTGTTTTGCTTCGAGGGATGTTGATGAATGCACATTAGAATTTAGTAACATACTAAATTTTGGCATGCGTGAATACATTCCGTATTCTTACAGCAGATCTCAACAACAGCATGATCGCTCCTGGTTTAACGATAAGTGCAACCAAGCTATAAAAGCGAAAGAGTCTGCTTTTCGTGCCTATCAATTGCATTCATGTCCGGAAATGAAACAAGTCTACAAGACAGCACGGAATACCTGCAAGTCCATTATCCAGAGAGAAAAATTTCTTTTTGACCAGAATATTAGACAAAGAATCTTGGCAAGCCGCAAAGCTAGCAAAGGTTTCTGGTCTCTGGTCAAAACCATCAGGAACAACTTCACCAGTTCCTCTATACCTTCACTACTTAATAATGGAGAAGTGATTGTTGACTCCCTGGATAAAGCTAATATTTTAGCTGCTAGATTCGCTTCAAATTCTTGTCTTCCACCCACTTCACAAACACCTGGTGTGCATCGCCCGTGTGAATGTGTACAAGAGCCAATACACGTTCGTACGAGAGATGTGTTCAAGGTCCTTAAGGGGATCAACGTCTCCAAAGCCGCAGGTCCTGTTAATTAAAAGCTGTGCCTCATCCTTGGCTAAACCTCTGCGCAAACTATTCTACTTGTCTTATTCGACAGGAAAATTCCCAACTGCTTGGAAACTAGCTCACGTTCAGCCTATTCCCTCTCTCCTCCTCTTCTATTATGGATTGAAAGTTTCCTATCTAGTCGCCAAATACGTGTTGTATTAGATGGCGTTACATCTGAACCGCATCCTATAAATGCCGGTGTGCCTCAAGGCTCTGTTATCTCTCCAACTCTCTTTCGCAGATGACAGTACTCTTGATTTCGCTTACTCCTTTGACACTCTTGCGGACTCTAGGGGGAACGCCGCATGTGTTAAAAGAGATTGCATGACTAGATCATTGAATAACGATCTTAACAATATCCTCGCTTGGGGCAAAGCGAATCGGGTCGAATTCAATGCATCTAAGACTCAAAGCTGTCTCATCTCATTAAAACAAGATCATAACATAACCACACTCGTTTCTTTTGATGGACCATTAATTTCTCATTCACCGTCACTAAGCATTCTTGGCATTAATATTTCTAGTAAGTTAAACTGGACAGATCACATCTTCTCTGTTGCCAAAGAAGCATCGAAATGTCTTGGATTTCTGAAAAGGTGTAAGAAATATTTCAGCCCGTCAAATCTAGCGCTCCTCTACAAGTCCTATATTAGACCTAGAATGGAATACAACTCCCATATATGGGCCGGGGATGGTCGCACAGCCTTAGCTTCATTGGATATTGTCCAAAAGAGAGCCTTCAAGCTCATTGGCGATTTGGCAATAAGTTGTCATATCGACTCACTCGAGCACCGCCGCAATGTTGGATGCCTTTCGCTCCTTTATCGCTATATGCATGGTCAATGTTCTGATGAAATCTCTAGTCTAATCCCTTGTAGAATGATTCCTGCACGCAATACTCGCGCTGCAAACCGCGCACATCCCTTAACCCTTCAAATTACTTTCGGCCGTACAGTAAAATTCCGTGATGCTTTTTTATCCCGAACAGTGCGAATGTGGAACAGCTTACCATCTTCTGTTTTTCCCCCGGCATACAATCTGCGGAAGTTTAAGGGTGACATACATCGGCACCTCCGCCATTCTCCTCATATCCCCTAATCCTTTCCCTATCTCCTTCCTGCCATGCTGTGCTTTGCATCATAGGGTATCCCCTGAGCTTGGCTTAATAATATAAAAAAAAACAAAAAAATATAGGTATACTCTTCCAATGCTCTAGTGCGGTTTCTACTGATTGGGTATTATTTATTCTTGTTATACGCTTATAAAATATTTTATAGTTTAACGCTAGCGTGAGTTCAATTCTTCTTTTATTATCAACGTTGATTTTTAATTCTGGTAATTTTGTTACTTCTGATGGTGCCAAGGCCTCAGTGATACGCAGTTGATCAGACTGCACACTTGTACAGTCGTACATCGAATAAATCGTTGCCAGGGCAACTGAGGTGTATGGTTTCATAAGAAAATAAAATCAATAAAAACGTCTCCAAGGTTACGTAAGAAAATCTTTTACCTCAGTAGTCTTTGCAACGAATGAACTGCCTATATAAATGGGAATTGGCGCTCTAACAAGCGCAGTCCTTTCTGAGCAGACCAGGTAATGCTTTAAATTATCAATCTGCTAAGTAGTGCTTTAAACTACTTGATGCCACCAATTGTATAGTGCTCTAAACTATACAATTGGAATTACCAAGGATAACAGAAACTATAGATCGCTTTAAGATTTATAGTATTCTTTATAGCTGACCAGTCGTACACCGCATTTAAGTGTAAGGGCTGATAAGCATTATTCAAATACTATAAAACTGTGTATGGCGATTCAAACGATATATAGTGCTCTAAACTGTATATGGTGAGTTGAACTATACACAGTACAATAGACCTTAGCTACAGTATCTTGAATTGTTTCCAGTGCTTTAAACTGGTTGCAGTGCAGTAAACTTGTGTATGGTGATTCAAACGATATATAGTGCTCTAAACTGTATATGGTGAGTTGCACTATACACAGTACAATAGACCTTAGCTACAGTATCTTGAATTGTTTCCAGTGCTTTAAACTGGTTGCAGTGCGGTAAACTTGTGTATGGTGATTCAAACGATATATAGTGCTCTAAACTGTATATGGTGAGTTGAACTATACACAGTACAGTAGACCTTCGCTACAGTATCGTGAACTGTCATCAGTGCTTTAAACTGACTACGGTGCTAGTAAACTATTTATTAAGAACCAATTATACAATAATTGAAATCTCTTTAAATTCAAGAGTTATACATCAAAACATATAACCCATCTTATAGTTGCTGTATATACCGCTTTAAGGTGTATGACTCACTAGACTATAACATTTTTTAGTCACAAATAAATCTAATCACTGCATTTTTCTACCATTTCAGATAGAAAAATACAGCAGAAAAACCGGTAAATTATTTGATAAAAGGAAAATTGTTAAATATAAGTTTTTCAACCTAGTATAAGTTTTTTGGTGTCAACCCAATGTTACAAAATAAATAAAAGATATAATTTCAAAAAACTGACTGACTTGTCACTTACCTAGCACCTTCATTTATAATTTTTGTAAGACGACCTAATAAGAGGTTCGTACAACACTTGTGCCATTGGCTTCTTCTTTTGTAACGTTAGTTTCTTTTCCTTTCTTTTTCATTGAGCGAGTTTTCATTTGTAATATTTTGATCTCTTTTAGATCTGATATATCAAGCTTTATTCTAGACAAAGCATCAGGTCCAGAATTTTCGGTTCCTTTGATATATTGGATTTCGAAATCAAACTCTTCCAAATCTAATCGCATTCGGGTTATTCATGAGGAAGCATATAGAAGTACATATATGTAGAAAGGTAACCCAACGAGTAAAGCTTGCACTAGAGCAGGTATCCGAAAGGTTCGAAAGGTTGGATATCAACTCATGAGCAATAAATAAGGTTACAGAAACCAATTAGTAGAATTCGAACTAGAGCGATATTCGAAGTTATAGAAGGAATAATAATAAAAATAAAAGTATCGATGCTAGCGATAAATGATAAAAGAAGTTATGAATAAAATACATATACCCAATTAGAGAACCCGCATTAGAGCGGGCTTCGAAGTATTGGAGGAGTAAGATGATGTCGAAACGCACCAAAAACAAAAGTGAGTACCTATCAGTTAGAATAAAGGTAAAAGAAATATTAGAAACACAACCAAGAAAAGATCAAAAGGCCATACATATGAAAACCATATAAAACATTAGCAGTAATCCATTGTCAAAAATCGTTACAAAACAAAAATACATAAAAATTCCACTACCCATTACATAGCGGAGCCCAGGTTCATAAGAAATGAGAATATAATTGCACAAAGAACAAAAATAATGAACGCGTAAAATAATACATACAGCTGAGCAAATGCAATAGAAAATTTAGCCTATGCAAACTTAACAATGTACTAAAGTTAACGCAATAAATTTATAAGTATACTGCAGATAGAATTAACATAACAGAATAGCTAGTACTGCATATGGTCCGTATAGAGCATAATAATTGTATAACCATTAAGAGATAAGAAAACCAATTTTTTTTGTGTTTACGAACTATTCTTTTAATTCAATAATATGTCAAATTTTTTTTAGCATTACCGAATATGTAAATAAGGTATAAACAACCATAAGCTTAGTATTAAAAAAAATAAAGATTATTATTATAATTTTTTTTTCTCCGTAAAGGGAAAGGTGTGGTGTAACCGCCTAAAGCAAAATGCGAAAATGCACAAATGCAATTTCATCAATTAATCGACCCAGAAAATATGTCCGCAACAAATCAATCACATTTATTGTGATAGCTTTGCAATAATGCATCATAAGCAAATCAAGTATTTATTTACATGCCATGGGACCTGCATAAGGGGTCAAGAAAATTACGCCACACATTTTTAATAATTAACATTAAATTGCTTAGTATGTAAGTTTAGTGTAAAGAACCATTCTATAAATAACCTCATGAATTGAACAATAACGACAGAGTGGTAACTGACTCCTTTCTTTTAACTTGGTGACTGCTATTTTTAGCTGCACCTTTCAAGTTGGCATCTGCCAGATTATCTGTGCCTAAAGAGATCTGCTTATTAAGCTTCTCTAGGAGATCTGCCTAATGGCTGCCCATCATCGCTTCATCAGTGCACAAGAATTTTAATTACTACAACACGCACCTTGATGCACACAGGTGGAGCAAAAGAGCTCTCCCTTTAACATTTGGTGACCCCGACGTGATATTTTTTCAATTTAATCAATTGATCACACACGCAACATGGAAGCCCTCACCAGTGAACAAGAAGCCATTAGAAAATCCATTGAGCAGCTAATACAAGGTTTCAAAGGAGACCCATCCTAGAAGAAGGAGCTGCTATGTCTGCGAACAAGAATTGTCTGGCTTGACACAGACTGGTAAAGTTTGACGACAACATAATAAGCTTACGCCCTATGCAGATACACACCAGGAGCATCCATACTTCAAGAAAGGCTATTACGCCTCCGTTAAAAGAGTCTACGAGCAATTCAAGGCCACATTACAAGAAGCTATTGAGGCCAAATCAGCAGACACTCGACAACTGGCTAGGCCTGCCCAAACCTCCAACCAAGATCAATCTGAGGGTGAAGGGCAACAGCCACCTGACAATAACGAAGTGAATGACCACAATGACCCTTCATTCACGTGTACAAAAGATTCTCAAACAGAGTTAAACATACTGCTAAGAATCCACAAGACCAAGACGTCAGCGCTTGTGCAGCATTAAAAACTTATTGAGACTGGCTTCCCCGACCAGCATCCGAGAGCATATTACGAATTAAAACTTAAATGCATTACCGATTATTGGACCAGTATAGCTGCAAACTATCAGAAAATACTCAATATCTCCGTTGAAGGTGATGAGTCTACATATGACGAGAACTATTACATTCGACTCGAATCATGGGTACAAGATATCGCCATCGGCATCTCAAGCAAACTAGAAGCCCTGCCTGGATGTACCCTCGTAGCCAGGCAAATAAAGTTACCAAAAATAACTCTACCAACCTTTGATGGAAATTATCTACATTGGAGCCATTTCCGTGGGTTATATGTTCAAATGGTGCACGACCAACCCATCACAGATGCAGAAAAGATGTTTATTTGCAAGGTAACTTGACAGGTGAGGCTAAGTCCTTAATACAGCACATCCCATCCTCGGGAGAAAACTATCAATCGGCATGGATAACGTTGGAGATGAGATATAATAATAAGCGGCTTTTGGTCACCGCTCTACTCAAGAAATTATTGGGACAGCCTTGCATTCAACAAGAATCTCCAGCTTCCATTACACTCCTTCATGATACTACAAAGGAAGCCATTATGGGGCTTCAAGGAATGGGAATTTCTACTTCAACTTGGGATTCTATTCTCGTGCATATCACGCTCAAGAAGTTAGAAGAAGCACACATAATTTATATGAGCAATTACTGAAGGCACCACGAGAACTTCAAACAATAAGTGACTTGCTGCAATTCTTGGAACTATGATTTCAGGCACTGGAGACTTTAGAAAAAGACAAAAGACATCAACCAGTGGATAAGATGTTGAAGGGGAAGAATCAAGTTAATCCTATGTCATTTATATCTACGTCAAGGAAATGTGTAATGTGTGGCAACACCCATCCACTTTTTGCCTGTAAGAAATTCACAGAGTTAAGCCCATCGGAGAGACTCAACGTGGTCAGAAAGCACAAGCATTGTATAAACTGCCTAAAGATTGGTCATGCGTCATTAAAATGTCAATCTAGAGGGTGCTTGAAATGCTCTAAAAAACACAACACATTGCTTCATATCGGAAACACTGCGAAGGCGTCTCATCACGACATGACCAGCGATGGCGACTCCGCACATGCGCCGGCGCACATCCACTGGCATCAACCAGCAAACCAAGCATCTTAGCGGCACAATCAATGAAGGGAGAAAAGGGAGATGTTCTCTTAAGCACTGTTATCATCAAACTCGTGAACTATAAGGGCGAAACATCGAGTGTCGAGCAATCCTAGATTCTGGACACAGCTCAATTTTATTACAGACAAAATGGCAAAAAAACTAGGTCTAAATTGGACACCAGACTCCCTTTGCATTGAAGGCATCGGAGAAATCAAACAGCGTGCTCAGCATCAAGTAAGAGTGCTGATCCAGTCGAAGATAACTGCAATCTCCACAAGATTTAAAGCAGTTATACTCCCACAGATCACTACAGATCAACCTACACAGACTCTAAACATAGCCACTTGGCGCATTCCTCAAAATATTGAGTTGGCTGATTCTGATTTCTACCATCCTGGCTCCATCGATTTCCTCATCGGAGCAGAAGTATATTATCAGTTATTATCGGTGGGACAAATAAAATTGGTGGAAACCCTACCCACACTTCAAAACACGCTTCTGGGCTGGGTAGTGGCCGGTAAAACACAAGATGTTTCAAGGCATCTAGCGACTTGTGGTAATTGTAATCGAGAGGATGCCAATCTGATCAATTAGAAAAATTCTGGAAATTAGAAGATGTCAATCCGACTGTTTGGGCCATGACGGACTCAGATGTCAAATGTTAGATTCACTTTAGCCAAACTGTTCATAGAGATAGTACCGGTCGTTTTGTGGTCAAACTACCCTTCGTGCATGATCCTCAAAAACTAGGGGACTCGAAGGATGTTGCGCTGCGTCGCTTTCTAGCATTGGAACGCAGACTAAACAAGAATCCGCAGATAAAGGAACAGTACATTGAATTCATGAGTGAATATTTAAGGCTCGGAAGTTAATGGCAGTGCGATTGCTAAACCACATTACTTCCTACCACATCATTGTGTGATGAAACCTAACAGCACTACAACGAAACTCAGAGTTGTGTTTGACGCTTCCAGCAAAACGTCTACAAACGTAGAATTAAATGAAATTCTAGCCACTGGCCCAACCATCCAGGATAAGCTAGGTTCTATTTTACTAAGGTTCAGATTGCCACGATTTGTCTTCACAGCGGACATCGAGAAGATGTACCGGCAAATAACAGTGGACAATGACGATAGAAGATATCAAATGATAGCATGGAGAGATGGTTCAAGTCAACCCATCAAGCATTATCAATTGTGCACGGTTACATACGGAACAACATCTGCCCCATATCTGGCAACAAAATGTTTGCAACGACTGTCTTTACAAGAAGAACAAAAATATCCGTTGGGATCTGACGCCCTACGACAAAACTTTTATGTAGATGACGTAATGACTGGCTCAGACAGTTTAAGAGAAGCGAGGGATATGCAAGAACAATTACAGCAGCTACTCCAATCAGCAGGCTTCAAACTAAGGAAGTGGTGCGCCAACCATGCGCAACTCCCGTTAAGCATTCCACATGAAGATAGAGCCTTGCAACTAGATTTTCACAATGGTGATAATGACGAGCACACGCCTTTTTTTTCTATACTAATATATTGGATACCGTTGATTCTGATACTTTTACTGCATAAAATATTTCCAGCAAGATGGCCTTGTTTTGAGATTTTTTGGCGGCTACTGCTTTATCGCTTCACTGCCAATTTGTCTTCCTCGATCAGTTTTTTTTTATTCCCTCAATCCAAATTTTTCGTAGGTATTTTCTGTGATTCGTTGCGGTCATGCCGATTTTTCCGGATTTTATTTGCTTGCTTGCCTATATAATGAGCTGAGGACGCAATTATAGGTTTTTTCTGTTTCTCGTTTCTCGAATTTTCCCTTTTTCCTTCGACTTAATTAAGTCGGTATTTATATTACCCGGGGATGAGTTTTTGCTGAATGTATTTTAATTCTTAGGGGACGGATTCGACTAATTCCCAATTTTATTAAAATTTCAGTTCTTTAGGATTATTTTCACTGGTAACTTTTAAATCTTAGAATAAAGCAGAAATGCACGCAATCCACTAAAGAAATTACAAAATGCATTTATCAAAATTTTCACATAAAGATAGCAGACTCACAAGGTTCTCTTGACTTGTACCATCCACTGCAAATGACGTACACCATCAGACTTTTGGTCTTCTTCTTTTTTTTCCTTGTCACCGCTATGTCACACTGCTCGAGGAAACGCATTCCTCTCGGTCGGGGTGCGTTCCATTTTTCTGCTATGGACAGCAGGCTTACACGCTTCAGCATTTCGTGTAGCATATTGCTATATGCAATACACTACGACCATAACAGAGCAGAGTGGTCTGCGCCACCCGTGGTTCAGACAACGCTGAAAAATGGTCGGATGAGCTAGCCGGTCTTAAACATAGACCTCATCGCTACGGGCGCTCAATGTGTGTCTCGACCCACGACCCAATGTATATTCCTCATCACTCGAATTTGCCTACGGCTGTCGGCTATGATGGACTGATGACGCATCGAGGACACATCCCTGAAGTCTCGTCAGTCTTTGATCAGACCTCGCCATCCTTCTCCGTGCTGGAAGTCAAAGGCACATCGACAAGCTGGTAACCCAAAACATCCAGCCGGTCGATGTATCTCTGCCCTCCCCCACCGAGATGCTGAGGAAGCCCTGCGATCAGTAACCTAAAGAACTGATCGCTAAGCCTTCCCGGCAGATCTTCAAGCTCATAATAAGCGCTTCGTTTCTTGGCTCTAACCCGACATTTGACAAATTTCCGTCCCAGCTTAGCACTAGTCTGCTGTTGGAAGTTGCTTTGGGCAAAATTCCGTCTGAATACCTCTTGACCCACTTTGAAATCGACAGGTTTCGCCCTGAGATTGTAGGCTCTTGAACCCTGTTGGAATGCATGTTGTAAATTTTCCTGCACTCTCGCACGGATCAATCTCATTTTGTCTTCCGCATCTACTCTCAACGGCTCATTAAGAGTTCCAAGGCTCCTCAAGATGGAGTAGGGGCTGCCATCTTCAATCATTTGTTGACCGAAGTGCGTTCGATAAGGAGAGAAGCCAGTTGCTTGGTGGAAAAAGCTCCTGAGGGAACTAGCTATCTGGCTCAGCTTCTCATCCCATCTCGTTGATCCTTCTGATTATATGCTCTAATCCCTGACAATAGAGACCCGTTTACTCGCTCTGAGGCGATTGCTTGCGGCGAATAAACTGCCGTTCTCAAGTGCTTCACCCCATACTTATCCAGTAATCTGGTGAACTGAGTCGAGCAAAACTGGACTCCATTGTCAGAGACGATCATTTCCGGGACTCCGAACACGTGGAACACTTCCGTCTCAATGAATTGGCACACATTGAGTGTAGATGCTTTTCTCATCGGTTTGAGAATTGGAAATTTTGAAAAGTGGTCCAGAACTATCAGAATGCAGACTTTCGTTTCACTGACCGAGGATATGGACCTAGAAAATCGATGTACAGCTTTTGCCATGGTCGTTCTCTCACAGACTGGACTTTCATAGGTGGTCACAGAATAGTATTGGGAGCCTTCGTTTCCTTACACACGTCACAGGCGCCTACGTAGTTTCTGACACCAACTGTCATTCGTGGCCAGTACAGATGTCTTCGCAGACGTTCCAGTGTTTTCCCTATACCTCCGTGTGAAGCTAGTGGCGGATCATGAGCCCTTCAAATGACGTCGGTGTTAAGCCCTCGTGGAATCTAAAGCTTCCAAGCTTCTTCTTCTTGAATCGGATCGCCCGTTCTCGGAACTGTCCGAATGTAAACGAAGCCATCCCTGACGCAAAGATCTGCTAGTTTACCAGAAGTCGTTTTAACCTTATGCCTCAGTTCCTCATATTCCAACGAGTTGAAATATAGCGAACTAAGGTCAACTTCCGGGCCAGGATCTTCGTTTGTGGACAGGCCGTCACAATGGATGCGTTACAGCGCATCAGGGACAACGTTCAGGCCTCCTTTTCGGTGCTCAATAGTTAAGTCGAAGCCCTGAAGCTTCAAACTCCACCGCGCAAGTCGACCGCTGAGGTCCTTTTGAGACATCAGCCATTTCAAGCTCGCATGATCAGTCACTATCCTAAACGGCATGAGTTCTATGAAGGGCCGGAACTTCTGTACACTTAAGATTGCAGCTATGCATTCCTGCTCTATGACGATATAATTTCTTTGTGCTGAGTTCAACTTTTTCGAGACGTAGGCTATTGGCTTCTCGTGGCCATCGTCATCTAGTTGAAGCAGCACTCCTCCAATACCTTGTTGGCTCGTATCACACTGGGCTCACCAGCAACGGAGCAGAAGTAAGTTTTTGCTTTAAAAGATCAAGAGACGTCTGGGCTTCAGGTGTCCATTTGAACTGACTAGGGTTTTTCAAGGTGTCTGTAATGGAGGCAGTTAAATCAGCATAGTTCGGGATGAACCGTCGGGCCTGCCGAACAGTTTTAGGTGACGGATAGTCAACTATGGCTGAAATTTTGTCAGGGTCACTTCGCATACCTCCCTTTCCGACAATGAAATCCAAGCGTTTGGTCTCTTTGATACAAAACTTTCTCTTCTCGACGTTGATAGTGAGGCCACCTTTCCTCAAACAATCCGCTACACGGGCTAGCAGCGTAAGATGAGTGTCGAAGTCTGATGACAGAATCAATAAATCGTCTAGATAGACGAGAACGTTCTCACGAAGATCGAAAGGAATGACTTTATCCATGATGTGGCACATCATTTGTGGAGCGTTGCATAGGCCGAATGGCATCACTGTGTACTGATATAGAGGATGACCAGGTACTGTAAAAGCGGTCTTCTATCTGGAATCAGCGTCTAGTGGGATCTTCCAGAATGCGTCTTTCAGGTCCAGGCTCGTTATGTGATTTGCCGGAGGAAGTCGACTCAGAAGCGCGTCTATCTGCGGTAGCGGATAGGCATCCTTCTTCGTAACCGAGTTGACTTTCCTGGCGTCAAAGCAAAGCTGGACCTTTCCAGGCTTCCTTACTAGCACAACTGGAGAGCTCCAAGGACTCTGGCTCTCCTCCATCACACCCAGTGATAGCACTCGCTCTAATTCGGGATCCATTAAACTTTGTACTGCCGGCGAGATCGGATAAAAGCGCTGTTTTATCGGGGCGGCGTCATTCGTCTCAATCTTGTGAGTGACCAATGATGTTTTTTCCAGGCCTAAAGAGGCGAAAGAGGGGAAAAGCTGTTTCGTGGCTTCTAAGCGTTGTTGGTCAAGAGTAGAAAGAATATGGCAGTCGGTGTCAGAGGTAGCTATTACACTTGGATTCACTTCTGCGACTATACCCAGGACATCTGGAGCCAACCCAAATAGACGCCAGAAGTCTATTCCTAGATATAGTGCCTGTGTGAGCCCAGGAACCACGTAAAAACGCACGTTTTGGATCTTATCACGGAAAGTGACGTCCAAGTTCACATGACCATGCACAATCGTCATGGCACCATTAGCTACTTGGACCTGTGTACGATACCTCTTCCATTCGACATTTGCTTCGGCAAGCTTCTCTAGAGCTCCCTGGGCTAGAATACTGGCAGTGGCACCACTATCAAGTAATCCAGTCTCAGTTCGCCCGAGCAGCTTTATTTCGGCGTACGATCGAATGTCGTCTGGCATGGACACGGAAATCTGGGCCAGTTTTTTTCTTTCTAGTTTCATCCGTCGACAGTATTCCCGCCAACGAACGGTTGATCGTTTCTTTTTTGGTCCAATATCCAGGTCAGGAAACATGATCTCAGCGGTCTCGGTCTCTTACTGTGTTGTATCTCTGCAGACGCGTATGATACGGCGTCAGCGGATGTGCGGATGTAAAACTGGCTCACGCCCACTCGTCATAACAGAGCTTGGTGGCCGTTTTAAAACAGAAAGGACAGGAAGCCAAATCTCCAGCTTGGTGGCCGTTTTAAAACAGAAGTAACTTTGTCCTATAGAAGTGCTGTCGGTGTTAACGGGATATCAAAAATTAGGGACTCTTCCAAAGAAGTGTCTAACAATGTCATGGGCTCTCCAGAAGTGGAAATGGGAGCCTGAAGATCTGCGGAGAAGTCTATTAAGTTCTCCGTCTCTATCAATGAAGTATTCATACTAGCAGGTGTTTTGCTGATATCATCAGAATCACTAAATGATATCAGTGGACAAGTCAGGGATTCGTCAGTGTGATCTGCTAATGGAGCGGACCTTCCTCCTTGTTCAAGGGTTGAACTGGAGGGTTCCTTGCAGTTGTTGCTCGCGACGTCGTCACTGGTCGGAAAGAGGTGGTGGTATTCCCGACCCGTCTCAAGTTTTTCTGTCGACAGTGGCTGCAATCGGGCTTGAAAATGTTCTTGCGTCCGCATCCATAGCAGAACACAACTTGTTTCTCTTGCCGGCAGTCTTGATAATCTTGACAATCTCCAGGTACTCTTGGTCTGGCATGGCGTTCTGCAACTGATCACGCAGCAACCCTAAATGATGGTGGTACATGGCGAACAGTTCACCAGGCTTTTGCTTTCTAGATAGCAGCTGTAAGCGGATCTTTAGATCGTCCTTGGGCACTCCCCATTCCATGGACAATCCCGTTTTGATAAATTCCCAAGTTGGAAAAGGGTTATGCCTTAATATCGACCAGTACCAGTCCTTCGCTGGTCCTGTCAGTAGCGTGAGCATGTTTCTAACAAGAAGGTCAAAATGTCCTTCTAGAGCGGAGTGCGTAAGCGTTTCGACTCTAAAAATGAATTCATCGACTCCGAGCTCTCGGAGTTATTGCCATTATATGTCAGGTTCGGAGTTATTGCCATTATATGTCAGGTTCCATCTTCTGATAGGACTGCCTGATCGTCGCTGTCCTATATTTGCAGGGAGACGAATAGGTAGAGGTGGTTGAGGTGGGACAAAGTTCGGTATAGGCTGGTTGTTAGGCTGACCAGTAGGCTGACCAAAAGGCTGACCAAAAGGTGATGACGGTCTCTGAAACGATTGTCTCCTCAGATTGCGGAAATCGTTCGATGGTCTTGGATTTCCCATGGACGGAGGAGGTCGTAGGAAATCCATTGGCGGTAGTGCTGCTGCTACTTGTTGTCTGATGCTATCTACTAAATCAGTCCGCAAGACATTGAGGCTCTGTTCGAGACCCTCACGTACTAGATCTTGCATTTGTATGCGCAAGCCTGCCATCAACGCATCCGTAGCTGCTGAGGTATGTCCACTGCCAGAAGGCAGTGGGCTATTTCGTCGCGAGTTAGGATTGGTAAAAGTCCTTGAATGTAGATCTGGCATTCCAGGAGAGACTGATCGTCGACTAGGTGGTGGAACTGTCAAAGGTGGTAACTCTAGTGACGGCATGGGAGGTAATGGATCGTGACTGACAGTCTTTACGGGCTTTGTCATCTTCGGGACAGCACCAGTATACTCAGTGAAATCATACTGAGTGAGATGGGATCTGCAGAACGGGCAGTTTGACTGCTGTCCAATCCACGCTTTCAGACATGCTTTGTGAAACACATGTCCACAGACCGTCTTCAAAGGCTTCCTCTGTCCTGACCAGTCGCTCTCTAGACAGACGGAGCACGGGTCTGGCAACAGCATCGGTACCCCAGTTGCTCGCGGTGATGTTCGCGCTGTAGCCATTGTAGAATCAGTCGTAATTCAAGAAAAAAAATCTTCAAACCAAGGGTTTGGAATAGATATCAGAAAAATTCCAAAGAATTCGAAAATTCGGAAGAGATAACAGGCTCTTCACAAAGTGAGGATGACGAAGCACTAATTTAAGTTGGAGTTTGGGACGATATACTAAAATTCAGAAAAATTTCTTCCCAAACGTTCGAAGATTAGGACTAGATAAAGATTTCAGCGAAATTGTTATCAAAAGTTCGTTTTATATAGTTCGGAGAAATTTCCAGAAAAATTCAAGAAAAAAATCAAAAGTTTGGAGATATTTACAAAATTTCACAAATCGAGTTACCAGGAGTATCGATTTATCAAAAGGAAATCTAAACGCTCGAAAGAGATGCAAGCTCTTCAAACAAAAAAAAAAATTTTTTTTCTACCAGTTCAATTACTGCGTTTTAAAAAGGTGCGACAAATCAACGAGATCGCAAACGTTCAATCTATCGTTTTAAAAAAAAAACAAATTTCACAACATATGATTTCTCCTTCACTTCCCGAAGCTACCCTCTACATAAAGGTTTCCAAGTCGCCCTCCCTCTTTTCAGGTCAGGATATTTATATAAGTAAGGGACGTGAATGTGTGCATTGAAAAATTTGTGGAGCTCCCACAGAAATCTGGGAAGAGTAAAGTCGGAGGTGTCAGAGGCTGGAAATGCTACCAGAGATTCTTCAGCCAGGTAGTTAGCAATATGCCAACTCCAGATTACTGAAGGTCTCCAGCATCAATTCCACCCTCCAAGAACTCTTCCTCTCCTCCTCACCGGATCATCATGTCCAGCTAGTTCGCTAGCCGGGCAGAGTCATGAGTCTGGTCAACTAATTAGCTGGAAGCCAAAAAGTCGTCTCACAGACTCAACTCCGTCCAGCCAGTTGGCCAACAGAACATATTTCCGCGAGAGCTCACAAAAAAAAATTGCATGGGACCACCTACCATTTCCATGGCAGAAGGCCAGCGGGAAAGATCGATTTCAAAAAATTCAAAAACTTCCAACAATTTCAAAAAAATCAACTAATTGTTCAGGCTTGAGGCTTGAGCAAGGTCAAACCTAAAGCTGAACTTCAACTTCAAACAAATTTCAAAAACGTTCAAACATTACGTTACTTTAATACAAAATCGAGAAACAACATAGCAAAAACTTTCAAAACTTTACTTTACTTTCAGACTTTAAAAAACTCTAACTTTACTTTACCAAAACTTTCAACTACAAAAACCAATTAGACTCAGGTTCACATATAACTTCCACTGGATGTGAGACCTGAGGTCGATCAACTAGCAGACACCAGATGATCGTCTCTCTCAAAGTCTCAGCCCCCAGTACAATTTATATTTAGACCACCGAAGTCTAACTGAGGTGGCCCCACGTTGGGCGCCATTTTTGTTATGCAAGTATGTTGAGTGATGGACATCGGACGTAAGGTCCAGACTGCCAGCATTACAGATTACTCGGTGAAAAGCGTTGGATACAGGGCTGCACGGTAGCTCGCCTCGGCAATTGGCGGAGAGAGTGGGTGGGTTCCCAAAAAACCTGCCGATGTCACCAACCATATACAAAAAAAATTCCTCGTGCCTATATACAAAATGCCGGCACACATTCGGTCCTGAAGGGACCCTTACGTCACTTACCTACATACCTCGTTGAAGGCGCAGATGTTCTGCCTTCCTTGCCTGCCCCATCCTCCCATCTGACTCTGAGGGGCACGATTATTCAGAGTCCCTATTTGACCTGTAAAAAGAGAGAGAGACCAGGCGAGCCTAGACGACCTTCATCCTATGTGAGGGGGCTCCAGGATGGTGAAGGAAAATAAAAAGCTCACAGCATCATTACGTAATAATGTTGTGCTATTCAGCTAAGATTTACATATAGAACGTATACAATAACAGAGGCCTGTAATCTAATATGTGCTAGCTAATGACAAAGTCTTCTAGTCCTTGTTTCCATTGAAGTTTAAAAAGGCGTGGCTCTAAGTCTACGTAATGATTCGTCAGAGAAATCTGATCATTTTCAACAATATACTACTTTAGATTTTCTTTATATCTTCGTGCAGTGGTAGTTACGTTCTACTCACTGTGCGTGTTTTCTATAGTTAGTTATACTAGGTAATTGATGTGTTAAGTTCGTATCATAGTTAATTTTCTAATTTTGTTTGTTGGCCAACAAGCAATCTTCATTAATTTTAATCATTATGTCTAAAAATTCATTTTTATCAAATTTTATTCAATTTCATATGTTCATCCCCAAAAGAAACAATTTAAAAGCGTTATTCTAGCTAAACTTCATTGAAATTATATCATACAAAAAAATTACTTTAAAAGAAAATACGTACCTGCACGATAATATAAAGATGACGAACAAAATGTCGTCAATTTAATGATCCTTCCTTGATTTCAATTAAATTTAAAAAAAAACTTATTTTACAGTACAATTTAAGTTTTTTTTTTTTTTTTTTTTACAGATCCAGATATTCATTTATCATATCTCATTCTTTACCTATTCTGTAATTCATTTTGTTCTAGATTTCCCCGTAGTTGCTAATACAGCTAAGGGACCAAACAAAAACACAAATTGAGTCAAACTAGGATAAATACATTTTAAGACTATTACTACGAATAAAGTAAATATACACTATTCTTATATCTATATAGGAATCAAAATATTTAATAAAGTATAATTAATAGGATATTGACAATTAATTCAACACTCTTCCATTTTTTTGGTCATCAATAGCATTCATTAGATACTCAAACTAAAAGAATGGTTATTTCACGCGTTGTCACTTATCTGAATCTGATCTGACTTCAAAATACAAAAAAACATTCTGCCACTATATAAATAAATGTTGAATATCTAATTTCCACTGTTCACTAAAAAAAATCTTTCCTTTTTCTCTATTTCAGTAAGCCTATTCCGGGTATGAACCCTTACCATATGTAATGATATGGTCAATCTAACGCCAAGGACGAGTAACTTCGTAATTACAGTACCATGCAAATCGTTAATCCATTAATTTAATTAATAAATGTGTTATACTTCATATTGGATTTTTTTGTATTTTTTCTTTCACCTAGTATACCTAGATGAGGACTTATTGATTACTTCGCTAACAATGTCATTTTATAAGTCTACTGTAACGTTTGAGGTCCCAACTTGTATTTGTCGCTGAAGAATTGAGAATCAGGCACTTCGATATTAGCCTGTGGATTGCATTCACGCTGTGCTTGTTTATTATCTATTGAGCAGCGTACTCTGGCATACAATGACTATGGGCTTCTGGGTGTATACTACGAAAATAATTAAGATAGAACTTACTTTGCAGCTGACTCCACTTTTATGGATTGTATAATTTTCCGGATGTTTTTTTTTCTCTTTCTATACTAATAAATTGGATACCGTTGATTCTGATACTTTTACTGCATAAAATTTTTCCAGCAAGATGGCCTTGTCTTGAGATTATTTGGCGGCTACTGCTTTATCGCTTCACTGCCAATTTGTCTTCCTCGATCAGTTTTTTTTTATTCCCTCAGTCCAAATTTTTCGTAGGTATTTTCTCTGATTCGTTGCGGTCATGCCGATTTTTCCGGATTTTATTTGCTTGCTTGCCTATATAATGAGCTGAGGACGCAATTATGGGTTTTTTCTGTTTCTCGTTTCTCGAATTTTCCCTTTTTCCTTCGACTTAATTAAGTCGCTATTTATATTACCCGGGGATGAGTTTTTGCTGAATGTATTTTAATTCTTAGGGGACGGATTCGACTAATTCCCAATTTTATTAAAATTTCAGCTCTTTACGATTATTTTCACTGATAACTTTTAAATCTTAGAATAAAGCAGAAATGCACGCAATCCACTAAAGAAATTACAAAATGCACTTATCAAAATTTTCACATAAAGATAGCAGACTCACAAGGATCTCTTGACTTGTACCATCCACTGCAAATGAGTTACACCATCAGACTTTTGGTCTTCTTCTTTTTTCCTTTCTTTTTCCTTGTTACCGCTATGTCACACTGCTCGAGGAAACGCATTCCTTTCAGTCGGGGTGCATTCAATTTCTCTGCTATGGACAGCAGGCTTACACGCTTCAGCATTTCGTGTAGCATATTGCTATATGCAATACGCCACGACCATAACAAAACTTTCGAGATGATGAGAATAGTTCCTGTACCATTTCTGATGAACGATACATTCTTGGCAATAAAACCTGATTCAGAGTTTCTAAACGTGAATTTTCACCGCGATCAGTACTATCCGCTGTCAGAGCATGAATTATCAGCCTGCAAGAATATTGGAAGCTCAATATACATGTGCAGGCAACATCACCCTCTATATCGGAAAGGTTCAAACATAAGCTCATGCGAGATAAGTCTGCTTAGCCATTCTTGATCATCACCAGATTGCAAACTAATGAATGCCATAAATACATCCCCCTGGATACAGCTCTTAAATCCAAATCACTGGATTTTCTCAACAAGAAGGCCAATAACCATCAACAAAGTCTGTGGGACTTCTGTTTCCCAACAAATTTTGGAAGAGTCCGGTATCCTAGAAGTCAAAAATGGATGCACTATCAAGGAGGAATTTGTGACCATACGATCTCACAACATTTACCCGAGTACGCTTACTACATCATTCGTGTCATCCAAAAACCTCACAGCTATCCTCCAGCCGATAAAGGGCACTCACTAGTTCACCGCATAACGTCTGTCGAAAGTTTAGCTAATGACATTCAAACCCTTCAAAGACGCATACAGGCACAGCAGAGCGAGGAGTCAGCGCTGAAAATACACCATAATGATACTCACCACTTCACTTTGGGATATATGAGTCTCCTGATAATTATTTCCATGTTTTGTTACCTTCTGTGGAGATGCATTTCCAGCCGACGCCACAAGAGCAGAAGCAGACCACCCATTCCCGCATCCAGGACCAGCTCAGTAAGCGATTTTCAGCTAAGCAGCGATATACACATCTAATTGAACCATCCGATCAATGCGGGGGAGGATGTCTATGTCCAGCAGAATACCGCCGCTACATAGCATACATGTGTATAAGTTCCTCCAGAAGTGAAATTGCATGAACGAGCATGCCCGCGATAATTAAAAAATAAAAATTCTAAAACAAACAAAATTCTTAATAATCGCATTACGTTTGCATTCAATTGTTTTCGCGCCTTCGCCCACAGCCATCATGCCAATTTCACTTCTGGTATACTTACTGCACACGGCTTTCATGAAAATCACCACGGTCAGCACTTTGCTCACCGTCAATAAATTTGAGGCGGTGTACTTCTCATGTACATGTGCCACGGTATTTCATGGGAGTCGTCTCTGCTACAATAAAATTGTTTAGGTAAGCATAAGTTCTCTTTATAAGTAGGATACGTGTCGAATAAAACTATTATTCAGTTTTTGATTAAGAGAGCGGTCGTTTTATTAAAAATTCTTTCGTTGCAATTTCCAGTATTTAATTTGTAATTGGTACAAGCACCAATTACACTCATCAACAAAGCCTTGGTACAAGAACCTTCGGCTAGTTAATCACATCTTGTGAGAAGCTCTAACAACCATTCATCTTGCAATTGATACACGCACCAATTGCATTATTAACACGGCTTTGGTACTAAGCACCTTTGGCCATTTTTTTCGACGAAATTGAGCTTTCCCTTTAACAAAGTATTCAGACGTAATTTTGCCCAAAGCAATTTCCAGCAGCAGACTAGTGCTAAACTAGGACGTAAATTTGCAAAGTGTCGAATTAAAGTAAAAAAAGGAAACTCTCTCTATGAGCTTGAGGACCTGTAGGCAAAAACATTGGGTGTCTATCACGCAAAGGACATCAAGCCCTGATCGAGACCAATTTTACTGGAGTATCTGTTATACTTACCTGCTGTAGATCTTGATCGTGGCAGCCCCAAGAAGGCCTCCAGCTAGCTTAACTGGTAAACTATAGGATATCGCGAAGCCCTCCTATTGCCTCGTCAATGGTGGGTGATATACCTGTTGGAATTCAACCTCGTCAACTTACCTCTACCCCTTATGAGTAAATAAACTCTTTCTAATCCCTTCTGGATTGACCTCATTAGGAGGATTTTTCTTTGTCTGTCTTTTCTTCAATACTTCCTTCATCCGCGGTGGTCGGAAAGACCTTTTGTAAAGGACGATGATCCTTGTGAATATCTCTATCTATTATGGGTAGATAACTACCATGTTATCCCTTCAGGATTAGCCTGATTAGGAGGATTTTTCTTTCCTGGCCTTTTTCAACATTTCTTTAATCGGCAACAGTCGGTCATGATAGAACCAAATCTAGATCCTGGTAGCCCTAAGAACGCATCCAGCCAGCTTAACTGGTAAACTATAGGATATCGTGAAGCCCTCCTGTTGCCTCGTCAATAGTGGGTGATGTACTTGTTGGAATTCAACCTTGTCTACAGTCTTTATAAATTTAAGGAAGAAAATCGGCCATGTGACTACCTCGACGACCAACGCCTTGAAGACACACCCTTGAACAAGCGTCGGTCGGAGATCAGAGTAAGATGTCAGGGCTGGGAAAGCTTTGCGATCGGTTGGTTAGGTTACTGACCGCAGGGCTCTCTCGGTATCTCGGTGAAGGAAGGCAAAAATGCACTGATCGGCTGGATTTGTTGTGTTACCACTTGTCAGTGCACCTCTGGCTTCCGACGCGGAGAATGATGTCGACGGCTGATCAAAGACTAGCGGAACTTCAGGGATGTGCCTTCGATTCGTCACCTCTCGAGCATATAAGACTGCCTTGGACGACCCGACGGATTCGCCTGGCTTGAGTGATAAGAAATGCTATCATGGGTCGTGGGTCGAGTCACACATTGGGCGCCCGCAGCGATGAGGCCTATGTTTTAGGACCGGCTACCTCAGTCGACCATTTTTCAGAGTCGTCTGGACCACAGGTGGTCTGGACTACCCTACCCTGTTATGATCGTAGCGTACTGCAGGCAGCAGTATGCTACCCGACGGCCAGCAGTACACATCGCGGGCCACACGGCGAATGTGTTGTCGACGAGACACGACCATACGTCTCAAGTCTGATTGGGACGAGTGCCCGGGAAGACGGAAGGAAAAAAAGAAGAAGAAGAGAAGGAGAAGGTTTTTTTGGCAACGAGCTGACAGAAGTGGAGACAAAAATTGGTAAATAATTTAAAATCATCGGGTTAATCCGTGAGTATCGCGGCGAAATGTATATATAGATTGAAAGTCCACAGTATAAGGAGCTAAAACACCAAGACCACTACTTATCGGTCGAGACAATTTTATGGGAGAAAAGGAGAACTGTTCCTTCGAAATCGAGTCCTCATTAAATAAGACGAGGGGTAGTCACTTTCCGATCCGTTGAAGAGTTTTATCATCCAGCATAAGGAAGGACTGCGTTCATCGTCAAGGGACCATCTTGTAATCCTAGTCCGTTTCACCTCAGACATCATAATCGCTGATTGCGGTGAGGGAGTAATGGATCTCCACACATTCGTATAAAAGGAAACCCAAAAAGGGTCCACTCCATCAGCAATCCAGGTCGGATATAAACCAAGACCAATGCCCGAACGCCCAAATAAGTCCAATGCGAGAATGATTGCGTAACTTGACATCCAAGCACCCCTTACACCATAAGAAATGGAAAACCTTCGAGGAAGGAGTGAAAACAAACAAACTAATGAAAGTCCAGGACATAATAAATAGATACGTCCAGCATCCAGATTACCAAGTGATCCAGTTAGGAATTGTAAAAGGAAAGTGATGATATTAAATTAGGTTGGATAGGCTAAATTAAATTTTTTTTTTATTCGATAAATTATTTAGGAATGTTCGAACGGGAAAAAGCGACATCCATAGAGGCGCCTCTGCGGTGGACCAGCACCCATCAAGTCATGTAAGTCGTTAGTACTACTATTGCAAAAAGGTATTTTAGTTTATTTGTACAGATTAAGGTTAATGCATATTAGTGACAAGTTAGTACCTGGTAGCAAGATTTTTTAGTTAATGGTTGGATTGCTATACTTACATTTACACAAATTAATGATTTCCGTAGCTTAATAAGAAGTTAAAATTCATCTTAAAGATAAAGTTGAATGTATCTAATTTTTTTTTGTTTTTTTTTTTAAGCATACAATGCTTGTATTCATAGACTTGCCCATTAACTAGTGATGTTAGTGGCCTCCGAGCAGGCATAATTAATTGAATTGATATAGGAATTTTTCTAGAAGCTCATGCAGCTTGAATCATTATAGCTTATCGGTTTATTAAAAAATGAATAATTTTCCGTAGCATGCCGATAAGATATCCATTCAGATGGAAATCAATTGTTGAATATTTCACCGTCATGCTTTAAATATACTGAATCATTTATAACGTAATGGAGCATTCGAGTTTTCGTTTCCCTCACTCTCCCGGAATCCCCTCCCGGGTGCGAAGGTTGAATAAAGGTTCACTCCTCCACTAGAATTTCAGGTATTCATCTAATGGATACTGTATCATCTCGCCCACAACGGCGATGGAAGCAGACTATCTGCACTTCCAATTAAGTAAGTGGTAAGTAGTGTAAAGGTCCCTTCCGGACTAGGTGTGTGCCTTTGTACATGAATACTTGAGTACTTGACTTGAAATCCACTTGGAGCTCAGGTAGGGCGGTTGATTGAATTAAATCCAATTACTTGACTTGAATTTTTCTAGAATTTAATTTTCCAATTACTTAAGTTGAAATTTACGCATTGAATGAGCGTTTTCATGATATTTTGATTACTTCAAGCATACTTCAAGTAGTCATGTAAACGTACTAATAGTCTACTTCTGTAATTATGTCTTTATTTCAGGTTTTACTTCAATCAAAATAGAGCTTTTCATGATACTCCACATTTCCTTCGCATTATTAGCTTCTTTAACTTTATTTATTATTTAATCATTTTTGGCTATATTTATTCCATGCTTATATATATTTCTCACTTCTTTATATTCTATCCAATCATTTACATCATTTGTTAATCTTGCACGGTGATATGCTGAATTTTCCGCTCTTTTAACACAATTAATTCCTTACTATACCTCGAATTTGTTTTCTTTTTTGTATACCTATATATTTTTTTCATAACTTATAATCTATAATGTCTATATAATCTATATAATTTTATAATGTTGACATATAGAACTTTAAGCAAAAAATGGGCTCATCTTCGGAAATAGTCAAACGAAGCTAAAAATTGGTATACACTTACCTTTCAGCTCTCCAAATAAGGTGTGAAAAACCCCCGGACTTCGGTTGTCCGCATAACTTGTGAGAGTCAAAATACGGGGAAAAAATATACCATTTTTCGGATTTTTGCGAATATCTTCGTTCCTGTCGGTCGAACAGCTTTAAGGTATACTTATGAAAAAGAAACAGCAGGAAACTCTCTGCAAAAAAGGTGGAATAAAGTTTATTGATAACACTAATAGTTTTCCGGTAATCTGACATTGAAACTCCAATATAAATTTTGTATGGTTATTTAATTACATGTAATGATCTGTGCGGTATCTTCTGACGTTTTAATAATTGAAAGAGTTTTGAAATGTTCACGTACAATTAGAACGGTTATTGTTGGGGAAAACGTGGATCTCATCTCTTTGTAATTTTAGTTGCTCGCACTCCGATTGATGAAGAGATCTTCTTCCGGGCAAGGAAAAAGTCGAGTGAATACTTTACTCTTCTCGAAGTTTCAACTATCACGAACACATCAGGTATGATCTTCTACTTCCAAACAATTTCACTATGAACGTGACACAACGTCTGCTCTTTTCATAAAGGGAAAACTGCAGCTCTGAAACTTTTCGCAAAACGTCAATACCTAGGTGCTGTAGCACAAAATTTCAACCAGAGTGATTCTTCTCGAGAATCAATTTCTTCGAATTATGTTATGTTCTTCGAGTTATGCTTTATGAAACCTATACGCACAAACAAGTCGGTAAGTTTGATTTTATTACCCCAAACAGTAGACGCAGCTAAACAGAACCTGTAACGTGTTCACTACAAGGTGCAGGTGCAAAAATGATATATTGGAGCTAATGAAAACATCGCAACCTCCTGTCCCGAAGCATCTGCATTATGCGGTTGTCGAAAGTTGGGCCTATAATGTTCAGCAGTTTGCGGCAATTGTCGTGGAACATCTTGCCTGAATGCTACCCCAATCGAAGATGCGATAGAAAAAAGAAACGATACCGACGACCTAGAAACCGATTCTATTGATTCCGAGCAGTCTTGGAATTGCCCATCAGTCCCGTGGGAAAATCAAGAATAATTCGAGAGAGGAAAAAACCGAAAGAGAGTAACCTGCCATAAATTACTAACATAAACAATCATATTTTTTTTAGTGATGTATTCCTAAATATTCAGGAAGAAAAAGACCTGACAAGTTTAATATTTTTACATCTTTATAATGTTAGAATAAGAAAATCAAAAACAGGAGCATATATTTCGTACAGTTTATATATATTGTTATTTATACCCGAAAGTTAATAAAAATTTGGAAATGAGAATATACTCCAGAGAAACCTCGATTTCGACCATTACATGCAATTATATATCGATACAAAATTTATATTGGAGTTTCAATGCCAGATTACCGGAAAACTATTAGTGTTATCAGTAAACTTTATTCCACCTTTTCTGTACAGATTTTCCCACTCTTTCTGTTTTATAAGTTTACCTCATAGCCGTTAGACTGACAGGAACAAAGTTATTCGCAAAAATCCGAAAAATGGTAATTTGATCCCCGTTTTGGGCTGTGTATAACTAATGTTTAGCTTGATTGGACTTTTCCCGAAGTGAAATCCTAAAGTTCCTGGACTAATATAATATTACATTAATTAAATTAATTAAAGTAATTTAAATAGAAGATATTTTACTATGAACTGCGCCATTAGCATACATAATTATAGGCATTTCACGAAGAGTCTAAATAGATTGGACTGATGGTGTAATCGGTTGGTATTACAGTATCAGCGTGAAGAGACGCAAGAGTGCAAACTGTTACACTATCTGTCTGTTATTACAATGTACCTCGTCTTATTTCCTAAGCTATCCTTTGTTCTGCAAAATGGACTTGTAATAATTTTTAGTATGCTTCTGTAGCTTTCTAAAATCGCAGCTTAATTTAATCTAAAACTTCCGATGAATAATACGCAACACATTGCTATTTTTTTATGAATGACCCAGAGCGTCCCACTGTCTTTTATTACATTTTTTTTACCAACAGTATTGGTAACAATTTTTTTGGACTTAATTATTCTGTGTTCTTGCAGGAGGTAATTTAGTTTTTCTGACTTTGTTTAAAATAAAATTGAAGCTCCATTTCCTGTTAGAAATGCAATTGGTAGTTTACAGTTTGTTTTGCATTCCGATTATTAGGAATCAGTTAAAATCAAAATCTTCTATAATTACTGAGCTCAGAAACGGACGTCGGTCGTGACGTAAACATAAACAAACATTTATTTATTTGAGTGCCCGTGCCAAAGGCACGCCAAGCGCTGGGCACATCATAGCGAATTACATAGTAGATACATATTGTAGCAAAAGCGAACATAAACAATTAATAGTAGTGGAAGTTCAAAACAGCCATAGTAGCATCAAAAGAAAAGTTATACAGTACAATAGTAAATATTGCCAAATATCTGAAATGTTGCATTTTTTTGCAAAGAAGAAAATTACTTGCTTACGTTGTCCTACATATTATGTAGCTCCTAAACTATCATTTCTAAAGAAAACTGGTTTTCTACCTACTAAAATCTACTTTTCTACAATGTATGGCACCAGCCTAGCAAAATCACTTCCCAGGTAAATAAATTGGAACTTAACTTTCCACTTTGATTGGAAAACGATTAACATTCTATTTAAATTGCAAAATTCTCATATAAATGAGTTAACGAAGGTATATTTGTTGATTACATTGCAGTACACTGGGGATTCTAGACGAAAAATTAATATTTATCTGTAGCAATGGTAGTTTGGAAGATACGACTATCTAAGCCCAATTTAATTGTCTTCAAGAGGAATTTCAGTAGTTGCGACTACTTTACTTAATTACAACATAAGGACTGATCATTGCTTTTAGTTTAAGATGGTTTTGCCTCAGCTTATGTTATACGCACCCATGTTTATCGCCTATAAAGGAACTGCATTGGCAAAATGATAACAAATTTAGATGAATACGGTAACGCTAACAAACCTATGGCCATCATCCAGTAAACGAGTATTCCAATTTACTCTTACATGGACGATACGAGTTTACCAGCCACCTCCATAAATTTAGTCAAAAAGCACATACACATTTCGTTAGCTTAATCACTTCTGGGGTAAATTTCTTGTACAATTCCTTAATTTCACGCCCACAGTTAATACAGATAAAATCCATGCGACTGCTTAATTTCACCATTTTGACATCACTGACTGAACTGGCTCAGGGTGGCCAACTACATATCGCTTGTGGCCAATATGCATTTATTTGATCCAGGTAGCTGCAAAATAGTCATTTATTTCTAACACATTCTAGTAGTCAGCCTTTTGTACAATCCAGATTTCGATGGAATGACGTCCCATTCTAACCTCAATTATTTAACAAATCATACCAAAAAAGCTTTTTTTATAGGTATACCAAGGGTATAAATATACTGTGCCCTTGCTTAAGATACATAAATTAGTCACAGATAAAGTTAAGATGTTATTTTGCTATATCTTATAATATATTTTACCTTAAGCTTGCTAATATTTGACTACCTCGTCATTATCTTTAGTACTAATATTATTTCTTCCTCAATGCAGTGCAATTTTGTTAATTTTCTAATTTTTTCACCTAACTTCAATGGGTGCCAGCACACCCAGTAATTGATGGGAATAATAATGCAGAAGTACTGGAGAAAAGGAGCATCCCCTCATCCCCTCAACACCGTAAAACTTACCATGCAAAACTTAATCTAAAACCGGATGAACCAGAGATGCACTTCAATGATAGGCTCAAGACAAGCCAAAATATTCATTAAAGAACAGTATGGATCTTTTGGGGCTGTCTAGGAATCCACGCAAAATCATTACATGAGTCCTAGCCGCACACTGCAAACTAAACAAACATGCATCGGATAGGTATATCACCCACTGATGTAGGCTATGCAATGCAAATGCCACCCGCCCCGCTTGATCGCTTTAGTCTTAATTTTTTAAGCAATTTTGTGCTCAAACGATAACGCCAATTAGCTATTATACTTACTCGATGTACCTAATGTTGTAACGTAGCGCAAGCTGAAGTTCTTTAATAAACGCTTTACTATTGTATTCTATAAATCAAAACAAACAATAAAATCTTGAGGTTCATCTTCATGTAGTGAAGTCAGACAAATATGAATACATAACATATATGTATTAAGATTACCTAGTAGATTACGTGCAGTGAGCAAAATAACATCTGCCATAAAAATTCGACGCAGTAGTCAATATATGCGTTTTAGGATAAAAATGTATAGAACCGATTTGTATTTTTCTGAGCATGTTAGAAAGACACCTTCTGCGGTAATACCACTGACTTATAACAATGGACTGAGCGTATTGTCATTTTCCTATAGGAAAGCAAGCAAGCAAGTTTTATAGTTCTCTCTTTCGCCCTATGGCAGAGTTGGAGCTACCAACACAAAATATTGCATTCAGGAACGTTTGCTTATGCCATTTGATGCTGTTATGTTGGTTACAGATGCAATCACCGCAGAAGGAATAAGGTAAAGATAGTGTTTACCATGCTCCGTCTCTCTTGCCCATAAGCAGGATTCAGTTAAGAATAACTTTTGAAAATTAAAGCCGGAATGAGCTTAATTCCTTATAAGCGATTAAAAAATCACTTGGGCACAAGAAAATACATTTTTTTAATTTAATTCAATTTTCGGATGTAAAATTTCATCTGATTGGTCGAGTTTTACATGTTTTTTTTGTAATCGTTTTAAAGGGTGCTCTAACGGTGATATACAGAAACACAATTTTTTTGTGCCACATGAAAAAGCAAATCGCTCAGTCCATTGTTATAAGTCAGTGGGTAATACATACTAATAAAACCGAGCTAAGAAATTTCATTGTGTACTTCTTACAATACACACTTATGGGCAGTCAATACATAAGCTTACGTTACAAAACCAACCTATGTATGGCTAATTTGATTGGGAATTCCGTTATGTTTATAGATAAATTTCTTTTACATTATTATGGAAGGATAAAACAGAAAAATATATAGCTAAGTCAATAATTTCTACATAACCCCGGAAGCGCAACTCCGCTTTCCCTTAAACACATTAATCTTCGTGTACTTTTTTTCTGAGCTTGGTATTTTTATTTTTATTCTTAATGAACTAGATACTATGGATGCTGTAAGCTTCCGCTACTCTTACTTGTTTATGTTTCGTTTTGCTATAATGTATATCTACTATGTAACTCGCTATGATGTACCCAACGCATGGCGTGACACGGTTGCTCAAATAAATAAATGTTTATGTTGTTATGAGTACGGAGGTTAAGGCGGATCACTACGCTAACACTCTAACAAAAAAAAAATTCACCGAAACCTTTCTGTATCCTTAATGAAGCGCAACAGATCCAGGCGAGGTAAGCTTTTCAACTCATAAACATCAAGCCTGCAAAAGTCAGACAATTGGTCAGAAAATGTTCGGTCTTCTGACTCTGCTTCGCGTACTTGCCTTCGAAAATTACTCAGAATACAAATATGGATTCGAGGTGCGTGAAGTACGTACTTTTATTCTCAATATTCTAAATAACAAAATAATGTTTAACAGGAATTTATATGGTTTTGAAGTATTATATTAAATAGGCTTAGATTTCCATGTCTAGATCAGTAATAGGATTGCCCCATTCTCTAGCCATTATTAGTATTGCATTCTTTTTCAGCTTTGGTCCAATGAGAGGATTCATCTGCGCCATGTAACAGCACAACCAGCTGTAAGAATTGACATTGAATTTAATTCCATCAATATGCAGTATGGGTATTCTTTGGCACAATGCTATTATCAATTAAGATAATTGCGGTTTGCCAGAAAAAAATACTTAAGTAAAACATTCTGCTTACAATAGCCAACAGGTTGACGCCGTTAACATCAATACGCACTGGACAATCCTTAAAAGAAAAAAAAGAAAATAGTTTAATAATGTTCATATAAAATCTGATCTGGTCTACCCTCGATTCGGTCCTTTTGGCGCAATCAAAGGAAGTAGAATACCAACGATTCCCCACAGTACGGTGAAAATAATTACAGGCAAAGCAGAGGCCCCCATTTTAAGTTTTTCTTTAGTATAAAAGAAGTATACTTCCTAATGTGCAAAAAATCGATCACAATGCAATTGCGATAAAAGCAGTCACATGACAGCAGATTAAACAGCCCATATCCACAGTCTACAGCCACTGATATGTAATATATATGGACCCAAGGTATATAGAAAAATTCCCATTACGAACGACGTTTCGCCATTAGTGAGTGACAAAAGGCTGGATTACATTAAAAGCGCCGTCGTCGGCGTGGTCGTCGTTTTAGGTCAAAAATATTTAGAGACAGTATTGAATTTATGAATTGCATTACATTACTCACGCCGGCGTGGTCGTCGACCCATCTCTAATCCTAAATTTCACGCTGGCGCTCCATTGCTGCCAATATGCCAGATCTAAATCTATTATAAAAAAACATGACAAAATGAAACGATATTTAAATTTCTGAAAATAAATGATTTTATATTATAAAGTGTGGACTTGAAGGAAAAGAAAATATCTTTTTTAATATTATTTAAAATTTTATTACAAATCGGCAGATTTTAAAGCAAATAACTCAACTGTAAAATGTAAAGGAAATTAAGATATGTTAATGTAACTTGCCCGGCGTTTTGTTCGGCGTTTGACGACGACGACGACGACCACGCCGACGGCGGCACTTTTAATGTAATCCAGCTAAAATAAAGCCAATTCAGAATCGGCGCAGCATGCAGCAGCTGTGATGCAAGGCTGACGCAATTCGCAATCGGCGCAGCATGCATAATGATGCAAGGAGTTTGGAAAATTTTAAAATTTGATGCATGCTGCAACAGTTCTACCAACATACTGAGGCAAAAAATAAATTTCAAATCTTATTTATCTTATATTTCATTCGGATCTATTCTTTTTAAAAAAACGCGACTAAATTAAAATTATGCACAATATAAAAACTCGGTACAAAGTATAAAGTTAGCATTGCCAAGTTTCCTACACTGCTTGCTGCGCCGATTGTGATTTGGCTGACCAAATCTTTGCAGCATGCATCATGATGCATGCTGCGCCGATTCTGAATTGGGCTTAAGGCTGAAACAGATTACACTTTAGTGCGCGGCGCGACATCGCTGCAAAATGAACGGTGAAATTGTTTCGTCGCGCTGTGTCACAGATTGCAATAAGACCGCAGCAGTGTAGATACAGCGCTCTTATATTGGTAGTACAGATTTTCATGAGAAGTTGCCTACCCCAAACATAATTTTTTTGTTGGTACCACTGAAAGTGAGCAGCAAATTTAGGATTAGAAAAGACTACGCGGCAAAAATTTTGCCGCGTTGTCGCGCCGCGCACTAAAGTGTAATCTGTTTCAGCCTTTAATCGTGAAAATGTATAGAAGCAAACCCTCGATAATATTTCCGAAGGCATGAAACAGAAATCTATATGCATGCGTTGCGAGTCCGTTTTCTATATTGATACTTATGGAAAAGTGTCAAACATTGACTTTATATTTACTATAGCGCCTAAACTTAGAATATAGAGAGTACAGGAAGTGTTATAAGTCAAATATTGTGTAGTCAAATTCTGCTTGTGTTAGCATCTGTTGCCCCTGTAGTGAACGCTCAGTACAGCCGTGTAGTAGAATCAATATAGAGATCGGGGCAACAAGATATATGGTTGAAAATAATACGTTTGCTCCCATGGAAAATGTTCTTATTCACTATCACTACGCCATCATACTCAGGGAATTTCGCAGCTGTCACAAACGTAAACAAATCTCGGTGGAGGAAGGATTTTTTCGATATTTCGACAGCTAAACATAGAGTTGTCTCTTTCTTGAATATAATGCTGAGCTACTTCATGATACTCTGAATAATCCACGCTCATGCACACGAATTTTACAGGTATCAACACTTCCTGTTGTCTCTATATTCTAAGAGCCTAAACTACTATCCATACAGGAAAATAGTCTTCTAGTAATTTAAAGCTTGGTTCCTTACCTTCCCAAAGGCTACACTTCCTATGTACCTTACTTAACAAAATAATAAAATAGTTTTGATTACAAAGTAACCTTATTATTTTACGACCTCTCAACTGAGTAATAATTGCATGTGTGTACGTACAGCAGGAGTCCGAATCTGTAGGCAGCGACCATGATACAAAGTTAACCAGCTATAGCCGATTCGAGAGAAATTTTTTGTGTTGAGGTGCCTACTGTCATTTCCAACGAGTTTCTTTTGAGTTTTTCGTATTTTATTGACTGAAATACGTTTTGAATATATTAAAATATTTAACAAAATATAGTTTCTTCGTTTAAAACACTTCGGGAAAAGTAATTATGTGCTAGTGGGAAAGCAAAGAAATTTAAAAATAGAAAAAAAAATTTCACTGTGAAAGGACGATTGAAATTGAGACGAACAAATTTCTGACATTTGTCGCCAAAGGAGGCGAGCAATCAATGGGGCATGCAAATATTTGTAAAACTGACAACTGGATTCTTGGCAGCACCATCGGGTTTATGGACAGCCCGCTCTTTATAGCTGTCAAATAGGTGTAATATTTACTTTATATTGCAATTATTTTTTTCAAAAATTAAATATAATGAAGAAAATATGGAGTTACTTAAAGAAAAGCTCCGTTTCCATGATGTAAAAGCCGCTGGTAACAAACAGAAATTGACGAAAAGGTATACACATATATAAATAACATCAAAATATAAATTTGTAGACAATGTTGGGAAAAACGTAAATTGTCTCGGAAGTCATGCTCCTAGGTGCAAGCAATTCCTAGATGTTCTATACAGGCCCATTATATGTATATTTGAATAAGAGCTAAATCAGCTATTTTAATTATTATTATTATTTATGATAATATTATTATTATTTATGATAATATTATTATTATTTATGATAATATTATTATTATTTATGATAATATTATTATTATTTATGATAATATTATTATTATTTATGATAATATTATTATTATTATGTAAATCAATTTTATTTGAACTGGAACATTCACCATTATGGGTATTGTTTGCTTCTTGAGTACAGCTCTTCAAGGAAAATGAGTCTTAAATATAAATTGTACAAACAATTTAGGAATTCGTCAACTTACCTTGCTTCGTATTTTAAATACTGTTTTCTGTTTAAGTCGTCTAGACCGCTCTTCTTTTGCTTCTTTAAGATATTGTAGCTTTGTTAATTGCAAGTTTTTAGAAGGTACAACTGACTGCGGTAAAATGTTTAGATTTCATGTAATGAAAATTGCATAACCTTTGATTACTTTAACCACGTTATATTATAGTCGCTCTTTGTAAAGTGCTCCCAAGTGCTACTAACTTCCTTGACCTAATTCCTTGGCTCTAGCGTATCGCCCTATACTTGTTAAACTTTATATCATGGTAGAATATACTGTGTCATGGGCAGCGACATTCGACATCATCAGCCCACGCATGACGGCACCGCGGCATATACAATGATTACTCAGATGAGAGTTTTTGCTTGTGGAATCGTAGTCAAGTGGCTCAAATACTTTTTTTTTTTAAATAATAATTAATAATATAATAATAAGATATAAAAATTTGGCGGAAGTTAAGATTAGGGAAAACTCTCCGATTTTATTCAAATTGTGCGTACTTATTCCAATTTACTCACAAATCACGAATATCAAATTTATTTTAAGCGGAAACGTATAGTTTCCGAGATATTTAACTTTAAAATCTCGAACTACACACTTCACAGCACATTTGCCATTTTCACAATTATATAGAGGATTTTTGTTTTTTCTGCCGGAACGTGACTCCTGGGTCATCCGGGAACATGTCAGAACCATGTCAAAAAGCTATTAACTCCGAAGAGCCAGATTCGTCTTTTTGCGCAAAGGAAGCAATAAATGTCAAAAGTACTAATCACAAACTTTTTCCTAACCTCTTCTTCTTATTTTGACAATTCAAAACAAGAACCGCAGTGCTCCTAGTCAAGAGCGTTCGGGTTACCAGCATTGCGTTTTTTTTTTATTTATGCCAAATATTAAATTTGTGTGTAGTAAGGTAGCATGGAATCGAACAAAATTTGGTCTGTTCACGTACTTCTCGGGTGTTTTCGTTCTTGGGCTTTTTTGTATGAGGAGGGGAAGCTATCAAATTTGGAAAGAACAGGAATAACTTTTGTGTGCTTTTGGGCAGAAAGCGAAAATGACAACTACAAACTTGCAATCTAACAACCTTAAAATGAAAATAAAATGCCAAACATAACATATCTATTAATTTTACTAACAATTTTGTAGATTTTTATACAAGCTGGGCAAACAGTGCGGATCATTTGTAAATTCTGCCGCCTTTTCCATTTTTCCTTTAACAATTTAAACTTCTCATAATTCTCGATTTCAAATTTTAATGTGTTTGACAGTTTTTACATAATTACCCCGAGTTTTTTCTTGGGTGGATTTGGCTAAAACTGTATTGAAGGGGCAGTGTGACGTCTACATATTTTCCCCTAATTTTCTGAGTACGTGAACAGAGTTTGGGTGCTTTTGGGTGAAAATGTTTCAATGCATTCACACAAATTCGAGTACGTGAAAGACCTATTATTAAAGAAACAAATCACGCAGGCACACACACAAACACCAGTAGAGCCACACGCACGTTCACACATACACAGTCTGGGTTGGCCCCACTGACTTATAACAATGGACTGAGCGATTTGCTATTTCATGTGGCACAAAAAATATTGTGTTTCTGTATATCACCGTTAGAGCACCCTTTAAAACGATTACATAAAAAACACGTAAAACTCGACCAATCAGATGAAATTTTACATCCGAAAATCGAATTAAATTAAAAAAATATATTTTCTTGTGCCCAAGTGCTATTTTAATCGCTTATAAGGAATTAAACTCATTCCGGCTTTAATTTTCAAAAGTTATTCTTAATTGAATCCTGCTTATGGGCAAGAAACACTATCTTTACCTTATTCCTTCTGCGGTGATTGCATCTGTAACCAATATAACAACATCAAATGGCATAAGCAAACGTTCCTGAATGCAATATTTTGTGTTGGTAGCTCCAATTCTGCCATAGGGCGAAAGAGAGAATGTTATGGTAGTATGATGAGTGATTTGCTTTGGGACGTAAAGTCCCGACTGCCAGCATGAGCTGACAGAAAAAGTCTGAGTTCTCGCAGAGATCTGGGAAGAGTAAAGTTGGAGGTGCCAAAGACTGAGAATGCTACTAGAGATTCTTCAGCCAGGCAGTTAGCAGTATGCCAACCCCTGATTACTGAAGGTCTCCAGCATCACTCCCATCCTCTGATGACTCTTTCCCTCCTCTTTCACCGGATCATCATGTCCAGCTAGTTCGCCAGCCGGGCAGAGTCATGAGTCCGGTCAACTAATTAGCTAGAAGCCAAGAAGTCGTCTCGCAGATTCATAACTCTGTCCAGCCAGTTTACCAACAGAGACACGTCTCCACAAGAGCTCACACAAAAATGTTCGTGAGGCCACCCTCCATTTCCATGGCAGAAGGCCAGCGGGAAAGATCAATTCCAACAAAAATTCAAAAACACTTGCAAAACTAGACAATTGTTCAGACTCGAGGCTCGACCAAAGTCAAACCTAGAGTCGAATTTCAATTCAAAACTTCCAAAAACGTTACTTTACTTTAATCATCCAAATCAAAAAATATCAAAATCTCAAAACGTTACTCTACTTTCAAAACTTTCAGAACTTTAATAAAAACTTTAACTTTACTTTACATTACAAAAAATTCCTATTAACAAAATAGTCAAACTTCAGGTCCACATCTATTCCCCACTAGATATGAGACTACCGAGTCAGACGATTTAGCTACAAGCCAAATGTCCATATCTGAAGTAGGCCCAGTCCCCAGTGTCAAACACATTCGAACACCGAAGTTGGCTGAGGTGGCCCCACGTTGGGCGCCATTTTGTTATGGTAGTATGATGAGTGGTTTGCTTTCGGACGTATAGTCCCGACCGCCAGCATGAGCTGACAGATCACTTGACGGACAGCGTTGACTGCAGGGCGGCACGCTAGTTCGCCTAAGCTATTGGCGGAGAGTGTGGGAAGGTTCCACAAAAAAACCTGCCGCTGCCGGCAGCCATAAGAAAAAAAATTTCGTGCCTATCAACACAAAATCGGCACACTCTCGGTCCTGAAGGGACCCTTACGTCACTTACCTGCATATGATTGAAGGCGCAGATGTTTTGCCTTCCTGCATGCCCCAACCACCCATGCGACTCCGAGGGCAGTTATCTTCAGAGTCCCTAATTGACCTGTAAAAGAGGGAGAGAGAGACTAGGAGAGCCTAGACGACCTTCATCCTATGTGAGAGGGCCCTCGGATAGTGAAGGAAGAATTAAAACTTTCAAAATTTCATATTTACGTTATAATTGCAGAGTAATAGACCCAAAAAAAATCTCATCATTTCAAGGTAAGCATATGCAAAGATCTCATTACATTATCTATAGCTAGATGTATAATAAGCATTAAATCAGAATCCTACATATGTATATAGGTATAGAGAGCGTCAAATTAAAAAAATCTCATCATTTCAAGGTAAATATATGCAACGATATCATTAAATTAACTATAGCTAGATGTATGGAAAGCATTAAATCAGAATCCTACATATATATGTACAGAGATTGTCAAATAAAAAAAATCTCATCATTTCAAGGTAAATAGATATAATTAAATTAACTATAGCTAGATGTATAGAAAGCATTAAATCAGAATCCTACATATATATGTACAGAGATTGTCAAATAAAAAAAATCTCATCATTTCAAGGTAAATATATACAAAGATATAATTAAATTAACTATAGCTAGATGTATAGAAAGCAGTAAATCAGAATCCTTATATATGTACAGAGATTGTCAAATAAAAAAAATCTCATCACTTCGAGGTAAATATATGCAAAGATATCATTAAATTAACTATAGCTAGATGTATAGAAAGCATTAAATCAAAAAGGTCATGATTCCAATGTACATATATAGGTATATAGGTAAGTATACCATGAAATTATAACTATATATATGCAAGTATATTATTAAATTAGTTATATATATATGCAAGTATAGTGTTAAACTGAAAATATATAAATATATGAAAGAAATATCAAAAAATCCAAGCCATATATACGTCTAACTATCATAGTAAATCGAAAATATCATTAATTCAAAGGCACGTATATGTATCTAGGCGAGTATATCATTAAATTAAAGCTATGTATGTATATACATGTAGGTCTATCATGAAATCAGAATTTATATGTACATGAAAAATATCATTAAATCAAAGGCACGTATGTATATGTATCTAGGCGAGTATATCATTAAATTAAAGCTATGTATATATGTACATGTAGGTCTATCATGAAATCAAAATTTATATGTACATGAAAAATATCATTAAATCAAAGGCACATATATGTATCTAGGCGAGTATAGCATTAAATTAAAGCTATGTATACATATGTGGGTCTATCATGAAATTAAATCAAAGTTGTCTACATATGCCAGTCTCTCAAGAAACCCAAAGCTCGTACGTATGTCAAAATAATGTGTAATATAGATAAAGAATAGTCACGGTTAAACTCCACGGCATGATGAAGCGCTTCAGCATCCGGTATCTATTAAAAGAATGAAATTAAAGTCAAAGGCTTCGCTTTGCTCTCTCGGTAGGCTCGACCACGATTTAAAGTTGGCCGGCGGCACTATTAGTTGCCAAACACCCTTACGTGACACATGAACGAACTTTGTTTTCGTACAATGGACAGACAATCTCCGAACAGGTTAACGTTTTACTAAAGAAAGAAGGTGAAATGCGTACTAAAGCGCTACAACTACAAGCTATTTATAAAGCTTCTGTTTCGATGTCCAACAAAATGATACTAGTACTCGTAACTATTTCATTATTGCGATAGACTCTTTGCCTTTGTTGTTTTAAACTGTATCTTTTAACTCTTTCCGAGCCCCTTTGGAGCATTTCCCGCCAAGGTATACTGTGTTATACCAATTTTCGTATGGATATGCAGGTAATGTCGCTGAATGCATTTGTATTTAACACTGTTTTATAGATGTATAGTAGGTATATGCGAAGATGCACTTCCTGCTTAAACGCGTGTTTTGCAAATTACTTTGCTACCTTGGCAGCAAAATTTAAATTTTTACGCATTATACTGGTGTCTTTATTTAGGGGGGACTAATGGCCTTGGTGTTCCCGTTGCCGACCTGCGGTGTTATTTTTATTTGATTTCTCCCTCTCGAATTTTACTTGGTTATTTTGTGGTACAACAAAACCTCTTGATAGACATTTAAGATATGGAAGCTATATGCAATTTAGAATGCTTCTTTAACATTCCTACGGGTTTCCTTTCCAATGGATACAAATTGATACCGCACAGCAGCACAGCAGCAAAATAATTCTATGAATTGCGATAATTTAGTGTGAGGAATGAAAGATATTTTAATTATACTTACAGGATGTATATTTTACCAGATGGACACGGAAACTTTTTTGTAGCCAACCTATGGCGATGTGACACGGAAACTTAGTGTTCTTCTTCTTCCTTATCTTATCGCATGTCACACCGAGCTCGAGGGAACGCATCTCTCTCGGTCGGGGTGCGTTCAAGTTTTCTGCCATGGACAGCAGCCGGCATACACGCTTCAGTATGTCATGTAGCATATTGCTATATGCAATATGCTACCACCATAACAGGGCAGAGTGGTCTGCGCCACCCATGGTTCAGACAACGCTGAAAAATGGTCGACTGAGCTAACCGCTCTTAAACATAGGCCTCATCGCTGCGGGCGCCCAATGTGTGTCTCGACCCACGACCCAATGCGTATTCCTCATCACTCGTGCTCGGCTACGACTATTGCTCTAATTGACCGATGACGCATCGATGACACATCCCTGAAGTCTCGTCAGTCTTTGATCAGACTTCGACATCCTTCTCAGTGTGGGAAGCCAAAGTTACATTGACAAGCTGGTAATCCAAAAAATCCAGCCGGTCGATGTATCTTCGCCCTCACTCACCGAGATACTGAGAAAGCCCCGCGATCAGTTACCTAAAGAACTGATCGCAAAGCTTTCCCGGCACAACATCTCCTCTGATCTCCGACCGGCGATTGTTCAAGGGTGTGACTCCAAGGCATCGTCGAAGTAGTGACATGCTGACAGCCGTATACAGGAATGGATTCCAACAGGTATATCACCCACCATTGACGGGGCAATAGGAGGGCTTCGCGATATCCTATAGTTTACCAGTGAAGCTGGCTGGATGCCTTCTTAGGGCTACCAGGAACAAACGTGACAATCGATAGATGACGCTTTCAGACTGGATATCACTGCCTGATGTCCTTGGCGTGATAGACTCCTAGCAGTTTCCCATGCAGATCTTCAAGCTCGTATAGGGAGTTTCCTTTCTTGGCTCGAACCCGACATTTGAAAAATTTCCGTCCAAGTTTAGCACTAGTCTGCTGTTGGAAGTTGCTTTGGGCTAAATTCCGTCTAAAGACCTCTTGACCCACTTTGAAATCAACAGGCTTCGCCCTGATATTATAGGCTCGTGAACAACATACAACATACTTATCCAGTAATCTGGTGAACTGAGTCGAGCAAAACTGGACTCCATTGTCAGAGACTATCGTTTCCGGGACTCCGAACACGTGGAACACTTCCATTTCAATGAATTGGCACACATTGAGTGTAGATGCTTTTCTCATCGGTTTGAGAATTGGAAATTTTGAAAAGTGGTGAAGAACTATTAGAATGCAGACGTTTCCTTTAACTCACCGAGGATATGGACCTAGAAAATCGATATACAGCTTTTGCCATGGTCGTTTTGTCACAGACTGGACTTTCATAGGTGGTCTTAGAATGGTATTGGGGGCTTTAATCTCTTTACACACGTCACAGGCGCCTACGTAGTTTCTGACATCAACTGTCATTCGTGGCCAGTACAAGTGTCTTCGCAGACGTTCCAGTGTTTTCCCTATACCTCCGTGTGAAGCTAGTGGCGGATCATGAGCCCTTGAAACGAGGTCGGTGACAAGCCCTCGTGGAATCCAAAGCTTCCAAGCTTCTTAATCCTGAATCGGATCGCCTGTTCTCGGAACAGTCTGAATGTAAACGAAGCCATCCCTGACGCAAAGATCTGGTGGTTTACCAGAAGTCGTTTTAACCTTATGCATCCCAACGTGTTAAAGTATGGAGAACTAAGGTCAACTTCCGAGCCAAGATCTTCGTTGGATCACAGGCTGTCACAATGGATGCGTGACAGCCCATCAAGGACGACGTTCAGGCTTCCTTTTCGGTGCTCAATAGTGAAGTCGAAACCCTGAAACTTCAAACTCCACCGAGCAAGTCTACCGCTGAGGTCCTTTTGAGACTTCAGCTATTTCAAGCTCGCATGATCCGTCACTATCTTAAACGGCATGAGTTCTATGAAGGGCCGGAACTTCTGTACACTTAAGATTGCAGCTAGGCATTCCTGCTCACTGACGGTATAATTTCTTTGTGTTGAGTTCAACTTTTTCGAGACGTAGGCTATTGGCTTCTCGTGGCCATCGTCATCTAGTTGAATCAGCACCCCACCAATACTTTGTTGGCTCGCATCGCTTGGTGAAGTCTGGACTCACTAGCAACGGAGCAGAAGTAAGTTTTTGCTTTAGTAGATCAAGAGACGTCTGGGCTTCAGGTGTCCATTTGAACTGACTAGGGTTTTTCAAGGTGTCTGTAATGGAGGCAGTTAAGTCAGCATAGTTCGGGATGAACCGTCTATACCATCCTGTCATACCTAGTAGATGTCGGGCTTGCCGAACAGTTTTAGGTGACAGATAGTCAACTATAGCTGAGATCTTGTCTGGGTCAGTCATAATTCCTCCTTTCCCCACTATGAAACCCAAGTATTTGGTCTCCTTGATGCAAAACTTGCTCTTCTCGATGTTGATAGTGAGGCAGCTTTCCTCAATCAATCCGCTACACACGGAATAGTAACGTGAGATGCGAGTCAAAGTCTGATGACAGAATTAATAAATCGTCTAGATAGACGAGAACGTTCTCACGAAGATCAAAAGGAATGACTTTATCCATGAGGCGGCACATCGTTTGTGGAGCGTTGCATAGGCCGAATGGCATCACCGTGTACTGATAGAGAGGATGACCAGGTACTGTAAAAGCGGTCTTCTCTCTGGAATCAGCGTCTAGTGGGATCTGCCAGAAGGCGTCTTTCAGGTCCAGGCTCGTAATGTAATTTGCGGAGGAAGTCGACTCATTAGTGCGTCTATCTGCGGTAGGGGATAGGCATCCTTCTTCGTAACAGAGTTGACCTTCCTGGCGTCAAAACAAAGCCGGACCTTTCCAGGCTTCCTCAACAGAACAACTGGAGAGCTCCAAGGACTCTGGCTGTCCTCTATCACACCCAGTGATAGCATTCGCTCTAATTCGGCATCCATCAAACTTTGTACTGCCGGCGATATCGGATAAAAGCGTTGTTTTATCGGAGCTGCGTCATTCGTTTCAATCTTGTGAGAGACCAAAGATGTTTTTCCCAGGTCCAAAGAGGCGAAAGAGGGGAAAAGCTGTTCGGTGGCTTCTAAGCGTTGTTGATCAAGACTGGAAAGAACATGGAAATCGGTGTCAGAGGTAGCCGCTGGACTCGTATTCACTTCTGCAACTATACCCAGGACATCTGGATATAGTGCTTGTGTGAGCCCAGGAACCACGTAAAACCGCACGTTTTGGGTCTTACAACGGAAAGTGATATCCAAGTCCACATGACCATGCACAGTCGTCATGGCACCATTCGCTACTTGAACCTGTGTCCGATACCTCTTCCATTCAACCTCTGCTTCCGCGAGCTTCTCTAGAGCTCCCTGGCCTAGAATACTGACAGTGGCATCACTATCAAGTAATCCAGGCTCAGTTCGCCCGAGCAGCTTTACGTCGGCGTACGGTCGAATGTCGTCTGGCATCGACACGGAAATATGTGCCAGTTTTTTTCTTTCCAGTCTCATCCGTCGACAGTATTCCCGCCAACGAACGGTAGATCTTTTCTTTCTTGGTCTCATATCCAAGTCAGGAAACACGATTTCAGCTAACTCCGCTACTGAGGAGAAGATTCGGTCTCTTGCTGCGTTGTGTTTCTGCAGACGCGTATGATACGGCGTCAGCGGATGTAAAACAGGCTCACGCCCACTCGTCATAACAGAGCTTGGTGGCCGTTTTAAAACAGAAAGGACAGGAGGCCAAATCTCCTGCTCAGTAACTTTGTCAGCTAACAGTGCTGTCGGTGTTAACGGGATAACGGGAATTAAAGACTCTTCCAAAGAAGTGTCTAATAATGTCATGGGCTCCCCAGAAGTGGAAATGGGAGCTTGAAGATCTGCGGAGAAGTCTATTAGGTTCTCCGTCTCCATCAATGAAATGTTCGTACTATCAGGTGTTTTGCTGATATCATCAGAATCACTGAATGATATCAGTGGACAAGTCAGGGATTCGTCAATGTCTGCTAATGGAGCGGACCTTCCTCCTTGTTCAAAGCTTGAACTGGAGTGTTCATTGCAGTTTTCGCTCGCGACGTTGAGGCTAGTCGCAAAGAGGTGGTGGTATTCCCGACCCGTCTCTCGTTTTTCTGTGCACAGTGTCCGCAGTTGGGCTTAAAAATGTTCTTGCACCCACATCCGCAGCAGAACGCTTGCTGTCTTACTTGCAGGCAGTCCTGGTAGTAGTGACCTGGCTGATCACAATTCCAGCACACTACTGCGTGTCTGGTCAAAATGGCTGACACGTCGCTTAAGCTAGTGTCACTGCCTCTTGCTATTGCCAGTTCGGGGTTTAAAGTCTGGAAGTTGTCAATCTCGTGCACTCGTTCGTTCCGGTAAGGGTTCGAACTACCAGCCGTCGCAATTCGTAGCTGCGTGGCTTGAATTCGAATAACGAGCGATCTTAACTGTCCTACCGTATCGGTGGAATGTAGGCATATCTCCTGCTGAACCTCAGACAGTAAGTTAGATTTGACGATTTCCAAGAATTCTTGGTCTGGCATGGCGTTCTGCAACTGATCACGCAGCAATACTAGATGATGGTGGTACATGGGGAATAGTTGACGAGGCCTCTGCTTTCGCGACATCAGCTGCAAGCAGATTTTTAAATCGTCCTTGTGCACTCCCCATTCAATTGACAACCCAGTCTTGACAAATTCCCAAGTTGGAAAGGAATTATGTCTTAATATCGACCAGTACCAATCGTTTGCTGGTCCCGTCAATAGCATGAGCATGTTCCTAACAAGGAGATCAAAATCTGCTTCTAGAGCGGAGTGCGTGAGCGCTTCGACTCGAAAAATAAATTCATCTACGGAAAGCTCGAGGTTATTTCCGTTGTATGTAAGGTTCCATCTTCTGATAGGACTGCCTGATCGTCGCTGTCCTACACTCGACGGGATACGATGAGATGAAGCTGGTGGAGGGTGGTTAAAATTTGGTCTAGGCTGACCAAAACCCGAAGGCGGTGGGTTAAACGACTGCCTACGCTCGTCGTGAAACTCTTGTGGTGTTCTGGGATCACCCATAGTAGGAGGTGGCCGTGGAAAATTGATTGGTGGCAGTGCAGCTGCTATTTGCCGTCGGACACTACTTGTCAATTCCGTTCGTAATGCATTCAAGCTCTGCTCAAGGCCTTCTTGAACCAAGTCCTGCATTTGCATGCGCAAGCCTGCCATCAAAGCATCCGTAGCTGATGAGGTATGTTCACTGCCAGAAGGCAGTGGGCTATTTCGTCGCGAGTGGGTATTTGTGAAGGTCATGGAATGTATATATGGCATTCCAGGTGATATAGATCGTCGACTAGGTGGTGGAATTGTCAAAGGTGGTAACTCTAGTGACGGCATGGGAGGCAATGGGTCGTGACTGACAGATTCTCCGGGCTTCGTCGTCTTCCGAACAGCGCCTGTATACTCAGTAAAATCATACTGAGTGAGATGGAACCTGCAGTTAGGACAGTTTGAGTGCTGCCCAATCCACGCTTTCAGACACGCCTTGTGGAACACATGTCCACAAACTGTCTTAACTGGCTTCCTCGGTCCTGACCAGTCGCCCTCGTGACAGATGGAGCACTGGTCTGGCAACGGTACCGGTACACCAGTTTCTCGCGGTGGTGTTCGCGGCGTAGCCATTGTACAATCAGTCGTAAATCAAACGAAAAGATTTTCAACTCAAGGGTTTGGACTAGATATCAAAAAAATCCAAAGAATTTGAAAATTCGGAAGAGATAACAGGCTCTTCACTATGTGAGGATGACAAAACTAATTTAAGTTGGAGTTTGGAACGATATACTAAAATTCAGAAAAATTTCTTCCCAAACGTTCGAAGAAGTTTTCAATAAAGTGCAAAAAAATCAAAGATTCGGAAAGTTAGCAAAGTCCTCTCGACTCGATACAATATAAATACAAAAAATCCAAAGTTCGGAAATGTTAGCATGCTCCTTGAATAAAAATTCCCTTCCTAACCGTTCAATTGAGCGTTTCAAAAATTTATGATCAAAATATGATTTCTCCTTCACTTCCCGAAGCTAACTCTCAACATAAGAGGTCTCCAGGTCGCTCTCTCTCCTTACAGGTCAGAAAATTATACCAGCAAGTGACGTGAGTGTGTGCTTTGAAAAAGTCTGAGTTCTCGCAGAGATCTGGGAAGAGTAAAGTTGGAGGTGCCACAGACTGAGAATGCTACTAGAGATTCTTCAGCCAGGCAGTTAGCAGTATGCCAACCCCTGATTACTGAAGGTCTCCAGCATCACTCCCATCCCCTGATGACTCTTTCCCTCCTCTTTCACCGGATCATCATGTCCAGTTAGTTCGCCAGCCGGGCAGAGTCATGAGTCCGGTCAAGTAATTAGCTAGAAGCCAAGAAGTCGTCTCGCAGATTCATAACTCTGTCCAGCCAGTTGACCAACAGAGACACGTCTCCACAAGAGCTCACACAAAAATGTTCGTGAGGCCACCCACCATTTCCATGGCAGAAGGCCAGTGGGAAAGATCAATTCCAAAAAAAATTCAAAAAAACTGTCAAAACTAGACAATTGTTCAGACTCGGAGCTCGACCAAAGTCAAACCTTGAGTCGAATTTCAATTCAAAACTTCCAAAAACGTTACTTTACTTTAATCATCCAAATCAAAAAATATCAAAATCTCAAAACGTTACTCTACTTTCAAAACTTTCAGAACTTTAATAAAAACTTTAACTTTACTTTACATTACAAAAAATTCCTATTAACAAAACAGTCAAACTTCAGGTCCACATGTATTCCCACTAGATATGAGACTACCGAGTCAGACGATTTAGCTACAAGCCAAATGTCCATATCTCAAATAGGCCCAGTCCCCGGTGTCAAACACATTCGAACACCGAAGTTGGCTGAGGTGGCCCCACGTTGGGCGCCATTTTGTTATGGTAGTATGATGAGTGGTTTGCTTTCGGACGGATAGTCCCGACCGCTAAAATGAGCTGACAGATCACTTGACGGACAGCGTTGACTGCAGGGCGGCACGCTAGTTCGCCTCAGCTATTGGCGGAGAGTGTGGGAAGGTTCCACAAAAAAACCTGCCGCTGCCGTCAGCCACAAGCAAACAAATTTCGTGCCTATCAACACAAAATCGGCACACTCTCGGTCCAGAAGGGACCCTTACGTCACTTACCTGCATATGATTGAAGGCGCAGATGTTTTGCCTTCCTGCATGCCCCAACCACCCATGCGACTCCGAGGGCAGTTATCTTCAGAGTCCCTAATTGACCTGTAAAAGAGGGAGAGAGGGACTAGGCGAGCCTAGACGACCTTCATTCTATGTGAGAGGGTCCTCGGATAGTGAAGGAAGAATTAAAACTTTCAAAATTTCATATTTACGTTATAATTGCAGAGTAATAAACCCAAAAAAAATCTCATCATTTCAAGGTAAGTATATGCAAAGATCTCATTACATTATCTATAGCTAGATGTATAATAAGCATTAAATCAGAATCCTACATATATAGGTATAGAGAGCGTCAAATTAAAAAAATCTCATCATTTCAAGGTAAATATATGCAACGATATCATTAAATTAACTGTAGCTAGATGTATAGAAAGCATTAAATCAGAATCCTACATATATATGTACAGAGATTGTCAAATAAAAAAAATCTCATCATTTCAAGGTAAATATATACAAAGATATAATTAAATTAACTATAGCTAGATGTATAGAAAGCAGTAAATCAGAATCCTTATATATGTACAGAGATTGTCAAATAAAAAAAATCTCATCATTTCAAGGTAAATATATGCAAAGATATCATTAAATTAACTATAGCTAGATGTATAGAAAGCATTAAATCAAAAAGGTCATGATTCCAATGTACATATATAGGTATATAGGTAAGTATACCATGAAATTATAACTATATATATGCAAGTATATTATTAAATTTCTTATATATATATGCAAGTATAGTGTTAAACTGAAAATATATAAATATATGAAAGAAATATCAAAAAATCCAAGCCATATATACGTCTAACTATCATAGTAAATCGAAAATATCATTAATTCAAAGGCACGTATATGTATCTAGGCGAGTATATCATTAAATTAAAGCTATGTATGTATATACATGTAGGTCTATCATGAAATCAAAATTTATATGTACATGAAAAATATCATTAAATCAAAGGCACGTATGTATATGTATCTAGGCGAGTATATCATTAAATTAAAGCTATGTATATATGTACATGTAGGTCTATCATGAAATCAAAATTTATATGTACATGAAAAATATCATTAAATCAAAGGCACATATATGTATCTAGGCGAGTATAGCATTAAATTAAAGCTATGTATACATATGTGGGTCTATCATGAAATTAAATCAAAGTTGTTTACATATGCCAGTCTCTCAAGAAGCCCAAAGCTCGTACGTATGTCAAAATAATGTGTAATATAGATAAAGAATAGTCACGGTTAAACTCCACGGCATGATGAAGCGCTTCAGCATCCGGTATCTATTAAAAGAATGAAATTAAAGTCAAAGGCTTCGACTTGCTCTCTCGGTAGGCTCGACCACGATTTAAAGTTGGCCGGCGGCACTATTAGTTGCCAAACACCCTTACGTGACACATGAACGAACTTTGTTTTCGTACAATGGACAGACAATCTCCGAACAGGTTAACGTTTTACTAAAGAAAGAAGGTGAAATGCGTACTAAAGCGCTACAACTACAAGCTATTTATAAAGCTTCTGTTTCGATGTCCAACAAAATGATACTAGTACTCGTAACTATTTCATTATTGCGATAGACTCTTTGCCTTTGTTGTTTTAAACTGTATCTTTTAACTCTTTCCGAGCCCCTTTGGAGCATTTCCCGCCAAGGTATACTGTGTTATACCAATTTTCGTATGGATATGCAGGTAATGTCGCTGAATGCATTTGTATTTAACACTGTTTTATAGATGTATAGTAGGTATATGCGAAGATGCACTTCCTGCTTAAACGCGTGTTTTGCAAATTACTTTGCTACCTTGGCAGCAAAATTTAAATTTTTACGCATTATACTGGTGTCTTTATTTAGGGGGGACTAATGGCCTTGGTGTTCCCGTTGCCGACCTGCGGTGTTATTTTTATTTGATTTCTCCCTCTCGAATTTTACTTGGTTATTTTGTGGTACAACAAAACCTCTTGATAGACATTTAAGATATGGAAGCTATATGCAATTTAGAATGCTTCTTTAACATTCCTACGGGTTTCCTTTCCAATGGATACAAATTGATACCGCACAGCAGCACAGCAGCAAAATAATTCTATGAATTGCGATAATTTAGTGTGAGGAATGAAAGATATTTTAATTATACTTACAGGATGTATATTTTACCAGATGGACACGGAAACTTTTTTGTAGCCAACCTATGGCGATGTGACACGGAAACTTAGTGTTCTTCTTCTTCCTTATCTTATCGCATGTCACACCGAGCTCGAGGGAACGCATCTCTCTCGGTCGGGGTGCGTTCAAGTTTTCTGCCATGGACAGCAGCCGGCATACACGCTTCAGTATGTCATGTAGCATATTGCTATATGCAATATGCTACCACCATAACAGGGCAGAGTGGTCTGCGCCACCCATGGTTCAGACAACGCTGAAAAATGGTCGACTGAGCTAACCGCTCTTAAACATAGGCCTCATCGCTGCGGGCGCCCAATGTGTGTCTCGACCCACGACCCAATGCGTATTCCTCATCACTCGTGCTCGGCTACGACTATTGCTCTAATTGACCGATGACGCATCGATGACACATCCCTGAAGTCTCGTCAGTCTTTGATCAGACTTCGACATCCTTCTCAGTGTGGGAAGCCAAAGTTACATTGACAAGCTGGTAATCCAAAAAATCCAGCCGGTCGATGTATCTTCGCCCTCACTCACCGAGATACTGAGAAAGCCCCGCGATCAGTTACCTAAAGAACTGATCGCAAAGCTTTCCCGGCACAACATCTCCTCTGATCTCCGACCGGCGATTGTTCAAGGGTGTGACTCCAAGGCATCGTCGAAGTAGTGACATGCTGACAGCCGTATACAGGAATGGATTCCAACAGGTATATCACCCACCATTGACGGGGCAATAGGAGGGCTTCGCGATATCCTATAGTTTACCAGTGAAGCTGGCTGGATGCCTTCTTAGGGCTACCAGGAACAAACGTGACAATCGATAGATGACGCTTTCAGACTGGATATCACTGCCTGATGTCCTTGGCGTGATAGACTCCTAGCAGTTTCCCATGCAGATCTTCAAGCTCGTATAGGGAGTTTCCTTTCTTGGCTCGAACCCGACATTTGAAAAATTTCCGTCCAAGTTTAGCACTAGTCTGCTGTTGGAAGTTGCTTTGGGCTAAATTCCGTCTAAAGACCTCTTGACCCACTTTGAAATCAACAGGCTTCGCCCTGATATTATAGGCTCGTGAACAACATACAACATACTTATCCAGTAATCTGGTGAACTGAGTCGAGCAAAACTGGACTCCATTGTCAGAGACTATCGTTTCCGGGACTCCGAACACGTGGAACACTTCCATTTCAATGAATTGGCACACATTGAGTGTAGATGCTTTTCTCATCGGTTTGAGAATTGGAAATTTTGAAAAGTGGTGAAGAACTATTAGAATGCAGACGTTTCCTTTAACTCACCGAGGATATGGACCTAGAAAATCGATATACAGCTTTTGCCATGGTCGTTTTGTCACAGACTGGACTTTCATAGGTGGTCTTAGAATGGTATTGGGGGCTTTAATCTCTTTACACACGTCACAGGCGCCTACGTAGTTTCTGACATCAACTGTCATTCGTGGCCAGTACAAGTGTCTTCGCAGACGTTCCAGTGTTTTCCCTATACCTCCGTGTGAAGCTAGTGGCGGATCATGAGCCCTTGAAACGAGGTCGGTGACAAGCCCTCGTGGAATCCAAAGCTTCCAAGCTTCTTAATCCTGAATCGGATCGCCTGTTCTCGGAACAGTCTGAATGTAAACGAAGCCATCCCTGACGCAAAGATCTGGTGGTTTACCAGAAGTCGTTTTAACCTTATGCATCCCAACGTGTTAAAGTATGGAGAACTAAGGTCAACTTCCGAGCCAAGATCTTCGTTGGATCACAGGCTGTCACAATGGATGCGTGACAGCCCATCAAGGACGACGTTCAGGCTTCCTTTTCGGTGCTCAATAGTGAAGTCGAAACCCTGAAACTTCAAACTCCACCGAGCAAGTCTACCGCTGAGGTCCTTTTGAGACTTCAGCTATTTCAAGCTCGCATGATCCGTCACTATCTTAAACGGCATGAGTTCTATGAAGGGCCGGAACTTCTGTACACTTAAGATTGCAGCTAGGCATTCCTGCTCACTGACGGTATAATTTCTTTGTGTTGAGTTCAACTTTTTCGAGACGTAGGCTATTGGCTTCTCGTGGCCATCGTCATCTAGTTGAATCAGCACCCCACCAATACTTTGTTGGCTCGCATCGCTTGGTGAAGTCTGGACTCACTAGCAACGGAGCAGAAGTAAGTTTTTGCTTTAGTAGATCAAGAGACGTCTGGGCTTCAGGTGTCCATTTGAACTGACTAGGGTTTTTCAAGGTGTCTGTAATGGAGGCAGTTAAGTCAGCATAGTTCGGGATGAACCGTCTATACCATCCTGTCATACCTAGTAGATGTCGGGCTTGCCGAACAGTTTTAGGTGACAGATAGTCAACTATAGCTGAGATCTTGTCTGGGTCAGTCATAATTCCTCCTTTCCCCACTATGAAACCCAAGTATTTGGTCTCCTTGATGCAAAACTTGCTCTTCTCGATGTTGATAGTGAGGCAGCTTTCCTCAATCAATCCGCTACACACGGAATAGTAACGTGAGATGCGAGTCAAAGTCTGATGACAGAATTAATAAATCGTCTAGATAGACGAGAACGTTCTCACGAAGATCAAAAGGAATGACTTTATCCATGAGGCGGCACATCGTTTGTGGAGCGTTGCATAGGCCGAATGGCATCACCGTGTACTGATAGAGAGGATGACCAGGTACTGTAAAAGCGGTCTTCTCTCTGGAATCAGCGTCTAGTGGGATCTGCCAGAAGGCGTCTTTCAGGTCCAGGCTCGTAATGTAATTTGCGGAGGAAGTCGACTCATTAGTGCGTCTATCTGCGGTAGGGGATAGGCATCCTTCTTCGTAACAGAGTTGACCTTCCTGGCGTCAAAACAAAGCCGGACCTTTCCAGGCTTCCTCAACAGAACAACTGGAGAGCTCCAAGGACTCTGGCTGTCCTCTATCACACCCAGTGATAGCATTCGCTCTAATTCGGCATCCATCAAACTTTGTACTGCCGGCGATATCGGATAAAAGCGTTGTTTTATCGGAGCTGCGTCATTCGTTTCAATCTTGTGAGAGACCAAAGATGTTTTTCCCAGGTCCAAAGAGGCGAAAGAGGGGAAAAGCTGTTCGGTGGCTTCTAAGCGTTGTTGATCAAGACTGGAAAGAACATGGAAATCGGTGTCAGAGGTAGCCGCTGGACTCGTATTCACTTCTGCAACTATACCCAGGACATCTGGATATAGTGCTTGTGTGAGCCCAGGAACCACGTAAAACCGCACGTTTTGGGTCTTACAACGGAAAGTGATATCCAAGTCCACATGACCATGCACAGTCGTCATGGCACCATTCGCTACTTGAACCTGTGTCCGATACCTCTTCCATTCAACCTCTGCTTCCGCGAGCTTCTCTAGAGCTCCCTGGCCTAGAATACTGACAGTGGCATCACTATCAAGTAATCCAGGCTCAGTTCGCCCGAGCAGCTTTACGTCGGCGTACGGTCGAATGTCGTCTGGCATCGACACGGAAATATGTGCCAGTTTTTTTCTTTCCAGTCTCATCCGTCGACAGTATTCCCGCCAACGAACGGTAGATCTTTTCTTTCTTGGTCTCATATCCAAGTCAGGAAACACGATTTCAGCTAACTCCGCTACTGAGGAGAAGATTCGGTCTCTTGCTGCGTTGTATTTCTGCAGACGCGTATGATACGGCGTCAGCGGATGTAAAACAGGCTCACGCCCACTCGTCATAACAGAGCTTGGTGGCCGTTTTAAAACAGAAAGGACAGGAGGCCAAATCTCCTGCTCAGTAACTTTGTCAGCTAACAGTGCTGTCGGTGTTAACGGGATAACGGGAATTAAAGACTCTTCCAAAGAAGTGTCTAATAATGTCATGGGCTCCCCAGAAGTGGAAATGGGAGCTTGAAGATCTGCGGAGAAGTCTATTAGGTTCTCCGTCTCCATCAATGAAATGTTCGTACTATCAGGTGTTTTGCTGATATCATCAGAATCACTGAATGATATCAGTGGACAAGTCAGGGATTCGTCAATGTCTGCTAATGGAGCGGACCTTCCTCCTTGTTCAAAGCTTGAACTGGAGTGTTCATTGCAGTTTTCGCTCGCGACGTTGAGGCTAGTCGCAAAGAGGTGGTGGTATTCCCGACCCGTCTCTCGTTTTTCTGTGCACAGTGTCCGCAGTTGGGCTTAAAAATGTTCTTGCACCCACATCCGCAGCAGAACGCTTGCTGTCTTACTTGCAGGCAGTCCTGGTAGTAGTGACCTGGCTGATCACAATTCCAGCACACTACTGCGTGTCTGGTCAAAATGGCTGACACGTCGCTTAAGCTAGTGTCACTGCCTCTTGCTATTGCCAGTTCGGGGTTTAAAGTCTGGAAGTTGTCAATCTCGTGCACTCGTTCGTTCCGGTAAGGGTTCGAACTACCAGCCGTCGCAATTCGTAGCTGCGTGGCTTGAATTCGAATAACGAGCGATCTTAACTGTCCTACCGTATCGGTGGAATGTAGGCATATCTCCTGCTGAACCTCAGACAGTAAGTTAGATTTGACGATTTCCAAGAATTCTTGGTCTGGCATGGCGTTCTGCAACTGATCACGCAGCAATACTAGATGATGGTGGTACATGGGGAATAGTTGACGAGGCCTCTGCTTTCGCGACATCAGCTGCAAGCAGATTTTTAAATCGTCCTTGTGCACTCCCCATTCAATTGACAACCCAGTCTTGACAAATTCCCAAGTTGGAAAGGAATTATGTCTTAATATCGACCAGTACCAATCGTTTGCTGGTCCCGTCAATAGCATGAGCATGTTCCTAACAAGGAGATCAAAATCTGCTTCTAGAGCGGAGTGCGTGAGCGCTTCGACTCGAAAAATAAATTCATCTACGGAAAGCTCGAGGTTATTTCCGTTGTATGTAAGGTTCCATCTTCTGATAGGACTGCCTGATCGTCGCTGTCCTACACTCGACGGGATACGATGAGATGAAGCTGGTGGAGGGTGGTTAAAATTTGGTCTAGGCTGACCAAAACCCGAAGGCGGTGGGTTAAACGACTGCCTACGCTCGTCGTGAAACTCTTGTGGTGTTCTGGGATCACCCATAGTAGGAGGTGGCCGTGGAAAATTGATTGGTGGCAGTGCAGCTGCTATTTGCCGTCGGACACTACTTGTCAATTCCGTTCGTAATGCATTCAAGCTCTGCTCAAGGCCTTCTTGAACCAAGTCCTGCATTTGCATGCGCAAGCCTGCCATCAAAGCATCCGTAGCTGATGAGGTATGTTCACTGCCAGAAGGCAGTGGGCTATTTCGTCGCGAGTGGGTATTTGTGAAGGTCATGGAATGTATATATGGCATTCCAGGTGATATAGATCGTCGACTAGGTGGTGGAATTGTCAAAGGTGGTAACTCTAGTGACGGCATGGGAGGCAATGGGTCGTGACTGACAGATTCTCCGGGCTTCGTCGTCTTCCGAACAGCGCCTGTATACTCAGTAAAATCATACTGAGTGAGATGGAACCTGCAGTTAGGACAGTTTGAGTGCTGCCCAATCCACGCTTTCAGACACGCCTTGTGGAACACATGTCCACAAACTGTCTTAACTGGCTTCCTCGGTCCTGACCAGTCGCCCTCGTGACAGATGGAGCACTGGTCTGGCAACGGTACCGGTACACCAGTTTCTCGCGGTGGTGTTCGCGGCGTAGCCATTGTACAATCAGTCGTAAATCAAACGAAAAGATTTTCAACTCAAGGGTTTGGACTAGATATCAAAAAAATCCAAAGAATTTGAAAATTCGGAAGAGATAACAGGCTCTTCACTATGTGAGGATGACAAAACTAATTTAAGTTGGAGTTTGGAACGATATACTAAAATTCAGAAAAATTTCTTCCCAAACGTTCGAAGAAGTTTTCAATAAAGTGCAAAAAAATCAAAGATTCGGAAAGTTAGCAAAGTCCTCTCGACTCGATACAATATAAATACAAAAAATCCAAAGTTCGGAAATGTTAGCATGCTCCTTGAATAAAAATTCCCTTCCTAACCGTTCAATTGAGCGTTTCAAAAATTTATGATCAAAATATGATTTCTCCTTCACTTCCCGAAGCTAACTCTCAACATAAGAGGTCTCCAGGTCGCTCTCTCTCCTTACAGGTCAGAAAATTATACCAGCAAGTGACGTGAGTGTGTGCTTTGAAAAAGTCTGAGTTCTCGCAGAGATCTGGGAAGAGTAAAGTTGGAGGTGCCACAGACTGAGAATGCTACTAGAGATTCTTCAGCCAGGCAGTTAGCAGTATGCCAACCCCTGATTACTGAAGGTCTCCAGCATCACTCCCATCCCCTGATGACTCTTTCCCTCCTCTTTCACCGGATCATCATGTCCAGTTAGTTCGCCAGCCGGGCAGAGTCATGAGTCCGGTCAAGTAATTAGCTAGAAGCCAAGAAGTCGTCTCGCAGATTCATAACTCTGTCCAGCCAGTTGACCAACAGAGACACGTCTCCACAAGAGCTCACACAAAAATGTTCGTGAGGCCACCCACCATTTCCATGGCAGAAGGCCAGTGGGAAAGATCAATTCCAAAAAAAATTCAAAAAAACTGTCAAAACTAGACAATTGTTCAGACTCGGAGCTCGACCAAAGTCAAACCTTGAGTCGAATTTCAATTCAAAACTTCCAAAAACGTTACTTTACTTTAATCATCCAAATCAAAAAATATCAAAATCTCAAAACGTTACTCTACTTTCAAAACTTTCAGAACTTTAATAAAAACTTTAACTTTACTTTACATTACAAAAAATTCCTATTAACAAAACAGTCAAACTTCAGGTCCACATGTATTCCCACTAGATATGAGACTACCGAGTCAGACGATTTAGCTACAAGCCAAATGTCCATATCTCAAATAGGCCCAGTCCCCGGTGTCAAACACATTCGAACACCGAAGTTGGCTGAGGTGGCCCCACGTTGGGCGCCATTTTGTTATGGTAGTATGATGAGTGGTTTGCTTTCGGACGGATAGTCCCGACCGCTAAAATGAGCTGACAGATCACTTGACGGACAGCGTTGACTGCAGGGCGGCACGCTAGTTCGCCTCAGCTATTGGCGGAGAGTGTGGGAAGGTTCCACAAAAAAACCTGCCGCTGCCGTCAGCCACAAGCAAACAAATTTCGTGCCTATCAACACAAAATCGGCACACTCTCGGTCCAGAAGGGACCCTTACGTCACTTACCTGCATATGATTGAAGGCGCAGATGTTTTGCCTTCCTGCATGCCCCAACCACCCATGCGACTCCGAGGGCAGTTATCTTCAGAGTCCCTAATTGACCTGTAAAAGAGGGAGAGAGGGACTAGGCGAGCCTAGACGACCTTCATTCTATGTGAGAGGGTCCTCGGATAGTGAAGGAAGAATTAAAACTTTCAAAATTTCATATTTACGTTATAATTGCAGAGTAATAAACCCAAAAAAAATCTCATCATTTCAAGGTAAGTATATGCAAAGATCTCATTACATTATCTATAGCTAGATGTATAATAAGCATTAAATCAGAATCCTACATATATAGGTATAGAGAGCGTCAAATTAAAAAAATCTCATCATTTCAAGGTAAATATATGCAACGATATCATTAAATTAACTGTAGCTAGATGTATAGAAAGCATTAAATCAGAATCCTACATATATATGTACAGAGATTGTCAAATAAAAAAAATCTCATCATTTCAAGGTAAATATATACAAAGATATAATTAAATTAACTATAGCTAGATGTATAGAAAGCAGTAAATCAGAATCCTTATATATGTACAGAGATTGTCAAATAAAAAAAATCCCATCATTTCAAGGTAAATATATGCAAAGATATCATTAAATTAACTATAGCTAGATGTATAGAAAGCATTAAATCAAAAAGGTCATGATTCCAATGTACATATATAGGTATATAGGTAAGTATACCATGAAATTATAACTATATATATGCAAGTATATTATTAAATTTGTTATATATATATGCAAGTATAGTGTTAAACTGAAAATATATAAATATATGAAAGAAATATCAAAAAATCCAAGCCATATATACGTCTAACTATCATAGTAAATCGAAAATATCATTAATTCAAAGGCACGTATATGTATCTAGGCGAGTATATCATTAAATTAAAGCTATGTATGTATATACATGTAGGTCTATCATGAAATCAAAATTTATATGTACATGAAAAATATCATTAAATCAAAGGCACGTATGTATATGTATCTAGGCGAGTATATCATTAAATTAAAGCTATGTATATATGTACATGTAGGTCTATCATGAAATCAAAATTTATATGTACATGAAAAATATCATTAAATCAAAGGCACATATATGTATCTAGGCGAGTATAGCATTAAATTAAAGCTATGTATACATATGTGGGTCTATCATGAAATTAAATCAAAGTTGTTTACATATGCCAGTCTCTCAAGAAGCCCAAAGCTCGTACGTATGTCAAAATAATGTGTAATATAGATAAAGAATAGTCACGGTTAAACTCCACGGCATGATGAAGCGCTTCAGCATCCGGTATCTATTAAAAGAATGAAATTAAAGTCAAAGGCTTCGACTTGCTCTCTCGGTAGGCTCGACCACGATTTAAAGTTGGCCGGCGGCACTATTAGTTGCCAAACACCCTTACGTGACACATGAACGAACTTTGTTTTCGTACAATGGACAGACAATCTCCGAACAGGTTAACGTTTTACTAAAGAAAGAAGGTGAAATGCGTACTAAAGCGCTACAACTACAAGCTATTTATAAAGCTTCTGTTTCGATGTCCAACAAAATGATACTAGTACTCGTAACTATTTCATTATTGCGATAGACTCTTTGCCTTTGTTGTTTTAAACTGTATCTTTTAACTCTTTCCGAGCCCCTTTGGAGCATTTCCCGCCAAGGTATACTGTGTTATACCAATTTTCGTATGGATATGCAGGTAATGTCGCTGAATCGTAACCCCCGCAAGATACAAGCCATGAACAAAGTCGAAAAAAGAGAGCAGCGGCGGTCAGCAGGCGACATCCACAGTCTTCTTGCCTTGTCTTACTGAAGGAGTTTTTCATATAAAACTTGTTTGTATTTTGTTCAAACGCTATAATTTCCATAAATTTGTTCTGCATGCAATTTTTTTTAAACTATTAGAAAAAAAACATATTTGGCTGCAATTTGTTTTAACTTCATTTTGCTATGGGGGCGACAGTTTTGGGCTTTAGGACCTGTTTAAGATGAAATTTTAGTTTTTCCTCCATGGCGAGTATACAAAAAGCAGTGAGAGTGAGCTCTTACTGCATGCTGTACCCGGCACGTTAAGGCCTTTTAATGTGTCAGTGCCTTCGGCGACTTCATGGCTTGTATTATATTCCGGGGGTTACGGCTGAATGCATTTGTATTTAACACTATTTTATAGATGTAGGTATGGGTATGCGAAGATGCACTTCCTGCTTAAACGCGTGTTTTGCAAATTACTTTGCTACCTTGGCAGCAAAATTTAAATTTTGCAAAACACGCGTTTAAGCAGGTAATGGCCAGTTTCACAGTCGAGTTTAAACCAAGGTTTAGTTTAAACCACCCTCCAAGTTTAAACGTAGTTTAAACCAAATCGGGTTTCACAGTGCATTCTTTTAGTAACGTTGGTAGTACTGATTAAATTGTGAATTAAATTAGTTATCGCCACCATTGTGAAGCAATTTTGCAATGAAGCAATCTGTCAATCGGAAAAAGTAAACAGATCAGAAAAAAAAATAAAATATATGTGGTTATATTTTCTAATTTTAATTATGCCAACATTAAAAAAGGATGAAAATTTTAGCATAAGTGAAGTTGAGCTATTGCCTTCACTAAAGCATAAAAAAGATATATATAATAGAGCGCAAGAAGGCGGACAATAGATTCGAAGACAAAGTGACAAAGTTCTTCACTTAAACTGAACCTAGGATAAAAATCAACGTCGTCCCACTAATTAAAATGATTTGGCCGATTTCTAATTACTCTCAGTCGTCGCCAAAGTTGTAAATTTAACTCAAAAAAATCTTCTTCATCGCTAGAAATGTCTAAATCTAAATCCATGATGAAATTATTTACTTGATACAAAAAAAGCAATGCTACTGTCAAAATACAATTATCTTGAGTTTAAACCGAGGAAGGGCACGGTTTAAACTCCAGTTTAAACCGGGGTTTAAGCCAAACTGTGAAACTCATTCGTTGAGTTTAAACTAAATATTTGGTTTAAACTCAGACTGTGAAACTGGCCATAAGTGACGTAAGGGTCCCTTCACCGAGAGTGTGCCGATTTTGTGTTGATAGGCACGAAATTTTTTTGCTTATGGCTGACGGCAGCGGCAGGTTTTTTGTGGAACCTCCCCACACTCTCCGCCAATAGCTGAGGCGAACTAGCGTGCCGCCCTGCAGTCAACGCTGTCCGTCAAGTGATCTGTCAGCTCATGCTGGCAGTCGGGACTTTACGTCCGAAAGCAAATCACTCATCATACTTCCACAACAAGATCTTTAAAGCTTGTGCCATGCTTTCCTATAGGAAAATGACAATACGCTCAGTCCATTGTTATAAGTCAGTGGTTGGCCCCTATCAAAACCCTCGAGAATACTTCACAAGCGTAACCCCTGCAAGATTACAAGCCATGAACAAAGTCCAAAAAAGAAAGAAGCGGGCCGGTCAGCAGGCGACATCCACAGTCTTCTTGCCTTGTCTTATTTTTGCAATTAGCGAAGAATTGAGAGACCATCAAACAATTTTATTAATAAAAACGACTCCAACAAACGATTGCGCATTGATTGAGCTGGTTATACATAAATTAAATTAATTAAAAAATAAGAACTTTCCGGCTAACTTGATGACAAATTTTCTTTTGAGATTTTCGAAAAAACTATTATTCAATAAACGTTTAAATTAGCCCAACAATCACCAACAAACGACCAACAATCGATATATGCAATAAAAAAGTAAAAAAGTAAAAGTTGACCGGCCAACTTGATGGAGCTATCAAATCACCCACTAAATTTATGAAAGCAGCTGCTTTCTTAATAGCTCTTGAGATACTTTGGGTATAAAAGTGCTAAAATAACTATGACAACTCCTGACTGGAGTTTGATACGAACCATGTCCGTAGAAATGCAAAGCAGCAGAAAGACATCCATTCCGTTCAATTTTAGATTCCTAACTCAAAGTGAACGGAATAGATGTCTTTCCGGTATGAGGCTATAGTTACTTAAAACGAAACATTTTGTGTATAAATTAGAATTATTCATAAGTTTGCACAATTAGTTTACAAACCACAATATAATAAGTTTATTAATTATCCAGCCGAAAGAACTTTTGAAGCATAAGGTTGGGCAACTCACATGGATCGTAGGAATCGCGAAGATATCGTATCCTATGATCTCTTCTGCATAAAATTAAAGCCTAGGCAAATATAATTAACTTTTTATATTTTACTATACCGCACCAGTGCAAATTTAAACAATTTCTGACAAAATTGTAGTTTTTATGTATGGCGGTGGACATTTTAGTTTTTAATTAAAACAATTTTCGCACATGTCATGGTAGTATCACAGATTAGATATATACATTGGCGACATGTCTGGCGGTATGTTATAAGATTTTCGTTCGACAGGCGATTTTGCTTGTTTCGAAATTATTTCCGAATTTTTTTCCCTAGCACAAATAACATTTATAGATTCTTTTTCTAGTTGTTGATAAATTTTAATAATAATAAAATTGGAATTTATGAATTTTTCAGGCGCAGTGGCTTTATTTGTGGAGGATAACAAAAATGACAAAGAAATTATTAATTACCGGGGCAAAAGAAAATTTTTAAGGCAGCGGAATTATAATAGGTCGCGTACTTTTTCAAGTAAAAACATGAAAAACGTCAAAATGTATGATAAAGAGAGAAATTGAGAGTAAAAATCTTGTACATGAATTGTACCAGTCTTCTACTTGGGACACCTCAGGGCAATTCAGGCCAATCAAGTGCAAGTCGAAAGACATGTCAGAGCAAGTCAGAGCAGTTCACGGCACTTCAAGGCATGTCAAAAGGCGATAGAATAATTAACTAAATTTTCAAGTATAGTCTTCTGCCATTTTGTCGGGAAAACGTGGATCCTTTTCGAAAATGTCTTCAGATAAAGTACGCGAACGGCTTCGAGTAAAAACTTGTGAAAACTTGCAATTATTCGGGATCTGTAATAACGACGTGAAATTTTCCTAGCACATAGTACAATAAACAAATTTAATTTACCACTTTGAATACGTTGAAATGTTCTTGGAGAACATTCTACTTATACTAGAGGAGGAGTAACAGGTTTTTCCATTTTTTTAAAACTAAAAATTTGAAAAATAACTGAAAACTTTAAAAATAACTGAAAACCGGCGACGAACTGTCAAAACTGACACTTTCGAAGTTTTTACTCGACGATTTTTCTCGAGTTAAATCAAGTATTAAATTGAACGGAGGAGAAATGTGACGTCAATAATTTCTCTCTCAATTTTCGAGTACGCGAACGCCTTCGAGTAAAAACTTACAAAAAGTTTTACAAGTTTGTACTTTCAAGCTAGTACGCGAACAGACCTGTTATGGATAGCCTAACAAAATGTACTGCCTTATTCATTTTTGGATTCAAGAAATATTCTTACAAGTTTTATAGCTTCAGTTTGAAGAATCTATATAATTAATATATAAAATCATTTATATTGAATAAATTAAAAAAAATTTAACATTTAAATCTAATTTCTTTAATTTTACATACATTTTTTAATCTTCGCTTGTACTATCACTCTCAGCAAAACTCAGTGATATTCTATCGCATTTATCGCCTGTCGAAAGTGTTACAACATACCGACTATCGATAAATTGTCGAACGTCGAATCTTTCGAAGTTATAACATCTTGCCCCAGATATCCAGCTGCATCAAATTACCCAGTCATGGTTTTAAAAACCCTCGCTCTGGCACCACGACTCCATAAAACTTTTAGTTGCGTGACCATATTAAAATGAATGTGTGTGAAGAGTACAATTAGATATGCATGGTTCATTTTGGCTGTCAAAAATCACCTGCTCCTGTCAAAAATCACCTGCTTCTGTCAAAATTAAAATCAAGAATCACCTGCTACTGTCAAATTTAAAATAATTTTTTCTTTGCTCCTGTCAAGAATCACCTACTACCTACGAGTAAGAAACTAAAGGAGAGGCCATTGCGTGTATATATATATGCCATTTTTGCGTGCCGAACGTGATGCTGTTTCTCACTTTCTAACATATGGTTGGATCTCTGTCTACATGTACCCTAGGTGTCACTTTTGTTTATGTTCGGTAAAGAAATTTACCCTAGCACAAAAGCCGTAGGTAAGGTTAAAATTGGAAGGGTACTAAATAGAAAAATATTTACATTCTTTTATGTGGAAATTTAGTAATACTCTACTTGTTCATTTTTTTAATAATAACCTGGGAATTAGAATATTGATAAATGTTTGTAATTTTGATAAAAGTAAAAGAATTTTAGTATATTTTCTTATGACGGATTTAACAAAAATGAAATTTTAAGGCAAGTTATTGGCCAACCGAAGATGGAAATAGGCTTACTGGGGAACCAGCAATCTCAAAAAATTGTTTTGTATTACTAGCTCTCACTATGCTGCTGCTGGTATAGAATTTTGCGTCATACTTTCAAAAACCGCGCCACAATCCTTTGCATAAAGTATTTTTTCCATCCGCCTGCAATGCGAATTTTTTATAGTATGTGTATAGGTTCTAATAAGTACTATCGCTTGGATAGATTGAGAAGATGGAAAAATAATATTGTCCACTCAAAAACGTATTGAAAGAAAGGCAACACAATAACATCCCTGGGAGACTTGAAATTTCATTCTTTGACTGGCCTGAAATCTTAACAATTTGTTGCATTTAAGGTCTTTTCAACTGGAATATTCACTGATTCCTTCCAAGATTCGGGAAAACACCAGATTGTAATGTTAAATCTAACACATTTGGACACACTATATTGCTGCACTTTACTATGTCAGTAAAGTTTTATATCATTTCATCTACTTGTACAATGTTGTTTATATTGTTCAATGATGTGCTATTTGATATCATTTATTTCGGCTGCTCTGAATCTTCGCCAATTAGCTTTGGCGAATTTTTATATTGATTCGAACAATTTTGGTTGTAGGGTGAAGTGCGGATGGTCTGAGGAGAGATAATGAATTATAGTAGACTGCGAAACTATATCAACACAGTGGGCTGAAAATGTTTCTGGGTTGGTTTTTGCAGCGGGCGCATTCACGAAAAATGGACTACGATAAAAATATGGCTCTACTGCAGAAAATTATATAAATTAGAAGATATATTATGAAAGTTATAGGGGACCATTATGCTAATTGTAAGAAACAACAGGAGGAAATTAGTTTGTTAGTGATAGAAGATCAACTACTAAAAAAGCGGTATTGATAAACTGTGTGGAAGGAGTCATATGAAGATAAATCAAAACAATTGCCAGTACCAAAGAAAAAGCAAACGGTTGAAAAAACAAAAAAAGATTCATGCAGATGAAATATAGGTATGTATATAAGTAGATATTTTTACTTAGGTAGTAACAATCAGCATCCGAACAAGTAAAAAAGCTAGAATTGTTCTAAGACCAATTCTTATGATACCTTAGATGAATGCCCGTATAAAATTTCGTGTGGTCACCGATCTATACAAGTTTGATCTTTGAAGTGGTTTTTCACACAAATTTCTAGAACGGTTCGTCGGACAGAAAAAATGATTATAACCAATTTTATAGGATTTCGTATTCTGAAGAAGTTTTTAGTACAATAAAAATGTCTAGGACTGATCGTTTACATACAGTATATGTAAAAAACCTAAATTTTTATATGGAAACCACACGAAGGAATTGCCCGATTTGTCTCATTTTCGAACTTTTTTTTTCAAGTCCGTGTACAAAATTTCAGCTTTCTAAGTGAACGCGGTATCGAGTTATTATGCGCACAGACGGACAGACGGACGGACATGCAAAAATCAAAATAACTTTTAATATTACGCGTGGGTGTCCATCCATTTTCCTCTACCATCATTATTTCTGTGCGGTACAAACGGAATGACAAACTTAGTATACCCTATAGATTTCATCTATGCAACTAAATAGTCCTGACATAGTTAAATTAAATTAAACCGGGTCTATTAATATCAATGAGTATTTAATTACAATAATGAACTAACAGTCATTCTGATTAATAACAAATTGAAATATCATTTAAGTCTGACGTAGGTGCTCAGTATAATACTATTATTGCGGAAATTTATTTAGGCAACAAAAATATAATATAGACCATCAGGGCACCCGGAGGACATCTGCTGTAATATGATGAACCTCATCCTACATAGATACAGAAGATCCATAATTATATACGATGTAAGCATTAGCAGGCTTAACCAAGATGCTTTGGAACACCATTTTGGCACACTTCGAAACCGAGGTGGAAATTCGAAAAACTTAACTCCATATCAATTTAGTCACGCTTTCAAAAAAAGTTATAGTATTGAGTTAATGGAACTGATCAAAACTGGTAATTGCAAAAGTGAAGAAGATTTATTCGTCGAATTTTTTATAAACCCTAAAGAAGTAATAATTCCACAAGTCCCAGAGAGTATAGAGGATGACGTTCTTGCTAATAGTGTAGATTACCGGCACTTGGATTTCGGGCAAGAGAACGCTCTTTACTACTTTGCAGGTTATTTGTTAAAAAAAATGCAGAGAAGGCATTCCTGTGAAATCTGTGAAATTTCTGGGGAACCAAATGAATTCGGGCAATTCATTGTAAACAAGCAATATGAGAATTGCAAGTTAATAGTTCCAAAGCCAGAGTTTGTGGAATATATAAAACAGCTTGAGAATATTTTAGTAGAAAATTTTAATAAGCTCGTAACACGCGTAGGTATAGAAGAGGAACTTTATTCTATTCTTCGAAGAATAGAATGTAGTAAAATTTGTGAAGATTTCCCTACAGTTTTCTTACTAAGGTTCTTCATTAGGGTACGGATATATTTCATTTTGAAATTTTATAATAATTCACTGAAGCAATATGGAGGAAGAAATAAAATGTTGTCCGTGCAACACTTGTAAGAGCGTGTTCCATTAGTAACTATAACTGAGAAAGTTTATTCGTCGGGCGTCTATGTAGGATCTGGAGCTAGCTATGTCCTGAGTAGTTTTACTAACAGAATTATATTTAGACAGAGTTTTAACAACAACGAATCCTTTCAACCACAAGAAAAGAAACAAAGTGGGCTCGAACTAATTTCATTGGTGCATAGCGTATTGCCTAATCTCTTCTTTACCAAATAAATCAAAGAATGATAGGAGTCGGTAAAGAAATCAGCGAGATATGGAGAGAAGCGAACTAAAAGGGCATTTCGATAATGCCACTGAAGATGTTAAAAATCTGATAAAAACGACATCAGATAATGATGTTGAATAGAATAGAATAGAAAACTCATTTATTTTCAACCCCGGCCACAAGGCCACGTCCTAGAACGTTGGGTATCTCGATATTACAAGATTTACATCGATAGATTCTTAATTTATAGAAAATTACAAAAATAAAAGGTGTAATTACGCAAACACCGCAAAAAGTATAAAATTTTAGTTATGTATAGAGGGACGTTAGCTAGCCATACACGATGGGATTTGCGTGTGAGCAACGTTGAAATTTTCAATAGGACAACACGCCACTCCAGATGGCACAAGGTTATATGAAAAATGTGCAATTCACGTGTTGCGAACGAAGAGCTTTTTAGCACACGTCACGTAATCGTACGAGTTTTCTGGAAGAAATCTTGGGCAAGACTGCTCGCAAATCCCTTCATGTATCTAGCTATTGTTATAGACTGTGAGAAAAAAGAACCTCAATATAAAAGATCTAAGCTTACCTTGTATAAATTAATACAGTGCATCACACATAATTTGCGGACAATCTAATCAGAACAACTATGCAAGTATGAATATCTGAGTATTGAGTAGAGAGTCTGTAATTGTGTATCCCACGCTAGAGAGTATAGAAGAATTTCACAATTTTTTCCATTAAACAATGGTGTGGTAGTTGCTGAGCAATTTAGTAGAACCCCTGTTTGTTTGATGTTCAGCCCTACCAGGGTATTCGATTCGATCTAGATCGATTTTTTGGAGCATTTTTATTACTAAAATTAATTTCATCAATTATTCTGCAGCGTCAATCAAAAATTACAATAGGAACAATTTTTTAGTAAATTTGGAAATCTCCGATTCAATTCTATTAAGCTTATTATGGTAGAAAATGCTCCTTGAAAAAAGACGATCTGATCTGTTCGAATCGAATTCCCCAGTATGGCTGAACATCAAACAAACAGGAGCTCTAATAAATTGCTGAGCAACTGCCACACCATTGTTTAGTGGAAAAAAATGTGAAATTATTTTATACTTTCTAGCGTGGGATACACAATTGCAGACTCTCGAGAAAAAAGCTTCGTTTTATACTATGTATGGTATGTTGAATCTGACATCATGGTTTATAGGCCTCCTGGGGAACCTACCATGTAAAAAACAAAGGTAACGGACCTAGCGGGACACCTCATGGGTAGTCTGGAAGATCCCGTTCATTTTAAAATAAATATTTAAATAAATAATAATATATTTTAATTTTTCATATATGTATGTCCTGCTGGCTGGTGTAATAGTCTGGCTTTTAGTGCTTGGACAACAAGTTTTAGTTGGATCAGTTGGCAATGGAAACTACAAGGAAAACAGTCGAAAATGGAACTACAAATAACAGTAATGTATTCCACCACAAACATTGTTCTGGAGGTGTTATCTCAAAACAACTCAGGAGATAGATAATCAAAGAAATGAAAAGCTGGTATTATCCTCTTTCTTCTCTCTGTAGCACATTTCTGACCGATTAAATTTTTTAACCAAGTTTGCCTTTCACTGACATCCCACCATCACAATTTTTCTCCATTTACGGGAAGAACGGGACTTTGAAATTATTATTTTATCATCACTAAATAGCATCAAACTGCAAATAAGAATCAATAAACACTAAGTGCCCACTCGGAACAAATAATGCGACAAAAAAATTAACCAACTGCATATTCGTAATTCACCATAATAAAATACATGTATTTTAATTGTCCCCTTTTTTTTACTAGGCGGCGTTGTTGTACTCATCGGGGAGTCTTTCGTTGACTAGCTCCAGCGTAAGGGAGAATACGAGGCGTTTCCGGGCGGATGACTTTCTTTAATTTGCCTCTTTTTATAAAAAAAAAATTATAATTTGTGTGTGTAGTAACTTTAGGATAAGATAATGTAATACTAACCCATTTTTCTTTAATAAATTTTTTATATGCGATAGCATACTTGGTTGTATTTCTTTATTTTTCAGTTTGTTTTTCTTATTGCTGACTGTTTTGTTTACAGAGGAAGGTCCTACTGAATGTACTAAGGTAATTGATGTTATTCTGCCATCAATGAATTAATTATTTGGGTTGGTCTGTAGTTTTCTAATTATTATTTTGTGTAACTTCCTGCAGTTCTTTTATTGGGAGTGGGAGTTATATTGAAGTTAGGTCTTCTTGGTGCCGCCGTGGGCACATTTTCTATTATATGTTCCGGTTCCATATGTCCATTTCGTGAATCGAGTTTTTTTAAATACATATCTTCAATAAAGGTAGTCATTTCGAATCTTTATTGGATTTCATTTTTATTGAAGCAAGAAAGAAAACCCTAAGAATTATAAGACTGATTTGCTTGTTACTGGCCGTCATCATCACAGCTTCCTTTAATCCTTCGAGGGACTTAGGGCGGAAACGGTTGCTCTCCATCGGGGCCTGTTTCCTGCGACAGCCTTTAGTTCACCCTACGATCTTCGATTGATGCTGCTGCTGTGAGAATAGTTCTTCTCTATATGGTTCTTGGCTTTTCTATACGACGGGCTCCAGCCAAGACACTGCCAATTCCTCTTTTTTCGTCGACGAAGACACTCTTGATGAAAGTTTGCAATCGGCGTGCTACGAATTGGGTACCCTTCCACGACTCGCAACCATGACATCAGGGAGCGGTTTGCATGCAGTTGCACATATGTACATGTTGCGAAAAATCTACTGAAAAAAACTTTTTCGGTGAAGACTATAGTTTCAGTCTTCACCGTGTAAAATTTAATGTCCGGTATCTAGATATGCACACAATATACATACGTAATACATATTTTATTTTAATGACAAATCTTATTGGAGATAAGATTTGCCGTGTGGTTTGTTTTCTTTTACAACGACTTGGTATGTAACTTATGTAGATCTATTGTTTTTCCCAAGTGGGAAAAGTTTTATATTTACTGTCGAGAAGTTCTAAGCAAGATTAGCTTATATATGAAAATTTATTACAATTACTAATAAATAATTTGTTTTAAAGAAGTTTAGGTATATAATAGATGCCATCGGCATAATGTTATATTTGTTACCTTTTTCAGGGTAACGGAATATACAAAATAAAAGATCTGTAATGCTTTAAAAGTTAGCTTTAATTTTTTTTCAAATTCTTTTCTTTTCCGCCTAGTGCTTGATTTCTTCGTTATTAACACTTCAACTTTTCTAATTCTTCTATGTTTAGCTTGTTGCTAGCTTAATTTGTTTGCTTGTAACTTAGGAGGCCTTACCTTTGGTATTGAATACTCTCTGCTTTCCCTAGTTCAACCGCATCATATTTATATTATTGATTTACACGGGGATGATACTCCCCTCCACAAATTTCTAAAATTCAGCAATTTTCTAAGGGAAAATTGATGATCGCTCAATTTTCTGTTTTGAATAACAAAATCAGGAAATTGGGCGGTAATAACAAATTCCAAAAAAAAAATCGAATCGAAAAACAATTTTCTGTAAGTTCGGTGATCGATTCTATGCATAACAAAATTTCAGGGTCATCATAATTCATTAATTCATGAAACTTCATGTCACTTTACCAATGCAACGAAGTGCAGCCATTCAAAGGTGCACCTGTTGGGTAATTTTGCCGGTCTTAGATCGGTCGGTGACGTAGTCACGTATTTGGGCTTAATTGCCTGGTGACGATTTTCTTCGTCTGCTTTCATGAATGAATCATTACGTTGAGCGAATACTAGCGCCGGATCATATTACATTTCATTTGTAGAAGAATTTATGATCATTTTAGGCACGCGCCAAATGGGATAGAATATCTGACACCTGATGGTTGTTGTTTATTGTTTGTGGAAGTATACTTTGTTGCATTTACGTTAGGAATTCGTAATTTTAGGATTATGCAACAAGTTTATTGAATTTTAGAAGATTTGAAATGCCTTTTTTTGGGATAAAAGGTAAAAACGTGATTTAGGTAGTTAGGCATGGTAGGTTTAGTGGATTCATAACACCTTCCCCCTAAGGAGGAATTTCGTATTCTTGAAGAGAATCGAAATTACACGTAGGTTAGGTTGGTCGAACTAGGTATCTGCAGTTTACATGGTAATTTATTTTACTTAGGCTAGTAATTGATTATATTCTAGATTCTATCTATAATTTATTATCTAGGTTCTTTGACTTATAATTTTAGATAGTTGTGCTTATAGAAGTTTTTGGTTAACACGTATTTTCTTAATGTAGGATAGATTCTAGTACAAATTTTAGTTTATAATTATGTTCATGTAGCAACATAAATGTTAAATATTTTAAATTACTAGTATTTCAGTAAATGTATTTCTTAGATTAACAAAATTTATGTTTCTTATAATATATAAAATTTTTCGAGTTAATAGTATTTGAGTAAATATAATTATTAGCTTTACAAAAGGTTTTCAAATTAATAGTATTTGAGTAAATATAATTCTTAGCTTTAGCCCTCTCTCTTTTTTTGATTGTTATATATATATATATATATGCTCATTTTTAATAATAAAAGGAAATTTGTATTTTTCTTTCTCTTCTACCTTGTCTTCTTTTAAGGTAATGCTCTGGTTAGAGGAAATCTATTAGTTTTAGTGGTTTCTTTATTATTTTCATTTTCATTTTCGTTATCACTCTCTTGAATTGATGGAGGTGGAATGTCCGTCGCTTTAAGTCTTTTAGCTTTTAGATAGGGTAGGGCTATTTTTATAGCGCATATGATTATAATGATCATTATCGTTATATAGATAATGGAATAATGGTGAATATCGTGTGCTGTCACGTTAATTAGATTTTGTTTTCAGCCTTTTCTAAGGTCTTTATATCTTGGCTTAGTTCAAAAAGTGCCTGATGTTCACTATTTTTATAGTGATTGTATTTGGAGGATTATACTTAATTTTATGATAATCGAGGGTGATGTTTGTTAGATTGATCGATGGCAAATAGAATTTTTCAGCGATTGAAATTTTTTCGGAGTGTCCATAGAGCGTTTGATCATCGCTTTTTATATAGCAATTGGGCGATATTTCTAGAATGCCGGTTGCCTTTATCGTAATTGGTTCGATATTGTTACCGCAAATATTATCTACCGTTCGAGGAGATTTCAAACTGAATAACCACTTGTTAGGGTTGGATAATTGTATCCATAAGGTGGAAATGTTTAAGATGTTCATTCCACATGATAGGGGAGGCGTTTGAGAGTGCCTTAATAACTCCATTTCACATTGGTTGTCCTTCGCATTTAAGTAATGGATTGGATGCGTTATTTGACGAATGTAATTATGAGGAGTTTTTTGCAAACATTTTGTAATATCTTCACTACTAGAGGGATAGTGTTTTCCCTATTTAGTGTGACTAACAAGTATTCGGTAGTGGGTTTTATATAAATGAATGAATCGTTAATTAGGGTAGGTAAGGGGATTACTTTATACATTTGGAATTCTGTATTTAAGGGTAGGAGTATTTTAATTTCTATTATGATTAAATTATTAATTTTATTGGTACTTGTACGGCTAACTCTATATAGATCTAAGAGTTGGTTCTGCGTAGTGGCTACAGGTAAGGTTGTACCCGACGGAAGGTTCTTCCGAATAGTGGATAAGAGATGCTCAAGTTGATATGGGGTTATTATGAGCGGATTGGGAGTTCTGTGCTTTATGTCTAATAACATTTCTAAAATGGCCTTTTGGGCATTTTGGTATCTCATCAAAGACAATATTGTGATGGATAGAATGTTCTCTAGGTCTAATATTGCGAAATTTTCGTTGACATCTGTCGCGAGTTGATTAAATGACTTCGTGACTTTCTCAATTTTGTCTTTAATCGTCTTGATGTCATTTTGGATTCCCGTTGAGGTTTTGTTGAAAATATTGACAGTTTTGTCGACAATCAGGGTTTGAGATTTCAGTAGTTCTAAGAGATGGTCTTCGTTAGCTCTTAGTATGTGTATTTGTTCATCATAGTGTTTAGCATCCTCTTCATCCAGCGTCCCAAATAAAGATTTGCTAATACTACCAATGACGTTCAAAAGAGCTCGCTTGCTTCTCAAATTTTTGGGTTCCAAAATTTCGTTGATCTGATCTATTTCATTTAAGATCAATCTTTGGGTGTTTATTTGGTTTTCACAGTGATTTTTGCCTGAGTATTTTGTAATATTATGACATAAGTCTTCCGCTTGCTCTGCTTGCATTTGCAATAATTCTAGTTCAAAATAAAAATTGTCTAAATTGTAATACATAACTAATTTCCATGTATTGCTGTAGAGCTGTGCATTTCCGAATTCCGGGTGTTGCTGAGAAGTGTGTAACTTGAGTTCCACTAGTTTGGCTGACGCATAAAGCCAATAATACAATAAGTCCACGAACGAATGAGTTGATGAGTGAGTTCATTTTGATCTGAGGGGAGGAATTGAATGTTTGGGAGTTAGTCAATGAATAGTTTCAGATTGTTATTGTGAATTTTCTTATTTTTATTTCTGATTCTCACAATAGAATTTTCTGCAGAAGTGGTATCTATCACTTCGTATGGGCCTTCCCATAGAGGCGCTAACTTATTTTTTCTAGTGTGGTTTTTGATCAATACTTTATCATCAATTACGATTGTTTTTTGCTTTGTAGCCTTATCATAATAAGACTTAGAATTTTCCTTGTTCTTTATAAGCCTTTCTCTTGCCATTTTGTGGGAATATTGGAGTCGACCTTTTAGCTCATTTACGTAATTATCATAGTTATATGTGACTTCGGGGTCTTTTTGTATGGAAGAAGGAATTTCTACATGAAATCCGTACACAAGTTCATGTGGCGTATAGCCAGTGCTTGAGTGAGTGGAATTATTATAGGTGAACATGGCATAGGGGATCCAAGTGTCCCAGGTTAGAGGATCTTTTGACACATAGTGTCGAAGATATTCGGCTAGAGTTCGATGGCTTCTTTCTAGCGCTCCATTTGTTTGTGGATGGTAAGGAGTTGTCTGTAACTTATGAATTTTTAATAATTTACAAGTTTCGGTAAACACTGAGCTCAAAAAATTGGAACCTTGGTCGGTCAGAATAGCTTCAGGTAGGCCATGTCTACAGACAATATGTGTAACGAATGCTTCTGCTACCGTATTTGCTTCAGCGTTACTTAATGGAATAGCTTCCGAATATTTTGTTAAATCGTCTTGGAACGTGAGCAAATACTTGTTGTTCAGGTAACTAGATGGTAAGGGACCTACAATGTCCAAGAAAATTTTTTCGAAGGGTTTACTGCTCGTTGTAGTAATCTTCATAGGAACTTTCTGGTTGGGTCTTAATTTGTTCACTTGGCACGAAGAGCATTTTTTTATGAATTCCTTAATGTCTTTATTCATACCTTGCCAGTAATAAATTTTCTTTAATTTATTGATGGTTTTTGTTTCTCCTTGGTGACCGCCTAAAGGAGTGATATGATAATCTGAAATGACTTGTTTGATAATTACGGGGTCTTCCAATTGAATTATTTTGTTGAAAAAAAGGATAGGCTTCTTATTGGAATTTTGAAATTCCTCGGCGCATAGTAATTTTAAGTCGAGATAACTCGGCGCATTAATAATGGGTATTGAAATGGCCACAGTTTTGTCAGTAGGAATGTGTTCTTTAAATTTCTTGAAAATATTCCTGACTCTATTTCTATCGCTTGCAGTCCTAGTAGGAATAGGTACACGCCCGATTATAAAAGAATTATTCTTGGTTTTATGTTCTACTATATCTCCGACTGGTATTACTAGATCTTTGGGCAGATATGTTCTAAACAAATTTTCTTGAGTACTGTTATTGATAGGTAAAATGAAATACTTATTTCTTATGCCTCTAGTGTGCAGTAGGTTGTGAGGGTTTTCCTCTATGATAATCGGAGTAGAATCGTGACTTTGTTTAATGTCTTGAGTCTTTTGTTGACTTCTAGTAATAGCTTGTATAGCTTTTGTTTCAGGTATAGCACGACTAATTTGCTTTGCCCGGTTTATATATGATTTGGTATTCATATTCTTCTTATTTGATTCTCCACCTCATCAATCGGGAAGTGGGATCTTTTAAATTCATGAGCCACGTGAGGGGCTTATTGTCGGTGACTATAGTAAACTTGCGACCATATAAATAAGGAAGAAATTGTTCAACCGCAAATACTATTCCTAATAACTCTTTCTCAATTGTTGAGTATCGAGTCTCAGCAGGGTTTAGAGTTCTGCTGGCGAAACATGTAGGTTTATCGATACCAATTTTTCCTTGCGATAGTACTGCGCCGATTGCGAATTCACTTGCATCCGACATTACAATAAATTCTTCGTCGAAACGTGGGAATTGTAAAATAGGAGAATTATTTAATTTTTCCTTCAATAATTTGAACGCTTCGTCACAAAAAGCATCCCATTTGAAAGGAATGTCCTTTTTTAACAAAGTAGTGAGAGCTTTGGCCAATTTGGCAAAGTTAGGGATAAATCGACGATAATAACCGACAAAACCTAGAAAAGATTTTACGTCCTTTTCTTTTCCAGGTACTGGATAATGTTCGACTGCTTCGAGCTTAGAAGGATCTGGCAAAACTCCGTTTTCGGTGACTAAATGGCCAAGATAGGCTATCTGTCTGCTGAGAAAATGGCATTTCTCAGGCTGCAACTTCAGGTTATGTTCCCTGAGCCGCTCAAAAACATGCTGGAGTCGAGAATTATGTTCTGTTAAATTATATCCATAAACGATTATATCGTCCATGTAAACAAAACACTCGATGCCTTGCAATCCTACCAACACGTTGTTCATCAGCCTCTGAAAAGTGGCTGGAGCTCGTTTTAGACCAAAGGGCATTCGATTATAATGATAATGCCCGTAAGGTGTTCTAAACGCAGTCTTTTCTTTATCGTTTCCATTCATGGGAATCTGATGGAAACCATTTGCTAGGTCTAAGGTACTAAAGTACTTAGCTTTCCCTAGTTGGTCCAAAATGTCAGTTATATTAGGGAGGGGGAATGCATCTCCTACAGTGATATCGTTGAGACGCCTAAAATCAATCACTACTCTCCATTTCTTATTACCAGCTGCGTCTGGTTTTTTGGCAACTAACAATAATGGTGAGTTCCATGGGCTTGAACTAGGGCTTATTATTTCATCTTCAAGCATTTTATTAATTTGTTTATTAATCTCGTTACGTTGTGCTTCTGGCAACCTATATGGTCTAACGTTAACGGTAGGTTTTCCTGGTAGCAAAGGAATTTCGTGCTTAACTGCACTGGTACAGGTTAGAAAATCCCCGTCTAAATAAAATATGTCGTTATACCTACGACAAATATTTAGGATGGACTGATTTTCTTCAGCGTTACTGTGTGAGAGGTCTAACTCAGATGTGAGTTTAGTGAGTCTCTCTTGAATAGGATCCTTTTGCGAGTTTAATTTAATAATATCAAAATTCCTTAACTCATGCAAATGTGGTCGAATTTCTGTTTCACTTATTGTAACTTCTTGCTGATTAGAGTTGAGTAGGAGGATTTTCACGTGACCTGTTTGATCAGGTTCTATGAGTGTACTTCCAAGTAACAATCCTCACTTCAACTCTTGGTGTTCACAAAGAAAACTACCTCTTTGTTATATTCTTATTTTGGCTACCAATTGAGTGCGAGCCGGTACTTTAATACTGCTGGCATTGCATTCATTTGCTCTACTTTCTTTATTTGTAGAATTATTTTGAGACTCGCCTTTCTTTGAAGGGGTCTGTTTATTTAATTTATTTGTTTTTGCTTGGATATGATGAGACTCGCCTTTCTTTGAAGGGGTCTGTTTATTTAGGCTTGGGTCTTTCAAACCTCCATACCTGTTATCTGCTCTTATTTGAGGAGATACCTCTGAGCTTGGGTCTTTCAAACCTCCATACTCGATAAGTGTATCTATCCTCTTATTTGAATCCACATTTTGATTAATGGGTAATTTTAATATTAGTGATTTGTTGCTATAATCGATTATACATGAAAATTTGTCAAGAAAATCATGCCCTAGTATACCGTCGTATTTTAATTTAAAATTTCCCTCTACCATGTGAATACGGTGCGTGAATATATCACCATTTATTTTAAAATTACATTCAGCTGTTCCTAGCGTAGACAAGGGTTTTCCTGCTAGTGAGGATACAGTGATGTTTTCTCTTTTGTTTACTAGGGTATCACCTAGTGCTCTAGTGGCTTTATGGACTGATATTTCAGCTCCTGTATCAATAAGAAAAGTGGTAGTATGAAATGCAGTAATTGAATTAGCGATCGTTACTACTAGCGAATGGTGATCACTTATTAAAGGGAGATTTAATTTTGTGGTAGATTTGTTGGTTGGGAATGAATATCTGCTGAGATAGTCATTTGATTTAGGCGAGACTGAGACTCCGCTAACTCGTTTCGCCGAAGATCGTTTTCCGATTTCTCCATATTTCTGGAGTTTGTTGGTCTTTGCTTTTTGGAATTTTTCCAATTGCTCGCGGTCCTAATATTGGGATTTCTGTTAGGATTATTCGTGTTAGGTGGTAAGTATGTAGATTGCTGTGGCGGCCTATTGTTTTGCGGATAAGAGGGAATTTGGCGCGGGGGAGCTCTAGTCGGCTGCTGATATTGAAAAGCTCTATTCTGTTGCGGATATTGTTGCGGTCTGGGCGCAGAATTGTGTGCAGGTTGCCTGTACTGTTGTTGCTGGAATAGCCGCTTTCTGCATTCTAGAACGTGATGGTTTGGGGTTTTGCAGTATGAGCAAACGAGTCTGGGGATTTCTGTTCTTGCTTTGGACGAAAAGCAAGTATCAGCAGTGTGCCCTTTCTTATGACACTTAGAACAGATGTTGAGGCGTTCACTGAAAGCGCTGTTTCTTTCAGCCTGCTCCATAGCGAATTTCATAGAGTCTTTTAGCTCTGTATGGCTTTTGGCTTTAGTGAGGAGACGGATATAATCGTCTTTTAAACCGTCTTCAAAAGCTCTAAGTACCATTTTCTTATTCTCTTCTAATAAGAGATTTTTTAATGTTTGCTCGTTTGTGAGGCTAGAAGTGGCGTCGTTATAAATAGTCAATAATTTTTGTGCTCTGAAAGCACATTCTTTAGTCTCTTCTTTAGAATCTTGCTTTAGAGATAGAATTTCGTTCTGAATAGAGATACGAGAACGTGATTCTAGGAATTGAGTTTGGAGGGCTTTTTTAAGCTCCTTCCAATTGTTAATATCGGCATATTTAACAATGTCGTATGCCCTTCCGACTAATTTAGCTTTTATCACTTGTAGATAAAGAGCTTCTGTTAAGTCCTCTCTTTGAAAAATTTCGCATAGGTTCAGAAACCTATGCAAATTTTCAGAATTCCCGTCGAATTCGGGTATAAATGACTTGGCGTCATTAAGGGTGAGTGTTTCTGGCTCAGCCATTTTGCTATTCCCTGATCGCTTTTGTTGTGCTGTTTTCTTAGTGGGTTTCCTTCGGTGTGAAGTTAACCCTGATAGAAGTGTGTCACGAACGCTTCTTTGCGATCTGGTGACTATAACCTTTTTGCTACCTTCCACTTCGATAGGAATTTATTTGATATTCCTCAAAAGAAAAAATTATATAGGAGTTTGTCGATGTTAAAAGAATTGTAAAAAAAATTTCTAACACCGGAGAGAGTACCTTTACCTGTAGAAATTTAGACTAGAGGAGAAGAGAAATTTGTGACTGGGTCTGAGACAAAAAACGGTAGAGTGTATGTATATATATATATATTACATTGTCTACTTACATATAGGATTTTGATTTTTTTTTGATTAACTTATTATCTAGCCTAGATTTAAATATAATTATTAAAATCAAAATTTATATATATATTTATTGAAATTAAAATTAATCTAACTTTCATTACTTCTGTTGTTGAGTCTTGTCCACACTTTGTTGTAGGTATCAAAGTCCCACGTATCGTCTTCTTCCCGGTCGAGGAGATCCCGATGTATTTCACCGTAGATGTCTTCAGCTGACAGCTCCGTGTTGTCAATTAGGACGTCTATTAGTAGGTCTACCAAGCTGTCGTCCGCTGGATGTTCCCTGTGAGTGGCGATATTGTTAAGGTAGTCCTGAGGGTCCAGATAGCTTTCCAGTTGATGATCTTCTTCGCTTTCTGGGTAGGCTTCGAAGTCCTGGCTGTCGTCCGAGGAGTAGATGAAGTGGTTAAGCACTAGATCGTCGAAGAGAATTGGCTCCTCTCTTTGTAGTGGAGGTTCTGCTCTAGGCCAGCACATTCGTCAGGTTTTACTTTGATTTGCGTTGCTTTAAACCTTGCTACTTCCTCTGGGTTTTGTGGTTTTTTGCAGGTCTTACAAACCTTTACAAAATCTTCACCGCTGCCACCAAAATTTTGTTATATTTGTTTCCTTTTTCAGGGTAACGGAATATACAAAATAAAAGATCTGTAATGCTTTAAAAGTTAGCTTTAATTTTTTTTTAAATTCTTTTCTTTCCGCCTAGTGTTCGATTTCTTCGTTATTAACACTTCAACTTTTCTAATCCTTCTATGTTTAGCTTGTTGCTAGCTTAATTTGTTTGCTTGTAACTTAGGAGGCCTTACCTTTGGTAGGGGGACTCTCCTACTTAGCTTATTGAATACTCTCTGCTTTCCCTAGTTCAACCGCATCATATTTATATTATTGATTTACACGGGGATGATACTCCCCTCCACAAATTTCTAAAATTCAGCAATTTTCTAAGGGAAAATTGATGATCGCTCAATTTTCTGTTTTCAATAACAAAATCAGGAAATTGAGCGGAAATAACAAATTCCAAAAAAGAAATCGAATCGAAAAACAATTTTCTGTAAGTTCGGTGATCGATTCTATGCATAACAAAATTTCAGGGTCATCATAATTCATTAATTCATGAAACTTCATGTCACTTTACCAATGCAACGAAGTGCAGCCATTCAAAGGTGCACCTGTTGGGTAATTTTGCCGGTCTTAGATCGGTCGGTGACGTAGTCACGTATTTGGGCTTAATTGCCTGGTGACGATTTTCTTCGTCTCCTTTCATGAATGAATCATTACGTTGAGCGAATACTAGCGCCGGATCATATTACATTTCATTTGTAGAAGAATTTATGATCATTTCACGCACGCGCCAAATGGGATAGAATATCTGACACCTGATGGTTGTTGTTTATTGTTTGTGGAAGTATACTTTGTTGCATTTACGTTAGGAATTCGTAATTTTAGGATTATGCAACAAGTTTATTGAATTTTAGAAGATTTGAAATGCCTTTTTTTGGGATAAAAGTTAAAAACGTGATTTTGCTAGACGCATGATGTGCGTTTGAGATTTGTGTTTTGATTTACGTTATGAATCCGAGATTAGGTAGCTAGGCATGGTAGGTTTAGTGGATTCATAACAATAATCTAAATCGGTGAGACGGTCAATCGATCTCCAATATATGCCATGGGAGTTGTTATCGAGTGGATTTGCAAGGATGTCGTTGATAACAATGAGAAATAGGAGTAGCGTAATTATGCATCCTTTACAAACTCGGGAATTTACATTGAAGACGTCGGATAGAGTTTGCCATTGTGAAGAATTCTGCACTTCGAATTGGAGTAAGCAACCTATATCTTGTCTACTATTTTTAAGGGGAGTCCGTGTCTATGTAAGTAGTAAGGGTCCCACCTCCCTATACTTTTACATTACGTCCGATAGAGGCAACTGCCACGAGGATCCCACTCGCTGGTTTTCTGCAAGACGGTTCCCACCGCCGATTAGAAGTTCTTGAGGAGGGAGTAGGATAGACACGTCCCTGTCGCAAGCATTGGGAGGTAAAAATAAAAAAGCTGAGTTGCCACCGAGTAGTGTTGTTGCAGGATGTTGGTTGAAGGGAGAGAGCTGGTGCTGTCTGTGGTAAGACGGTAGATGGATCCCTGTCGCAAGCATTGGGAGGTAAAAATAAAAAAGCTAACTTGATACCGAGTTGTGTTGTTGCAGGATGTTGGTTGAAAGGAGAGAGCTGGTGCTGTCTGTGGTAAAGACGGTAGATGGGTCCCTGTCGCAAGCATTGGGGGCAAAAATAAAAAAAGCTGACTTGATACCGTCTTGTCTTGATGCCGGCTGTTGGTTGAAAGGAGAGAGCTGGTGCTGTCTGTGGCAAGGACGGGAGATGGGTACTGTTTTGGAAAGGTCCAGTTACTAGGATGGCTGAGCCTAGTGGGTGCAATCAGGTGTACTATAGGCGGCTTACGTACAAGCATAGTAAAGTTTTATAAAATTGCACTACCAGGCAAGCAGATAACTAAAGCACAAAATCTTGCACCCATATGTAGCAAGCATGGATGGTTTAAACCTGTATCGCTGTCTTCATATCTTCAGCGGTTATCGCGCCTCTTTTTTATATTCTGTTCATTTTTTCTTCCACTCCAAACAAGCTTTGATCAGTTAGTCACACTTCTTCAACGTCATTTTTCCATACGAGTTTTAAAACTTGAACTTGACCGCGATGCGGTCACGAGTTGTTGTTTCTTTATGCATAGAATTTTAAGTCTACCTGAATTGAAACTGCGAGACATGTGGGTGACTTTATATCCGGAATATTTTTTGATGTAAAGGAAAAAAGATTAAGGAAAGATCGCAAAGAGCAAGTTCTGATGCTGCTTAATCAAGGGTTCTTGATTCTTGTGGCGTTCAATACTGCTGGTGTATGATAATGAGCTGCAAAACAAGAATAGATCGGCGGCAGTCAGTGAACTTGATGTTGTGAACGACACGAATGTGGGTGAAGGTGAGCTAAAAGAAACGGGTTGCTTGAGTAAAATAAAAAAACCAATTCGGCTGAGATGCCTTTATTGAAGGTGAGTAAAGATAGACAGCGGAATATTGGATATGATTAGTGCGGGTGGATAATATGCCTTTCGATAAGGCGGCAGTGAGAAACGATGGGACTATTGAAATAAAAAGTCGAATTCGATAAAGATATTTTTATTTTTGCTTTTTGTTTTTTTACAGTTTTTTAAATCGCTCGATAAAGATTTTGCACTGTGTGAGTGACGAAGAATGGAACTTAAAATTAAACTACATTGCATAATTCGGGCCTTAAATCTGCATCGATCCAATCCGTAAGTGATCCACGGTCCCTTGCGTGCATTTTGATAGGCGTAACTCCATACATGTAAATATTTGACTTCAGGCAGGGTTTGGAATCTTACTTGTTTTTTCATACTTGATGTGCATAACGTCAGCATGCTCACACACACATATATATACACAGGCAAACGCACATGTATTTTTATACCTCCCGTGTAAACTGTTCGTAAAAATAGTAAATTTCACAACATAAGCCAGACAGAATTAACTCTCCAGCTAAAACTTTTAAAGTGTTTAAAGCGCACTTCGTGCATTCTGATGATGGTTGCGGGCTATTATACGGTCCACATACGTCCTTACCGTTGGCATAGATACAATTAGGTGAACGTCGGAAATGTTCGGCCCCAACATCTTCAGGACAATTTAATGCACTCATTTCCATACAGCAAAAATAACATTTTGCTATGTCTTTCAGGTTGGTGTAAAAGAAGCCGCTCCTTGCTAGCTTGTGTGATTTCCTGTCATCCAAAGTTAAATTCTTAAATGTCTTTAACCGATCAGATTCACGCTTTAAGATCAGCATTGTGACTACAATAAAGACTGTTTATAAAACGTCTTTTATATTAATCCATGTGTTGTGCTTTTGCGGAAAACCAAGCCATTTCACATAAACTTTACCGCCTCGTCTTTTTAAAACTTTTTCTACAAGGTAAGTATCAGGATATTTGACTGGAGATAGCTCGAGCTGGTAAAAGCCGCCCTGTATTATAACTCCCTGATAGTCTTCAAGAATGTAAGTTACTGGATAAGTGTTTTTTACATCTTTTATTTTGAAAATTTCAGTAGACCAGTTTGGGGTGTAGCCTTTTTCAAAAACATGTTTGTTTCTACTTATACGAACAAAGTCTCCCACTTTGTACTTTGGACGTGATTTGGTTTTTGGCTTTTTATACACAGTTAGCAATAAACGAACCTCATCAACAGGGCCTACGTCTATAGGTCTCATCTTAATAGTTCGATGCTTTGTGCTGTTATACTTTTTTGTTAAGTTGTCCAACATACTCAACCAGTGATAATTACCATTCATACTAAACTCTTTCCACATAATATTTTTCAGCGTTCTATTAAATCTTTCTACAATTGACGCCTTTAATGAACTATAAGTTGAATAATGATTAACATCATATTTACCCATCAAGCGCTTAAACGACTTGTTGTAGAACTCTTTTCCATCATCTGTTTGCAAGTTTCTTGGAATACGACCCTGATTGAAAATTAACTGCATTGCTTTAGTGATGTGGCGACGCTTTTGTTCGTTTTGGTTGAATGACCAGTTGAGTGTACTCACGTTGGATTACAAACACCGCTGTAACCGCTACATTTTAACTCTGACAAATTATATTCCGAGATACCTTGCTGAGTACAAAATGGCTTTAGCTAGGTAGGCGAAGAATATTTGATAAATAAAAAAAATAGATTTTTTCTCTTTGTCAATTTGTTTCTTAACGATGTACAACCAATAATAAAAGGATTTAATAAAATTTAAAAGAAAAATAAAATAAAATAATATTCTTATATGTTCTAGCTTACTCTACAGCTTACCGGAACGAAATAGATGATATTCCTTTCAGTTTTTTTTAATAAACAATTTCACAAGCTTTCAGTGTAAGAAACCGGATTACAGGACAAATATTTAAAGAAACGGACTCACAAGTTACAGAAAAGGATTACCGGCCTATAGCATCGTGTGCGGCTTTACAATAGCCACGCTCATCTGTGCTATCTTCTCGAGATATCACTCTCGTATCAATCACAATTGGAGTCTGGGAGGTGTTAGCGATTATTGATGCCGTCGTCATACTAGACAACGTTAGTTCTGTCTAGGTGGGACGACTTAATTTTACATCAACGTTTGCCAATTATCCGTCCGGAAACGACAACTGTAACCTCAAGATACTGTGGAACTAACCCAACACTACCATATCGTGACAAGAAATACATCTGTTTAGTGACAGATGCTGGATGGTTTCACCTATAAGATATTAGTCGACTACCTTACCATCAGCACGAAGATTGTATATTATACCGTCTATATAGAGCTAAACACACAATGGGATCTGTACCTGAACAAAGTAAAATGTCAAATCAAAATGTATTATTGCGATAACATTTTATTATAACGCACAATTATTGTGAATAAAACCAAAACTGGTGACCCCGACAGGAGCAGCAATCTTCACAAGAAGCATAAGAAAAGGTTAGATAGTATAGGTTTCTATTATTAAATTTATATACCTATATATATACACACACCTTTTATAAAAATAAATACACAATAATATATATTACTTTTGTGAACCGGCTGTGTTCAGCAAGTTATCTCGAAGTACGGCTTTTCGTTATTTTTCAGCATTCACCTTTCTCTACTGAATTGTTACCTCGTTTAATACTCTCAACTGGCTTTAGAAAATGACTAATAACCACACAGAAGACGGCAATTTATTACAGGTTGGTTCAGACTCGACTGATAGTCGACTCTCGAACATGGCCACGTTGTCTGGTGAGGCGTCTGCGGATACCACCCATCCAGCGGTACTGGGCGCAGTGTCCATTAAAGCGCCACCATTTTGGAAACATAATCCAGGCTTATGGTTCCTCCAGCTCGAGGCACAATTTGAAATGGGGAATATCTCTCAAGATAAAACCAAATTCTACCATGTAATTGGTGTCCTCGACGAGGATGTTATACGACTAGTCAGCGACGTTGCTTACGAACCCCCAGCTTTAAACAAATTTCTAAAGTTGAAACAGACTCTGATTTCAAGGTTTTCAGGTAGTGAAAATCAGAAGCTTAAGCAGCTTCTAACCGAACTGTCACTAGGTGACTCACAACCATCTCAATTGCTTCGAGAGATGAGAGCGCTCAGTAAAGGCAAGTTGAGTGAAGAGGTGCTCAAATCCCTGTGGCTGCAGCGTTTACCGACGCACACGCAAGCAATACTAGCATGCAATCCGGGAACACTCGAGAATTTGGCAACATGTGCCGATAAAATCTCGGAAGTCAACCCGAGGCAGGAAGTATTCTCTGTGTCCTCCCTCTCAAATAGTCAGCCAACGTTAGAAGAGCTGACACGTAAGGTACAAAACCTTACAAAATTAGTGGAGAAATCATTAAACTTTCACCGGGACTCCTCAAATCATAGGCAGGCCAGAAGCGAGTCTAGACATAGAACAGGGTCCCGCCATTCGACACCAGCTCACAATTCAGGACAATGCTGGTACCATAAAAAATTTAGTGATAAAGCACGAAAATGCATCCCTCCATGCAGCTTCAAACCTGGGCATCAAAGTCCATTGGCCAATGCTGCCATAGCTTATGGGGAATCCCCAAATTAAAATGCCCTCTGCCTTTGACGACAGGTGGAAGAGGCATATCTAATAGTCGTCTCTACATTCTTGATAGGTCCTCCAGGAAACATTTTTTGATAGACACAGGTGCAGACGTCTCCGTCATTCCCAAATCTTCAATTAACCGCCACCCTTGTACGAATTTACAGCTTGTAGCTGCAAATTCATCCCCGATAAAAACATTTGGAAGAAAGCTTTTATCACTTAACTTAGGTCTACGAAGACCCTTTTCATGGCAAATCATCATCGCAGATATACCTAAGCCCATATTAGGCGCAGACTTTCTTAGTCATTATGGACTATTGGTGGACGTGAAAAGTAAGTTATTAATCGATCCACTTACTTCCTTAAAATCTACTGCTCAACGTGCAGTATGCCAGACAGCAAATCTTGCTGTCCTTATCAGTCCGCGCACGGTCCCCGAAATCCAAAAACTACTACGGAAATATCAAGCTATCACAGTGGAAGCAAGTTTCATCAAACATGTAACTCATACAGTTACGCATCGTATTGTTACTAAAGGTTCTTCTATCGCTTCCAAGGTTCGTCCACTCTCTTCTGAAAAGTTAGCGATCGCTAAAAAAGAGCTTGGTTTTTTGTTGAAACAAGGTATCTGTCGACCATCAAATAGTCCTTGGTCCCCACCGTTACATCTGGTAAAAAAGAAAAATGGTGAGTGGAGACCATGCGGAGACTATAGACGACTAAATGCTTGTACGATTCCAGACCGCTATCCGATCCCTCTTATTCACGATTTCATTCATCAATTACAAGATTGCAAATATTTTTCCACTTTAGACCTAGCCAAAGCATATCATCAAATTCCGGTAGAACCCGAAGACATTCCAAAAACAGCAATTTGTACCCCTTTCGGACTCTTCGAGTTCACTCGTATGACTTTTGGCTTATGCAATGCGGCACAATCATTCCAACGGTTCATCCACATGGTCTTACAGAAATTTACATTCTGTTTTGTTTACCTGGACGATATTTTAATCGCCTCCAAATCTGAAATCGAGCACTACAACCATTTGGAACAAATTTTTAGCCGCCTACAAGAATCCGGACTTATTTTAAATTTAGAAAAATGCATCTTCTTGCAACCGCTAGTCAAATTTTTAGGACATCTTGTAACGCCGGACGGCATCAAACCTTCAGCGGAACGTGTTGAAGCAATCGTGAATTTCAAAATTCCCGAAACGGTAAAACATTTACGACGTTTTTTAGGAATGTTAAATTTCTACCGCCGCTTCTTACCACATGCAGCTGAACACCAAGCAGTCCTAAATAGTTACCTGACCGGCTCAAAGAAAGATGGCGCCAGACGAATCAATTGGTCGAACGAATCCAAAGAGGCCTTCGAAATAGTCAAAACACAACTGGCTAAGACAGCTCTTTTAACGTTCCCCGTTGCAGCAGCTGAGTTATCATTATGGGTAGATGCCTCGGATTCAGCTATAGGTGCAGCCATTCAACAAAAAATTGACGACACTTGGCAACCGCTAGGTTTTTATTCCGTCAAACTAAACGGCGCGCAACGCAAATACAGTACTTATGATAGGGAACTATTAGCAGCATATAAAGGCATAAAGTATTTTCGATATTTACTTGAGGGTCGTACCTTCATTCTATATACAGACCACAAACCTTTGATTTACGCCTTCCAGCAGAATCCCGAAAAAGCATCACCTCGACAAGTAAGGCATCTAGATCTCATTGGTCAGTTCACTACTGACATCAGACACGTGCCAGGCAAGGATAATGTCGTAGCGGACGCGTTATCAAGAATTGATGAGATCCAACTTCCAGGATCAATCAATTTCGAACTCATCGCCGAAGCTCAAACACAAGATCCCGAATTTAAACAGCTTTTTCAAAATTCCAAGTTTAGATTCGAAAAATATCCAATTTTCGGAAGCAATAAAGAATTATTCTGTGAAATTTCCTCAACGAGAGTTAGACCCTTCATTCCAAAATATTTTAGAATTCAAGTTTTTAAATCTATTCATAATTTGTCACACCCCAGCATACGTACCACCAACAAAATGGTCACAGCTAGGTATTTTTGGCCCTCCATTAACAAGGATATTAATTCTTGGGCACGTTCTTGCATATCTTGCCAACGATGTAAAGTATCGAGACATGGTAAAAATACACTTGGTACATTCCAAGATTGTTCTGGACGCTTTCAAATTATACATATAGATATTGTTGGTCCTTTACCCCCCTCGGAAGGCTTTAGATACTGCCTTACTATAATTGACAGATTCACACGATGGCCTGAGCAGTCCCTCTAACGAACATAAACGCTGAAACTGTCGCCCAAGCACTCTTCGAAAGTTGGATAGCACGCTTCGGAGTACCTAGGATAATCATTACCGACCAAGGGTCCCAATTCGAATCCGCATTATTTTCAGAACTCTCCAAATTATTGGGCTTTGAACGAAACCGTACTACAGCCTATCACCCACAGGCTAACGGTTTCTTGGAAAGATGGCATCGCACCCTTAAAGCTTCACTTATGTCAACACAAGAAAAATCTTGGTCTAAGGTTCTACCTCTTGTCCTATTGGGACTGAGAACCACCTTTCGGGAAGAATTCCTGGCTACACCAGCTGAGCTAACTTATGGCGAAAGCATACGTATTCCGGCCGACTTTCTGCAAAATTCACAGTTTCAGCCACAAAATCAATTCGTTATTTCCCTTCGCAATTTCTTCTCCGACGTTAGACCTGTTCCGGCAACTAACCACGCTCGTCAAGTCACCTTTAAATTCAAGGAACTTGACAAATGTTCGCATGCCTTTATAAGGACGGATGCCGTTCGAGCGTCACTTCAACCACCTTACGAGGGCCCATTTGAAATATTAAAGCGTTCGAAGAATTTTTTCACCCTGAAGATCAGAAACAGAGTAAGTAACGTATCGATAAACCGTCTTAAACCTTACTTCAATGACGACGAAGCTACAGTTCAGGATCAGCGTCGTTCTAGTCTAACACTCAACACACAACCATCAGACCCTGTTCAGACAGCGTCTGAGGGTTCAATGGTTCAAGAGGAACATTTTGCAGGAAACTCTCAACCAGTGTCGGACGACTACAATGTTCAGACAGACATACACACACACTCTGGTGCACCATTTTCGTCGGGCACCAGGGCACGTAGTATAAGGTTCCTGCAGGACGAGCCTACAACAGTCCCAGTGCAAGTGACTCGGGCAGGACGAACCTCTAGACCTCCCAACCGTTTTCAGTATCGCTAAAACCCAAAGGTTTTGCTGGCAGGGGAGTAAATGTGGCGACGCTTTTGTTCGTTTTGGTTGAATGACCAGTTGAGTGTACTCACGTTGGATTACAAACACCGCTGTAACCGCTACATTTTAACTCTGACAAATTATATTCCGAGATACCTTGCTGAGTACAAAATGGCTTTAGCTAGGTAGGCGAAGAATATTTGATAAATAAAAAAAATAGATTTTTTCTCTTTGTCAATTTGTTTCTTAACGATGTACAACCAATAATAAAAGGATTTAATAAAATTTAAAAGAAAAATAAAATAATATTCTTATATGTTCTAGCTTACTCTACAGCTTACCGGAACGAAATAGATGATATTCCTTTCAGTTTTTTTTAATAAACAATTTCACAAGCTTTCAGTCTAAGAAACCGGATTACAGGACAAATATTTAAAGAAACGGACTCACAAGTTACAGAAAAGGATTACCGGCCTATAGCATCGTGTGCGGCTTTACAATAGCCACGCTCATCTGTGCTATCTTCTCGAGATATCACTCTCGTATCAATCACAATTGGAGTCTGGGAGGTGTTAGCGATTATTGATGCCGTCGTCATACTAGACAACGTTAGTTCTGTCTAGGTGGGACGACTTAATTTTACATCAACGTTTGCCAATTATCCGTCCGGAAACGACAACTGTAACCTCAAGATACTGTGGAACTAACCCAACACTACCATATCGTGACAAGAAATACATCTGTTTAGTGACAGATGCTGGATGGTTTCACCTATAAGATATTAGTCGACTACCTTACCATCAGCACGAAGATTGTATATTATACCGTCTATATAGAGCTAAACACACAATGGGATCTGTACCTGAACAAAGTAAAATGTCAAATCAAAATGTATTATTGCGATAACATTTTATTATAACGCACAATTATTGTGAATAAAACCAAAGTGACTTCTATCCCACTTTTGTCTTTAATTGGTAAAGCCCATGCGTATTTAGAAAATGTATCAATTACAGTTAGCAAAAAGCTAAAGTTTTGATTTTCTTGAGCATATAAGTGCATATCAACTAAGTCTGCCTGCCACAGGTCATCCTTGCTTTTAATCGTTACACGACGACGCCTAAAGTTTTTGCGGGCTGGCCTATGTAGTTCATTAATAATTTGTCTTCTGCTCATTCTTAAAAAATTATATAAGTACCTTTTTACAAAATGTGGGGGTTTATATACAAAATACCTGTTGTTAAGAGCTTTTGTTTTTTGCAGTGAAAATGATCGCGTTCAAACACCCGTTTACAATGATGGTTGCTGGACCTTCAGGTTGTGGGAAAACAGCATGTATAAAAAGTCTTCTCGATAATATGTTTTTAACACGGCCACAAATAACAAGAGTTATATGGTGTAATACAGAACATGTGGCTCTGCCTTCAGATACGACATTCAATAACATCGAATTTATTGATAGCATCCCTGAAGAGTTTGTAAATTATACACAGGAACCTACATTGATTGTACTGGATGATATGATGTTAAATGCTTTTAGCAGACAAGTATGTGAACTCTTTACAAAAGGCTCTCACCATCGCAATCTTTCAGCAATCCTTGTAACACAAAATGTATTTCACTAGGGTAAGTTTTGCCGAGATATATCACTTAACTGTAAATACCTAGTTGTATTTAAAAATCCTCGAGATAAAGTCAGTTTATCCATTTAGCGAGGCAGATTTATCCAGAAAATAGTTCAGAGCTGCTAAAAATATATAAAGAGATTACACAGATGCCACACGGATATTTACTGATAGATTCAACTCAAGATATCAACGAGGTATTAAGATTCCGTACTGACATTTTTAATAAAGACTTTACAACTTGCTTCTGCCCGCATAACTCTTTGATCGGCAAAAATGGTGTCACGAATGAATCGATTAAGGGACAACAAGCATATGCTATATGTTCTTAGAACAGCGAGACCAAAATTAAGACACGCCATTATTAAAAATGCCGACCCCGAAGTTATAAAAACACTTTGTAAAATTACTCTTAATACTTTAAAGGGAAATCATATTCCTCGCGGAAAGATATACAATTCGCTCTGTAGGTATAAAAAGGATTTACGAAAACTAGTTGTTGCAAAAAGATCTGTACCCAGACAACGTAAAATACTGATACAGCATGGAGGTATTATCAGGTGTAATTGGTTCATTAATCGAAAAATATGTTTAAAAACAATAATCTGAATAAAATGTTACTTCTTTCACCAGAAGTTTACGAAAAGTTGAAAAACGATATTGAGGATTCCGTGAATCAATCTAGGTTCGATAAGACTATGGATAAAATATTAAAAAACAAGAATTTATCTGATAGGGAAAAATGGTATAATTACCGAAATGAATTAATAAAATTTTCAAACTTAAGACGAAAAGCTACGCGAGTGACAGATGAAAAATCCAATATTCGGATACTACCAGAAAAGACTATGAAACAGAAAAGCTTGCGGGACAGTACTACTCAAACTAAATTTATCTTTAAAGATGAAATATCAACACAGACATCACCCTTAAAAGAAAATACACCTGAAAGAATGGAAGAGGATTTCTTCCAAACGTCGCTTATCAGCTAGTGGTATAGGAAAAAGTCTGAAACCACCTTCAAAAATACCTAAGACGATTTCTGAACCCAAGTCCCGTGATAAAGATTATAAGGTAATCACGGCTGAGGATGGTATAACACAGTACACCGTACCTGCAGAAATGAGTATAGATGAAGCTGCGAACATATTAGAAGAACTCGACACGGAAAGTCCTACAGCTGCGAATGGTAGAAAACCATCCAAAAATCAATCTATATTAAGGCCGTCTCTGCTAGATTCCAGTCAATATATGCTTTCGTTACCAGTTAAGAAAGTTGTCCGCCAAAGTGATCGCATAAAAAACGCAGCAAAAACTAGAAGTTCCAGCATTTCAACGATTCCTTGGGAAAACCTGTAATAATAATAAGCAGTAAATCTTAAGTGTACCGAGCGTTGGTTGTGAAAGAATTTAAAAATGCCTGTAGATATAAAAGATAATGACTTTTACGTATGCCTTTTAAGTAACAATTCCATGCAAATTTATCCCGAAAATACGCTATCAGCTTTTACAAATGCACTACCTCGAAAGAAATAGCAGAGCAGCATAGAAAAGAAATCAAATCACTAAGCATCAAAATAAATGAAACCGTTAAACTCGAGTGGACTAAAGAGAGTCTTGAGCAAGTTAGTTACAGAGCAGGACAGGTAAATTTTTTTGCATTCCTACTAACATTTTATAGCGCTATTTCACCATCATGGTATACCATGTACTTGGATGATGTTAAGAAAAAGATGTGGGATCGGTTAGAAGCTGACTTTTTTGATAGTGTTATACCTGAAATAAGTTACAAACAGGATCCAGACGAGTTTACATTACACATATATCAGGGTAAGAGGGCTTCAGAAAATGTTATTTTAAAATATAAAAACTATGAGTCAGTTGAAGCCTTTGTTGATGACGTATTTGGACAAATTCCTAGACAGAAGAGAAAATATGCTATCATACAAGACTCGATAGACAATTACACGCATCCAGCGCTTAGCATCAAAAGAGCCCGTGAGACAGAAAAAAATACTGGCGGCAAAAGAGTACACGATGTATTTGAACTGCGGTTGGAAGATTTGGGAGTCACAATCAGAATAAAAAAACCACTACCATCTCATCTTAATGTTAGAGATCTTATTACGCTTTTTATATCAAATGTACACTTTGATGATCAAACCCTTAGTGAGCAAGAAAAACAAAAAATAATTATTCAGATTAAGGATACTATTTTTAACATCTTGAATAGATTGAACAAAGACTCGATTAGTGCTAAACCATCCGAACAGCGAAAAATTGTTAAAGGTAGCAATATTTTGGATGTTCCATACGAAAAGCAAAGCTCCTGTGAATATTTAACTACCCCAGTACCTATTGATACTAATATAGATGAACTGTCCAACTTCTTTACGGATATATTTCTCCAAACGACTGAAAATAAGCGTGAACCTGACGCCATACTGGCAGAAATAAAAGAATCTTTTAATACGGCAGGATTACGTCAGGAGCATATATCAATAATAGACACACTTAATAGACTGGAAAGATCAGTTACGGACTTGACACTAAGGTTGCCGCAAGAGTCTCGGCCAGCAGCAGAGGACTGTTATGAAAAATATATAATTTACATCTACGCTGATATTATTCAGCCCAGATTTATAGGTGATCAGTTAGTACGATACTTACGTGTAATACCTTTAAAAGAATGTGAAAACATAATAAGATTTCAACACATAGATTACTGTCCTATTGAAAAAACTTTTATCGAAAGTATTTCTATAAAAATAACTAATCAGCAAGGGGAGCTAATTCATTTCAAGTCAGACTATATTACTACATATATAATGCTCCATTTTAAAAGAAAATAGGCTATAAATACTCATACAACAGTCAATTTAACATAGTGAAAAGGTAAGAGCATTTTGTATAACTTCGAAAATGAATTCATATTATACTAAATATTATTCAATTCAGAGTGGTGGGGCCTTAGCGGATATTGGAGAATTATATCGATCTCCTCTTATTTACCAGCGTGGAAGAGGATTTGGTAGTTTTTTCAGCGGACTATTACGATATTTACAGCCCTTGGTTACATCGGGGGCATAGGCTTTGAAGCAACAAGCAATTAAAACAGGAAAAGCTATTTTAGAAGAAGCAGGTAGTAAACCTTTAACAGATATTTTAAAAGAACAGGGAAAAGCAGCTGCCGAAGAACTATCACAGAAAGGTATAAATAAGCTGTTTGAAGCATGGGTGGTGCAGGAAGAAGCAATCGCATGCTTATAAAAAGGCGCAACCCTTTTACAGCTTTACACTTCGCTCCAGCTTCTAAACGTAAAAAGCGTTCAGGATCAAAAAAGTCCACAAAAAGAGGTTCAAAGACAAAGACGACAGCTAAAAGAGCATCTGTTAAAGGCAAACGTAAGACACAGACAAAAAGGACAGCTAAAAGAGCATCTATTAAAGGCAAACGTAAGATACGTAAACGTGTGTTAGATATTTTTGATAAATAAACAACATGCCGTCATACAAAGAATGCATGAAATCTGAGTTAGACCTTTTCTCTACATCACCTGTACAAAGCAGCATCTTAAAAACTGAAGAGGTATCTTATAAACCTATAGCTTCTCTAGATAACTCGTCGGTGCTCGAATTTGTATCACTAGGGCATGGTGACACATATCGAGACTTATCAAGCATATACCTTCGTTTGAAACTACAGTTGGCTAAAATCAAGGATGGAAAAGAAGAACTTTACACAGGCGAAGATATCGAAATAACTAAACCAGATAAGACTAAAGACACTGTTCGTGATGAAGGCCCCGGCCTTGTAAATAACATACTCCACTCACTTTTCCGCCAGTGTACAATTTATCTGAATGGAAAACCGGTTGCCCAAACAGATAACAATTACAACTATAGAGCCTATATTGAGAATTTATTAAATTACGGAAAAGATGCCGCTTCAACACATTTGGAATCGATTGGCTGGTATCTCGATCAAAATAATATGGAGGTAGTTCAAAGTCCTGAGCTAAATGAAGGTTATTTGGCAAGACAAAAGCTGTTTGATAAAAGTAATGTTGTTGAGCTGATGGGAAAGATTCACGGCGATATGTTTAATCAAGATAAATTATTAATGAACGGTGTTGATTTACGGGTAGTTTTAGCACTCGAAAAACCGGAATTTTACCTTTGGTCAAAAGATGATGACAATTCTCCACGAGTTAAGATAGTAGAAGCAACTATGTACATGAATCATGTAACTATCAATCCTAACATCTTGCTGGCTCATGAAGCTGTTCTCCAACGCTCCAACGCTATATATCCGTATAAAAGAGTTGAAGTTAACACTTATACAATACCCGCAAATACATTTACATTATCACTGGACAATGTGGTTATAGGACAATTACCAAATCTACTAGTCTTTGGCATGGCTGACAACGACGCATATACCGGAAAACGAACAAAAAATGCTTACGACTTCAAGCACAACAACATCACCAGTTTTAACTTATCGGTGAACGGGGTACAGGTGCCAAATCAACCTCTAGAATTTGATTATTCAAAAGAAAATCCTGCTAGCACTCGAGGATATATTACGCTGTTTAAAGGCACCGGTATACATTATTTTGATAAAGGACACCAAATTTCAAAAAAATTCTTTGACAACGGGTGTTTTCTACTTGCTTTTGATTTAACGACAGACCTCTCGTATAATTCAACATGTGGAAATCTATTGAATCAGGGAACGGTGAGAATTGAAGGAAGGTTTAAGGAAGCACTAAAAACACAGTGACATGTATTGTATATGCAGAATATGATAGCAGCCTTGATATAGGTAAAGATAAAAATGTATACACCAGGTTCTAAAAAAAATCTATATAAGGCTGACTAACCGATCTTCGAACTTAATTTCACTCAAGACTCTTATACCCTAGACACACAGCACGAACTAATGAATCATTTGCACTAACTATTCATTAAAATGCTGTGTGTCAAATAGTATATGTCATTATATCTCGAAAATCAGATGATAATGAAGTACATTAATGAAGTGTTTTCCTCCTTCATTATAGCTATAATGAGGAAAAATGTGCTAGATTTGGCATATAATGTAAATCTGGAGCTCCGCTGTGCATCTGCCGATTTGAAAAATAAGAAGAAGAAATGCAAAGAAATGCAAATCACAAATTATATTATTAATATTTTTTTAAATATAATGTTTTTCTCATTTGTTAATTGTTAAATTCGAAAAATAAACAAATGAAAACAAAGTTTATCGCGTTAATTCGATTCATATTGCTTCTTTAATGTGATAAGTTCATCAAAGCCAGTTTGACAGCTCAACTTAATTAAAGAAATGGCTGTGTGTCCGCAGTTTATAATGAATCATTATAGACTAATGAGTCGTTAGTTATTTCTTCATTAAGAGTGCTGTGTGTCTAAGGCATTAATACGCAATCTATAATGAGCTACTGTTTAGGAAATGTGGAGTTCTTTTCCGGAGGACCATTCACCTTTTTAAAAAGAGTTTCAAGCAAAATAAGTCTTTTGCGAAAGAAATAATTTTCAAGTATCCTACATCTAGTACAGGATGTACTGAACAAATAAGTAAATTTGGTAATCTCGAACTTAAGCGTATGGACGAGGATCTTATAAAAACTCTATCAAAATTTACCACAATATTTGTTCGTGGAGCTGCAACCAGTGAATTTATAAATAACTACGCTACTTCTCACACCAAGATCATTGACGTGGAAACCATCATTTGTTCTGAACAAGAATGAACACGCTTGAGCTTACAAATGTATTATCGAACAACCGCATGACAAACAAGTTTTTTAGAGGCATCTTTCCATGCAACCAATTACCACAGAAGATAAGAAAGCCTGCATGTGTAATAGCTAATACGGATCCTGCAAATAAAGGTGGAACTCATTGGGTAGCCTTTTATTTCCCAAAACAAGGCCCCGCAGAGTACTTTGATTCATTTGGAAAGTATCCCGCAAATAGGCTTTTTCGAAAATTTTTATTATCTAATTCAAGCTCTTTTAGTAATAATAAAAAACGATTGCAAGGCCAATTTTCATCAACCTGCGGACATTATTGTTGTGTATTTCTATATTCTCGCTGTTCTCGCTGCAGAGGACGAAGCTTTCACAACTTTTTAAAACAATTTGATTCGAACAATCTAAGTTTAAATGATAGCAAAATTGTTAATTTAAACCACAGTATATATCTAAAAAAAAAAAAAATCGTGCACAATCTGGTGGGGTTTTTTGTAGCCAAACATGTAAAGCTGAGATCAAAGCTATAAAAACCTGAATCCTAGGTGGAAAAAATGGAAAAGGCACTTCCAGCAAGCCCATAATTTTAGATTAAATGATAATAAAGTTGTGAATTTATATCGCAAAATATACTTGAAAAAATGTTTAAAATCTGGAGGCGGTAACCAGCTATGTACATCGGCAAATAAGAGTATAAATACGAGACGACGGTGATGCACATTTAATGCTGAATTATAAGTCTACGCATCAAAATGGAGCAGACACCTAAAGTTAAAAAGTCTAAAAAGGTACGAGCTAAAAGAGTGTGTGCAGAAGAGTTTAAAGTGATGGACACAAAACCCAAAAAGCAAAAAGCTAGGCCGATACGAAGAGAAGGTAGAAAGGATTCAGAGGCCCCGGGCGAAGATCTTTTGTTAAACTACACTTATCATCTGGATCATCATCATAATCAGAAGGTTGTCCTCGGATTTGATCCGACCTCGTTTGAAGTAAAAATAGTCTTTCACCGTCATGGTTTTGGACCTGTGTCGACATTTTACTCTGGATGGCTGGAAGTTTATAAACATCTAACCAAACTAAAGGACGAGGTTATTCCAGACATGTTCCCGCCAAACCAAGAAGAGCTTCAGACGAAATACACAATTCCCGTTGGTACACGCAATATTCAGCTCACCCTTAATGAGCTCTATAAATTAATTGATATGCTGAGTTTCTTCAAGGTTGTGATGTTCCATAATAACAATGCAGCCGAAAGTGTAAAAGAATATTATAAAAAATATTGCGAAAAGTGTAAAAGTAAAAATTTAATTTTGTTACCTGACGAAGACTTTTTTATACCGTCTAGAACTTCTTATGTGCATCTGAATTATTCTAGACTTTTCTTTGAGATACCTTTGTATTGTAGTACCAATATTTTGTTTGATATAATAAACATTTAATAAATTTTTTAAATAAAAACAATTTAAGTTTTTTATTTTTCTATTTTACTTTATAATTTTATTGATTAACATTTACAGGTACATATTTACACAGTTTTGAAGAGCGCAACGTAAAAAAGATACATTATTGTGGGTCTTACAAGGAAGTTGATAATCTGTAAGTTAACTTAGCCTAGGTATTTCTCCAAGTTCGATGATTTCTGATGTCGGCGAGTATTTGCTGACAAATGAAGCCTTGATTTCGCCTTTTATATACACTGTTGCATTTTTAAATCTTGAAAACACTTCGGGAAAATTGTTGTAGCTAATGTCTCCATCATTCCAATGCAGTCCATTTATATTTTGTACGTCATACTGGATCTGTCGCCTTGCCTTTGATGACAATTCCTGGTATGGGTAGGGAGGCATAAAATGATAAGCATCTGGGATGATCGTTCCAACAGCAAGTACGGAAAGTTCTTTAATAAAGTACTAACCGTTGTTTCCGCACACAAATTGGATGTCCAAAATAAATTTATCCATATTATCATCTGCGGATAAAATACGGCATGTGGCTATATATATATCTACAGTCAGATTTTAAGCATAACGCATCCACATTATTTAGCTGTGACTATTTTACAGATTCCGGTAACAAAATAATATCCGTATACCTGATTCCAAAAAGTATGATACTGATAGCTTTGGTAATGCTGTCAATTATGGGCTGTTATGGTCAGCTGATACTTTATCTGCGCACCTGTCTAGACTACAATAATCCTTATAACAACATATTTCTTAAATATACCCTGAATTTACATTAACTTATTTAATACAATAAATTCTTGACAGTTTTAAAAATGCCAAGCCTTTAATTAAAAGTACAGCAAGCTTTTGAACAATCTTTATACTTATTTGCCTAATTTCCGCTTTTTGAACCCGTAGGGGTAAGAAAAGTAATTTTACAAATTTTTTTGCTCTAGTGAAGATATAATAATTCCCGGCCGTTTTCGTTTGATTTTTTTCTCATTTTTCACGCAGACTCGATCTTGAAAACTCTCTTCAGTAACCAGCGACTTTAAACACTCGAAATTGACAATTTTGGAATTTTCGAAATTAATTGTAATACCCTTACATTTGGTATTGTACTCAGGACCTTTTTCAGTTTCAATTTTCAGGCTGTATGTTTTCGGCCCGGTGCTTACAAATTCTGAAATAAAGGCATTAGCTCCAAAACATTCAATCTCATCCGTTAGGTCACCCAGAAAGCTGGAAATGTCAAATGGTAAAGGATCTTCTTTACTATCCACAAAAATCAAGCTATCGGTATCACAATATAAAATATTATCCCCTACTTTTTCTAACACCTCGTAAAGTTTAAGTGTAGCAAAAGCAGTTGTGTACGCTGCAATAAGGATATTTACGTGCGGCAGACTGTTAAGGTTTTCTTGAATATACTTCCACGTCACCCACATTGTGTTTTTATTAATTGGATGTAAAGAGCAAATTTCAATTCCTGGAGATTGTATAAAGTCACAAAACTCTTTAAAGTTATTGAAAACTTTAGTATAACTCCTGTCTACTCTTTGAGCAAATTTACCCCAAAAGGAATTTAGACAAATTTTTGCTGTGTTACGTCTACCAGAATTTTTACGAATTTGATCCTTGTCCAAAATAATGTTTTCTCTTATCTTATATAATTTAAGAAAATTATCTTTCTCATCTTCAGTTACACATCTACTCCCCCATCCGCTAGCCTCTTCTTTAATTTTTAAGAAGGTGTTGACATAATCTGTAAATAGACCACCGGTCCTTGTAACCGGATCATATACAGTATAGTCATATTTCCAGACTTCAAAAATCCTTTTTATTTGATACCCTTTTTTTTACAGCTAAAGCTACTTCGGGTATAACCCACACGCCTGTAATTTCCCTTTCTTTTTCGTTGTGACAACATGCAGAAATTTTATTTTCATCTGTACATTTTCTACAAAGAGCAAAATATAATTCTAGATTAGTTTTAAAGGTAGCACAGGTAAAAATAAGTTAGAAGGTGGGATAACAGAGCACATAATAAAGCCGTGCATTAACAGTATTTCTGATACTGCAGGCATATCACAATTTCGAAATATAGTAGGGTGTCCGATAGGATAAGGTGAGTATTTATTAATATATGGGTACAAGCTTGTGAAATCTAAATACCTTATTACCTCATTTTCTTTTACTTTATGGTATAGTTTAAAAACTTCTGTACGACCACCAAAAACAGCATTACGTGGATTAAGCGGTAGAGGGGTATTTGCAACGCGGTCGTTAGTTTTTGGTCTACATCAGGATTGGCTTTTAAGAATTTTCTGAATTCACATTCCCATATATAATTCAAGTTGTAATCCATTCGTTTAATTGTATCAATTCTTTTAAGAGTGCTCTCAAATCTTTGACTCATAGTCTCGATTTTCTGAGTGGTGTTATTAGCCACTTCTTGGATCTTAAAGCAGTCTTTACATCCGTGGTAGAAACAACCAAAGAATTCATAAACCGTATTTGTTTCTGAATTAAACCCATCTACTTGTAATCCTCCTCTTGCCAGCTTCACTTCTCCATTATTATATACAGATACAATCTCCAGATTGGTTTTCAGACTTTCCCAAATTAACCATTTTATGGCAATAAGGGAATGATTTTGAGACTTGCAATATCCATTTTTAGGCATTATACCCTAAATATTATTTTTAAAGTAATTTTTCCGGAAAGCGAGCATGCAGATTGATGCAATAGTTATAGCTTCTGTAAAAGGATTTAATTGTGTTATATCCAAAAACTCTTGCATAAATCGAGTGCATCCCAAACGTAAAATATTAACATCGTTTTCGCAATATTTTAACATCTCTTTTCTATTGTTAAAAGTGCCCTTAGATACGGTGTTATACCAGTTTGAAAACTTTTCTTTTTTCTTTAACTTCATGGTGGTGTATCCATATAAGTCAGGGGAAGGGTAGCTCCCTATGTAGTCAATATTTTCAGCAGTGTTAAAGTAATAAGGGTAATAACCCTTTTCATAACCTTTAATGTCAAAAACGTCGGGAAATTTAGAAAGGGGGAGTGCCAGAAAGTTTAAAGAGTCAATAAATATAAAATTCTCGCACGTCATTTTCATAATTTTAGAGCCATTCATTATAGGCTCTATTTTTAAATTTCTATCTAACAGCTCAGAAATAATAAAGTGCCCGTCATATCCCTGTAGGTTATGCGCAATACAGTGCACCGTAGACACAAAAGATCGGGCGTTCAGGCAGTAATCTAGAAAAATTTTTACAACGCTTGTCTCACTATCGTATTTAAACACATGCTGCCTATCACCACAAACATCACATTTTTCTCTAATATCTGGTTTTGTGTAACAGTTATGACATATTTGCTGTGCAATTATTAAGTTCACAATGTGCAAATAAGATGTGGTGCTATTTTCACATAAGGTGTTCTGAGTGCTCTCGCAATCAAAAAATATTATTAAAATTTTTTTATCGACACTTCCTCTAACCCTCCTAATATAGCAAAGATGCTCTTGGGGAACAATTTTAGAACAAATCTTGCAAAAATATTCATTGCAAGAATGTTCTTTGAACTCTCTCTTGTTAAGAACAAGAAACTTACCACACAATTTGCATATTTTAAAAGTCTCGCATATGCTTTTATTCTGAATTTTATTTAGGGTATGGTTCGTGAAACAAGTATCGCCTCTAAACATGCGATTGCAGTTTTCGCATGGTTTGACCTTTTCAACAAATACACACGGCGGATAAGAGTCACAATATCGACACTTCTGGTCAGATTTATGCATTTTCATGTTTGTTAACCTATCGCAAAAAGAACAGGCATATTTTTTATTAAAAAGGCCTGTTAGCGACTTAATTACATAGAAATGCTTTAACGTCTCTGAATAATAAAGAAATATTTTTTTTACTAAATCGCTTTCAACAGGTAGCCTAAAAATAATCGAATCCGAATCTCTCAAATTATCGAAAACAATGATTTGGTAATTTTTCAAAAATTTTTGAAATTTGTAAATGTCTTTTATGCTACACCCTTTATCAGTGATAACCACCTTTGAATTTTTACACAGTGATAGTGCTAGTTTATCCAATGAGGCAATAACAGAAAAACGGCTTCGATTATTAAAATTTTCTGACGTCATTTCAATACCGTAGCAAATGCTTCGAGGGAGACAGCTTACGTCATTATCTTTACCAACATCTATCACACTTGTTTTCCGGGATAAAACCAGACTTTCTGCCACATGCCTAGGATCTATTACCCCCCCCCCCCCCCCCCCCGCGAAAGGAAAATTGACGATATTTGCATTGAGTTGCAAGACATCATCAGAAAGAAAAATAGCATTGGATTGGTTAACATTAGCAATCAGTCCGATAATATATGCCCCGGTTAATTGGTCGATAGGTCTGAGACTAATCCAAATGGGTTTAACATGAGGTGAATTTGGAAGCATTAGTGAAAAACTAATCTTACTGCCTTTTGCAGAATTTACCGCCAGTTCTTTAAACACATGGCCAAATGCTTTTTCTAAAACTTCCAAGGGATTTTCACTTACAGCAGAAAAATCCTGTAGCTGAAAGGAAATTTTTAGGCCTGCCGTTTTAAACTGTTTAAGAAATGTTTGCTGTCTTGACAGTAATTTATAGCCACAACCGAATTGAGATACCTGACCTTGCTCACAACTTGATTTTGGTAAAGCACTAGTCTCATTTTCGCAGACGACAGAGTTATTTTGTTTACTCCCAGACGCCCCGTTGTTAACGTCAAAGACCGCGGAATTATTAGCTTCACTTACATCTAAATAATCAAAGGCGCTCTTTAAGACCCCATTTAAAAGAGGTTCATTATACAGAATTGAAAACTCTGTCAGCAGCCTTAATAAACAACATTTTTCACGATACGAAAATAGCACATTTTCTTTTTTCACCATCTTTATACAGGTGTCTAAGGCGGATAAGAAAATTTTCGAGTTTAAATTTAGCGTACTTTTTAAATGTGAAATTAGCTCGTGCGACTTCATTTTTTAATTGTATAATTTACAGCTACTTAAATCTAGCGAAAATATATCTTTTATACAATTACCACTCTATTAAATCCACACAGACTTGGTACCTCTGCCTATAGTTGAAGGATGTTTTCAGCGGGGGTGAGCTGCTTGCCATCGGGTAGTATCATTAATGTATCTTTTAAGAAAAAAACAAGAGATAATTTTAAGCCTATAGTGTTAACGGAACTTTTCAGAAACAAACAAAGACTGATTCCTTGTGACTTCGCTGTAGGCTTTTATGCCATTTTTGCTCGGCCCAAAAAGAAAAAATCCAGGTAAGATGTAAATATTTCTACTAAGAACTCATAACCTTTCTTCGCTATTCTTGCCAGGCAAAAATCCAAACTTCTCTTTTAAATTGCAGCAAAGCTGCACCTCCTACACAAATGGAAGACAGGCCTCAACCTACGCGAAAATATTAATAGAATAATAATTCTACAATTCCCTTAACATAACTTTCAAATCTAAACGTTTCGTTTAAATTGCAACAAAGTTGTACCTCCTTCAAAAATTAAGAACAGATCTCAGCCTATGTGACAATATTACTAGAACAATAACGCCACAATGCACTTAGCATTACTTGTCTTTTTTTTAAACACGCTCTGCGGGTGAATTGCATCTAAATTATCTTGTAAAGTTGCAGCAATACAGGATCTGCCTTATGATTAAAGAACAGCGCTTATTCTAGTTTGAAATAATGATATTACACATAGATAGCCTTTCAAATCGGCCATAATAATAAATTTACTTTTAACTACATCAGCCATAATAATAAATTTACTTTTAACCATCCCTACTTGAAAAAGACGGCGAACCCAAACAGTATATAGGGCCGTGTTTTCTCTAGTCGTCCTCGAAACAGTTTTCAACATCAACTACAGTTTAACTCACGGGTCAGGAAAACTTTTTGGTATACAATGGTAGGTACCGAACATTTTTCTGATTATTGTAAAGCAGACATTACTATAACTCTATTTTTACAGAACACTTTTGAACTGTTGCAAAGTGTGTCGGAAAATAGCTACGACACTCTTGTGCCAATCACAGAGTTGGAGCTGGGGAAGGAGTACCAGGTGAAGTCTTTCAAGCTGTTAAAGACGCAGTACGGACTTCGCGTGACAGTACACTTTGTGGACAACACATATGTGTTCTTACCCCCCCCCCCCCCCGTTTTGCCGAAAAAATTAAAACCCAGCGACAGATTGAGGATCTTAACCAACAGCACGTGGGATGTTATCTAATCTTTGACGGAAAAGATGATACCAAAGGAAGATTTTTGAAAATAAGTTTTAAAAAGCGCGAATAAAAAATTAAATATGTACGTCTTTTGTAAAAGAAATTGTGTATCCGCTACACAGGCTATCTTTACTGACCTTCAATAAAGGCATCTCAGCCGAATTTGTTTTTTATTTTACTGAAGCAACCCGTTTCTTTTAGCTCACCTTCACCCACATTCGTGTCGTTCACAACATCAAGTTCACTGACTGCCGCCGATCTATTCTTGTTTTCCAGCTCTTTATCATACGCCGGCAGTACTGAACGCCACAAGAATCAAGAACCCTTGCATAAGCAGCATCAGAACTTGCTCTTTGCGATCTTTCCTTAATCTTTTTTCCTTTACATCAAAAAATATTCCGGAAATAAAGTCACCCACATGTCTCGCAAGTTTCAAATCAGGTAGATTTAAAATTCTATACAAAACGAAACAACAACTCGTGACCGCATCGCGGTCAAGTTCAAGTTTTAAAACTCTTATGGAAAAATGACGTTGAAGAAGTGTGACTAACTGATCAAAGCTTGTTTGGAGTGGAAGAAAAAATGAACGGAATATAAAAAAAGGCGCGATAACCGCTGAAGATATGAAGACAGCGATACAGGTTTAAACCATCCATGCTTGCTACATATCGTTGCAAGATTTAGTGCTTTAGTTATCTGCTTGACTGGTAGTGCAATTTTATAAAACTTTACTATGCTTGTACCTAAGCCGCCTATAGTACACCTGCTTTCACCCACTAGACTCACCAATCCTAGCAACTAGACCTTTCCAAAGCAGTACCCATCTCCCGTCCTTGCCACAGATAGCACCAGCTCTCTCCTTTCAGCCAACAGCCGGCATCAAGACAACTCGGTATCAAGTCAGCTTTTTTTATTTTTACCACCCTATGCTTGCGACAGGGATCCATCTACCGTCTTACCACAGACAGCACCAGCTCTCTCCTTCCAACCAACATCCTGCAACAACATAAACTCGGTGTCAACTCAGCTTTTTTATATTTACATCCCAATACTTGCGACAGGGACGTGTCTATCCTACTCCCTCCTCAAGAACTTCTTATCGGCGGTGGGAACCGTCTTGCAGAAAACCCGCGAGTGGGATCCTCGTGGCAGTTGTCTCTATCGGACGTAATGTAAAAGTATAGGGAGGTGGTACCCTTACTACTAACGAGATAGATGATTTTCCTTCTAGCATTTATCAAATTTGTTACTAGCCTACTAAGCACGTTTGCTTTCAGCTGGCATTAACCAGTAACGATGAAAGCGCACAAATAAATTGTAAATTGAATTTTATTTATTTTTCCCGCGGACGTGAAACGAACCTACACTTGTTAGAATCGGTCAATGATGAGAAAGAAAAATTTTAGGAACTTTTATTTTTAATGATTCTAAAGCAAATTTATAAATACAAGTAGAAAAGACAACCGCCTTGTCCGGGATTTGAAACCGGGACCTTCCGCTTGCCGGGCGACTGCTCTTACCACTGAGCTAACGTGATAGATGATTTTATTTCTTGCATTTATCAAACTTGTAACTCGGCTACTAAGCCACGTTTACTTTCAGCTGGCATTAACCAGTAACGATGAAAGCGCACAAATAAATTGTAAATTCAATTTTATTTATTTTTCCCGCGGACGGGAATCGAACCTACACTTGTTAGAATCGGTCAATGATGGAGAAAGAAGAATTTTAAGAACTTTTATTTTTAATGATTCTAAATCAAATTTATGAATACATGAAGAAAAAACAACCGCCTCGTCCGGGATTTGAAACCGGGACCTTCTGCTTGTAACTAGCCTACTAAGCCACGTTTGCTTTCAGCTGGCATTAACCAGAAACGATGAAAGCGCACAAATAAATTGTAAATTCAATTTTATTTATTTTTCCCGCGGACGGGAATCGAACCTACACTTGTTAGAATCGGTCAATGATGGAGAAAAAAGAATTTTAAGAACTTTTATTTTTAATGATTCTAAATCAAATTTATAAATACAAGAAGAAAAAAAACCGCCCCGTCTGGGATTTGAAACCGGGACCTTCCGCTTGTAACTAGCCTACTAAGCCACGTTTTCTTTGAGCTGGCATTAACCAGAAACAATGAAAGCGCGCAAATATATTGTAAATTCAATTTTATTTATTTTTCCCGCGGACGGGAATCGAACCTGCACTTGTTAGAATCGGTCAATGATGGAGAAAGAAGAATTTTAAGAACTTTTATTTTTAATGATTTTAAATCAAATTTATAAATACAAGAAAAAAAAACAAGCGCCTTCTTGCATTTATCAAATTTGTAACTAGCCTATTGAGCCACGTTTACTTTCAGCTGGCATTAACCAGTAACTTTGAAAGCGCACAAATAAATCGTAAATTCAATTTTATTTATTTTTCCCGCGGACCGGAATCAAACCTAAACTTGTTAGAATCGGTCAATGATGGAGAAAGAAGAATTTTAAGAACTTTTATTTTTAATGATTCTAAATCAAATTTATAAATACAAGAAGGAAAAACAACCGCCTCGTGCGGGATTTGAAAACAGGACCTTCCGCTTGGTGGGCGACTGCTCTTACCGCTGAGCTAACGAGACAGATGATTTTCCTTCTTGCATTTATCAAATTTGTAACTAGCCTACTAAGCCACGTTTGCTTTCAGCTGGCATTAACCAGTAACGATGAAAGCGCACAAATAAATTGTATATTCAATTTTATTTATTTTTCCCGCGGACGGGAATCGAACCTACACTGTGTTGGAATCGGTCAATGATGGAGAAAGAAAAATTTTAAGAACTTTTATTTTCAATGAATCTAAAGCAAATTTATAAATACAAGTAGAAAAAACAACCGCCTTGTCCGTGGCTCGAAACCGGGACCTTCCGCTTGCCCGGCGACTGCTCTTACCACTGAGCTAACGAGATAGATGATTTTCCTTCTTGCTTTTATCAAATTTTTAACTAGCCTACTAAGCCACGTTTGCTTTCAGCTGGCATTAACCAGTAACGATGAAAGCGCACAAATAAATTGTAAATTCAATTTTATTTATTTTTCCCGTGGACGAGAATCGAATCTACACTTGTTAGAATCGGTCAATGATGGAGAAAGAAGAATTTTAAGAACTTTTATTTTTAATGATTCTAAATCAAATTTATAAATACAAGAAGAAAACACAACCGCCTCGTCCGGGATTTGAAACCGGGACCCTCCGGTTGCCGGGCGACTGCTCTTACCGCTGAGCTAACGAGACAGATGATTTTCTTCTTGAATTTATCAAATTTGTAACTAGCCTACTAAGCCATGTTTGCTTTCAGCTGGCATTAACCAGTAACGATGAAAGCGCACAAATAAATTGTAAATTCAATTTTATTTATTTTTCCCGCGGACGGGAATCGAACTTACACTTGTTAGAATCGGTCAATGATGGGAAAGAAAAATTTTAGGAACTTTATTTTTAATGATTCTAAAGCAAATTTATAAATACAAGTAGAAAAAACAACCGCCTTGTCCGGGATTTGAAACTGGGAGCTTCCGCTTGCCGGGTGACTGCTCTTACCACTGAGCTAACGTGATAGATGATTTTCTTTCTTGCATTTATCAAATTTGTAACTAGGCTACTAAGCCACGTTTGCTTTCAGCTGGCATAAACCAGTAACGATGAAAGCGCACAAATAAATTGTAAATTCAATTTTATTTATTTTTCCCGCGGACGGGAATCGAACCTACACTTGTTAGAATCGGTCAATGATGGAGAAAGAAGAATTTTAAGAACTTTTATTTTTAATGATTCTAAATCAAATTTATAAATACAAGAAGAAAAAACAACCGCCTCATCCGGGATTTGAAACCGGGACCTTCTGCTTGTAACTAGGCTACTACGCCACGTTTGCTTTCAGCTGGCATTAACCAGAAACGATGAAAGCGCGCAAATAAATTGTAAATTCAATTTTATTTATTTTTCCCGCGGACGGGAATCGAACCTACACTTGTTAGAATCGGTCAATGATGGAGAAAAAAGAATTTTAAGAACTTTTATTTTTAATGATTCTAAATCAAATATATAAATACAAGAAGAAAAAAAACCGCCCCGTCCGGGATTTGAAACCGGGACCTTCCGCTTGTAACTAGCCTACTAAGCCACGTTTGCTTTTAGCTGGCATTAACCAGAAACGATGAAAGCGCGCAAATAAATTGTAAATTCAATTTTATTTATTTTTCCCGCGGACGGGAATCGAACCTGCACTTGTTAGAATCGGTCAATGATGGAAAAAGATGAATTTTAAGAACTTTTATTTTTAATGATTTTAAATCAAATTTATAAATACAAGAAAAAAAACAAGCGCCTTCTTGCATTTATCAAATTTGTAACTAGCCTATTGAGCCACGTTTACTTTCAGCTGGCATTAATCAGTAACGATGAAAGCGCACAAATAAATTGTAAATTCAATTTTATTTATTTTTCCCGTGGACGGGAATCGAACCTACACTTGTTAGAATCGGTCAATGATGGAGAAAGAAGAATTTTAAGAACTTTTATTTTTAATGATTCTAAATCAAATTTATAAATACAAGAAGAAAACACAACCGCCTCGTCCGGGATTTGAAACCGGGACCTTCCGGTTGCCGGGCGACTGCTCTTACCGCTGAGCTAACGAGACAGATGAATTTCTTCTTGAATTTATCAAATTTGTAACTAGCCTACTAAGCCACGTTTGCTTTCAGCTGGCATTAACCAGTAACGATGAAAGCGCACAAATAAATTGTAAATTCAATTTTATTTATTTTTCCCGCGGACGGGAATCGAATTTACACTTGTTAGAATCGGTCAATGAAGGAGCAAGAAGAATTTTAAGAACTTTTATTTTTAATGATTCTAAATCAAATTTATAAATACAAGAAGGAAAAACAACCGCCTCGTGCGGGATTTGAAAACAGGACCTTCCGCTTGCCGGGCGACTGCTCTTACCACTGAGCTAACAAGACAGATGATTTTCGTTATTGCATTTATCAAATTTGTAACTAGCCTACTAAGCCACGTTTGCTTTCAGCTGGCATTAACCAGTAACGGTGAAAGCGCACAAATAAATTGTAAATTCAATTTTATTTATTTTTCCCGCGGACGGAAATCGAACCTACACTTGTTAGAATCGGTCAATGATGGAGAAAGAAGAATTATAAGAACTTTTATTTTAATGATTCTAAATCAAATGTATAAATACAAGAAGAAAAAACACCTCGTCCGGGATTTGAATCCGGGACCTTGCTCTTACCACTGGGCTAACGAGGCAGATAATTTTCCTTCTTGCATTTATCAAATTTTTAACTAGCCTACTGTTTAGGCCACACATACATGATGATGGTCCCTCGTTGTAAATTCCATCCATTTTTCTAATCCTTCCCACCATGAAATATTTTCTCCTATAGAAAAGGGAAAAAAGGAAACACAAAGAACTAAAGTCTAAATGAAATTAACAAAAACTACTTATCTAATAGTTGGGAACTTCCTTCCGTTCAGCCAGCGATGTCCAAACATTCCAACAAATAAGTGTAATACCTGAAACATATAAGAATATTATTATTCATAACAAAAATTGTACAAAACTTTTAGCTTACCATCTCGTATATTTACAATTTCTCAGTGACAGAAAATGACATTACGTCAGTCAGCTGTCTGAGGTACATTCAGATAATGCATCAATCGTTGCTAGGGCAACGCCAAAAGGCGAGAACGCATAACTGGATGCAGCGTCTATATAAAGCCGACGAGCCGCAGCAGAAATTCATTCTTGGTTCAGAGCTCATCTGATTCGGAGAATAATCCGATTAACAAGAATATCATTCCCAACCTCCAAAATAGAAGAATAATTCTATATTTCAGAGAATAATCTGAAAATTCCATCATTTCCCAATCTCCTGCCCACACCTAAGCAGAAGAATAATTCTGCTGCAGAGAATAATCTGCAATCCCCTGCTCATATTTACGCAGAAGAATAATTCTGCTGCAGAGAATAATCTGCTGCTCACATTTACGCAGAAGAATAATTCTGCTGCAGAGAATAATCTGCTGCTCACATTTACGTAGAAGAATAATTCTGCTGCAGAGAATAATCTGCTGCTCACATTTACGCAGAAGAATAATTCTGCTGCAGAGAATAATCTGCTGCTCACATTTACGCAGAAGAATAATTCTGCTGCGGAGAATTATCTGCTGCTCATATTTACGCAGAAGAATAATTCTGCTGCAGAGAATAATCTGCTACATCTCCTTCTTTATAGTAGCATATTGCTACACTTCTGCGTACGTTCAGAATACTGTCAGAGACTAATCTGACTAGTTTTACTGACTAAAGCATTTTACTGCTCTTGTGCCCTCACGCAATAGCAGCAACAATATTTTCCCCTTTTTCTTTGTTTGATGACAGGTAGTAATTCTGATCTTCTCTCCCTTTTTCAGAGCGAAGAGAAAACTGGCAGCACCTGAGCAAGAGCTCATTAACTTTTAATTTGAATTTTTTAATTTTTTTTATTATTTTTTACTTGAAGTATTTTATTGAATTTTATTGTAGTTTGTAGGTTAGTTTTTAGTTCTGAATGAATTTGTGATATTAGGTTAAGCAAATGAATTTTTAAAATATTTAATAAAATTTTATATTTGAATTTGTAAAACTGAGTTGTCCTTCACAAACCGGCACTCCCTCCCACGTCCGAGACTAGCTCTCACATTGGTCCTTCAAAGCCGGATAACTCAGTCGAATCAAATATAAAATTGAATACATTGCTTAATACTATCACGTGATTCAAGCCTCTCCATACCAAATGTCGAAAGATGGCGAATCCATTTCATCTGACATTGGTGACGAAACTATTGACTCTGTGTCAGAGTTGGTACAGTCCCAAATAGAAGTCAAAGATTTAATGGAAGACTTATTTAGAAGGCATCAAAGAGACGGAAAAAAGAAAACTGTCAAATCGACAGAAAAACGCCTACAAACGTTCACCGAGTATTGGAAAGATTTCCAAACTCGGTACAGGTCCATACAAAGGAGAGTAAGAAAAGAGTTTCTCCAATTAGAATATTTCACCGAAGAAACATTCAGCGAGGTTCAGGAATACTACATTGAAAAAGCAGCAAGCATGGAAGAAGACATAGACAGATTAACACCAACACCATCTGTCAGCAATCCACCTTACACACAGACAAATTCTGCTAGCACAATGTCATGCAATAGCGAAAGACTTCCTAGAATCAAGCTGCCGACATTCAATGGTGACTATTCGACATGGATCTCATTTCTCGATCTATTTAATTCGGTTATACACAACAACAATAATTTAAGAGACGTTGACAAGTTGTATTTTTTAAAAACTAATCTAATAGGAGAAGCTGAAAAATTGCTCAGGCATTATGAAATATGCGACGCAAACTATAAACCAGCTTGGCAACTCCTAAAGGAACGCTACTCAAATAAGCGAATCCTAGTCAACGTACAACTAAAAAAATTATTGTCTCTCCCAACCACAAATCATGATACTGCCGAAAGTATCAAAAGGCTACTAGACAATATAACAGAGGCGCTATTAGCATTACAAAATTTAGGTGTAGAAACAAACAATTGGGATCCTATAATTATATACTTGACTGTACAAAAGTTACACCCAGACACACACCAGTTATGGGAGCAGAGCCTTCACAACAGCACAGAATTACCCAAATTAAAAATATTAACTAAATTTCTAGAGGCTCGCTTCAGAACCTTAGAAATGATAGGAAATAGAAATACATCTTCTAACATGACACAGAGAAAACCATTCTCACCAAAACCAACTTATGGATTCTTTAATAGAAGCAGAAGTTCAACACCAGTTCACCGACCTATAAAAAGGTCCTCTTGCAGCCATTGCAAGGGTGACCACATCATATTTCACTGTCCAACCTTTAGGAATATGAACACCCGACAACGACATGAAGTTGTCACAAATAAGCATTTATGCAAAAATTGCTTATCTCCTAACCACCTAACCTTAAATTGCACAAGCAGTAAAAGGTGTTATCACTGTAACAAAAGTCATAACACATTGCTCCACTATGAGCAAAACGATTCGGTGACAGAATCACCTAATCAATCCACCCAAAATTCCAGTATGGAAACTGAACCAAGCACACCCTTACCTTGTAGAAATGACGAACAACAAGTTCAAAGTTTTCTAACCGCCAATATGAAAAGAGCTCTCCTCTCCACAGCTCTGATCAATGTCACTTCACCATCCGGAATCACAATGACATTCCGAGCATTAATAGACTCTGGATCTCAAGTGTCTATTATGACCGAAAAGGCCTGTAAACTCTTCCAGCTTAAAGGATCTCTAACCACCCAAGAATTAATTGGACTTGTTCAACTCCCACTAATACAGCTGTACAGCAAACCACAGTCACAATTAATTCTCTACAAAACAATTTTAAAATAGCGAGCAACATGCTCATAATCCGAAAAATCACCGATCTGCTTCCAACACAGACAATCGAAGTGTCGAATTGTAAACACATAAACAATCTCCCTCTTGCAGATCCTACGTTCTCAGTTCCAGGAGAAATCGATGTTCTTCTCGGAGCAAATATTTATGCCGCCATCATTAAAAATGGAATTAGAAGAGGATCTAGTAAAACACCTACAGCCCAAAACACGGAACTGGGCAGGATTCTGGTCGGAGGAGTACCAGAAATAAAGAGGACGACGACGACTGTGCTATCCACATATACTACGACAAACCCCAAGGTGGATAAGAAACTAAAGAGAGTTTGGGAATACTCCACCACGCCAATATGTTCACCAAAACATCAATTTCATACAAGAAAACGAATACCCCCCAGAAAATATGAATATGTAGTGTCCACCAAGAATCATAATACACCTCTGCGCCACAGTCCTGGAGAAATACACCCAGTGAAGCAAGGAAGCACTACACTTTAACAACTCTTTCCACCATCAACACAAAATGGAAAAATGAAACAGAAGTGTCGCCATCTCGTTCAGTATCAGCAACTTTACAATAAAATAAAATGAAAACTGAACTAGATCACAGAGAAAATAAACCTCTCACCAATAGATGGTATCATTATCATCCAAAGACTCTCATATTGCATCAATAGTGCAAGAGAATAATATTTCCCCAGTAATACGAACTGGAGCGAAACATTTCAGAGCTCTTTTCTCCTCAGTCAATAACAGAAATGAAGTAAATATTCTCACCCGTCCTATTTCAAAAAAACTATCCTCTCCCTCTAACCAACATTTCCTAACAATCATCAGTTATCCCCACCAAAGTCTATTGCTCTCTGGCAGTACAAAATTTCTAAACACCCGTTATATTCAAATATAAACGATTCCGAAACCTGCCAAAAATCACTTCAGTTTTGAACAGTGACAAGTGCGCGCAGTGATTTTCGAATTCGTTTCTTTATTATTTTTATTATTTTTTTTATTATTTCTATTATGGAGGAATTATTAGCAATCTTCAATTCCGAGTCTTTAGACTCTATCGACGCTGGCTTATCTCCTACGCCTCCGGAACTTTTGGCTCCCTTTAAGCCAATCAGGCCTATCAGCCCTCTGCCACCAACACCGAAAGAGGCACGCAGGCTCCAGTCGGCAATAGTGAAACCACCACCACATGAAATTATGCCAGTATGGAAACTAGTCAGACCTTTTGAGTCAATGCCAGCAGGACCTAATCTGAAACGATTACAAACTAAGCCTAAAGCAAACGACAGCCTCAAGTTCAAGCCAAGGTTCAAGGAACGGCATCCAGGAATTCGTGTGCAAACACAGCCAAGACTGCCTACTGCAACGAGCACTACACCACTCAATATGCCAGAATTGTACTCAGAAAACAACACCCCGAGAGCTAAACCAAGGCCAAAGAAACACCACTCAGTAATTCGTGACTCAACAACGTCACGGAATGTTGAACAGAAACCTGCGACATCAGCAATATTACCAAATATACCAGGAGATCTTGATAAAGCAACGCCTACCGCAAACACTACAAGCAATTCTGCTGCAGCAACAAATAGCAACACATCACCTCCAAAAGGGAATGCACTTCAATCGCTTATGGATATTGCAATTACTCCCTGGAAAGAATTCCACGATCCTCCATCAAATGTGGAGTCATCAACCAAAGTCAGGGACCGACCACTAAAGGACGTCATTAGAGCCACAACTCAATATATGGATCCTTCTCCAACGCAAGTTCAAAGGCAGCCATTCATCAGTGAAGAACTAAGAAAACCTACTACTCTTATCTACTCCCATCATATTTAAATTATTGGAGACAACAGAAGTGCCGTGGGACAGAGTCAGAAGCACAACGAGTTTTTTCAAGTGGAGTTTTCCCGGATATGTTACTCTGAAAATGAAGAGAAAGGGAGACAAAATACATATCTTTCACCAGAAAAAATGTAAGTTTATTACGAAAACACTTAAATTTTTCTTTTTCTTGTTTACGTAAATGAATTTCAAGTATGAAGGAGGTACCATTGCAATCTTTCCTGTACTGCTTGCTACAATTTGTCCCTTTTTTGAGGCGGGAGGATGTTTAGGCCATACATACATGATGATGGTCCCTCGTTGTAAATTCCATCCATAATGCGACTGCTCTTACCACTGGGCTAACGAGGCAGATGATTTTCCTTCTTGCATTTATCAAATTTTTAATTAGCCTACTGTTTAGGCCACACATACATGATGATGGTCCCTCGTTATAAATTCCATCCATTTTTCTAATCCTTCCCACGATGAAATATTTTCTCCTATAGAAAAGGGAAAAAAGGAAACACAAAGAACTTAAGCCTAAATGAAATTAACAAAAACTACTTATCTAATAGTTGGGAACTTCCTTCCCTTCATCCAGCTATGTCCAAACATTCCAACAAATAAGTGTAATACCTGAAACATATAAGAATATTATTATTCATAACAAAAATTGTACAAAACTTTTAGCTTACCATCTCGTATATTTACAATTTCTCAGTGACAGAAAATGAAATTACGTCAGTCAGCTGTCTGAGGTACATTCAGAAAATGTATCAATCGTTGCTAGGGCAACGCCAAAAGGCGAGAACGCATAACTGGATGCAGCGGCTATATAAAGCCGACGAGCCGCAGCAGAAATTCATTCTTGGTTCAGAGCTCATCTGATTCGGAGAATAATCCGATTAACAAGAATATCATTCCCAACCTCCAAAATAGAAGAATAATTCTATATTTCAGAGAATAATCTGAAAATTCCATCATTTCCCAATCTCCTGCCCACACCTAAGCAGAAGAATAATTCTGCTGCAGAGAATAATCTGCAATCCCCTGCTCATATTTACGCAGAAGAATAATTCTGCTGCAGAGAATAATCTGCTGCTCACATTTACGCAGAAGAATAATTCTGCTGCAGAGAATAATCTGCTGCTCACATTTACGCAGAAGAATAATTCTGCTGCAGAGAATAATCTGCTGCTCACATTTACGCAGAAGAATAGTTCTGCTGCAGAGAATAATCTGCTACATCTCCTTCTTTATAGTAGCATATTGCTACACTTCTGCGAACGTTCAGAATACTGTCAGAGACTAATCTGACTAGTTTTACTGACTAAAACATTTTACTGCTCTTGTGCCCTCATGCACTAGCAGCAACAATATTTTCCCCTTTTTTTTGTTTGATATCAGGTAGTAATTCTGATCATCTCTCCCTTTTTAGAGCGAAGAGAAAATTGGCAGCATCTGAGCTCATTAACTTTTAATTTGAATTTTTTAATTTTTTTTATTATTTTTTACTTGAAGTATTTTATTGAATTTTATTGTAGTTTGTAGGTTAGTTTTTAGTTCTGAATGAATTTGTGATATTAGGTTAAGCAAATGAATTTTTAAAATATTTAATAAAATTTTATATTTGAATTTGTAAAACTGAGTTGTCCTTCACAAACCGGCACTCCCTCCCACGTCCGAGACTAGCTCTCACTCCTACTGAGCCACGTTTGCTTTCAGCTGGTATTAACCAGTAACGATGAAAGCGCACAAATAAATTATAAATTCAACTTTATTTATTTTTCCCGCGGACGGGAATCGAACCTACACTTGTTAGAATCGGTCAATGATGGAGAAAGAAGAATTTTAAGAACTTTTATTTTTAATGATTCTAAATCAAATTTATAAATACAAGAAGAAAAAACAAACGACTCGTCCGGGATTTTAAACCGGGACCTTCCGCTTGCCGGGCGACTGCTATTACCACTGAGCTAACGAGAGAGATGATTTTCCTTCTTGCATTTATCAAATTTGTAACTAGCCTACTAAGCCACGCTTGCTTTCAGCTAGCATTAACCAGTAACGATGAAAGCGCACAAATAAATTGTAAATCCGATTTTATTTATTTTTCCCGCGGACGGGAATCGTGCCTACACTTGTTAGAATCGGTCAATGATGGAGAGAGAACAATTTTAAGATCTTTTATTTTTAATGATTCTAAATCAACTTTACAAATGCAAGAAGAAAAAACCACCGCCTCGTCCGGAATTTGAAACCGGGACCTTCCGCTTGCCGGGCGATTGCTCTTACCACTGAGCTAACGAGACAGATGATTTTCCTTATTGCATTTATCAAATTTGTAACTAGCCTACTAAGCCACGTTTGCTTTCAGCTGGCATTTACCAGTAACGGTGAAAGCGCACAAATAAATTGTAAATTCAATTTTATTTATTTTTCCCGCGGACGGGAATCGGACCTACACTTGTTGGAATCGGTCAATGATAAAGAAAGAAGAGTTTTAAGAACTTTTATTTTTAATGATTCTAAATCAAATTTATAAATACAAGAAGAAAAAACAACCGCCTCGTCCGGGATTTCAAACCGGGACCTTCTGCTTCCAGGGCGACGGCTCTTACCACTGAGCTAAAGAGTGAAATGATTTGCCTTCTTGCATTTATCAAATTTGTAACTAGCCTACTAAGCCACGTTTGCTTTCAGCTAGCATTAACCAGTAAGGATGAAAGCGCACAAAGAAGTTGTAAATCCAATTTTATTTATTTTTCCCGCGGACGGGAATCGAACCTACACTTGCTAGAATCGGCCAATGATGGAGAAAAAAGAATTTTAAGAACTTTTATTTTTAATGATTCTAAATCAAATTTATAAATACAAGAAGAAAACACAACCGCCTCTTCCGGGATTTCAAACCGGACCTTCCACTTGGCGGGCGACTGCTCTTACCACGCTCTTGCCGCTGAGCTAACGAGATAGATGATTTTCCTTCTTGCATTTATCAAATTTCTTACTAGCCTACTAAGCCACGTTTGCTTTCAGCTGGCATTATCCAGTAACGATGAAAGCGCACAAATAAATTGTAAATTCAATTTTATTTATTTTTCCCGCGGACGGGAATCGAAACTTCACTTGTTAAAATCGGTCAATGATAGAGAAAGAAGAATTTTAAGATCTTTTATTTTTAATGATTCTAAATCAAGTTTATAAATACAAAAAGAAAAAACAACCGCCTCGTCCGGGAGTTGAAACCGGGACCTTCCGCTTGCCGGGCGACTGCTCTTACCACTGAGCTAACGAGAGAGATGATTTGCCTTCTTGCATTTATCAAATTTGTAACTAGCCTACTAAGCCACGTTTGATTTCAGCTGGCATTAACCAGTAACGATGAAAGCGCGCAAATAAATTGTAAATTCAATTTTATTTATTTTTCCCGCGGACGGGAATCGAACCTACACTTGTTAGAATCGGTCAATGATGGAGAAAGAAGAACTTTAAGAACTTTTATTTTTAATGATTCTAAAGCAAATTTACAAATACAAGTAGAAAAAACAACCGCCTTGTCCGGGATTTGAAACCGGAACTTCCGCTTGCCGGGCGACTGCTCTTACCATTGAGCTAACGAGATAGATGATTTTCTTTCTTGCATTTATCAAATTTGTAACTAGCCTGCTAAGCCACGTTTGCTTTCAGCTGGCATTAACCAGTAACGATGAAAGCGCACAAATAAATTGTAAATTCAATTTTATTTATTTTTCCCGCGGACGGGAATCGAACTTACACTTGTTAGAATCGGTCAATGATGGAGAAAGAAGAATTTTAAGAACTTTTATTTTTAATGATTTTAAATCAAATTTATAAATACAAGAAGAAAAAACAACCGCCTCGTCCGGGATTTGAAACCGGGACCTTTCGCTTGTAACTAGCCTACTAAGCCACGTTTGCTTTCAGCTGGCATTAACCAGTAACGATGAAAGCGCACAAATAAATTGTAAATCAATTTTATTTATTTTTCCCGCGGACGGGAATCGAACCTACACTTGATAGAATCGGTCAATGATGGAGAAAGAAGAACTTTAAGAACTTTTATTTTTAATGATTCTAAAGCAAATTTATAAATACAAGTAGAAAAAACAACCGCCTTTTCCGGGATTTGAAACCGGAGCTTCCGCTTGCAGGGCGACTGCGCTTACCATTGAGCTAACGAGATGGATGATTTTCTTTCTTGCATTTATCAAATTTGTAACTAGCCTGCTAAGCCACGTTTGTTTTCAGCTGGCATTAACCAGAAACGATGAAAGCGCACAAATAAATTGTAAATTCAACTTTATTTATTTATGCCGCGGACGGGAATCGAACCTGCACTTGTTAGAATCGGTCAATGATGGAGAAAGAGGAATTTTAAGAACTTTTATTTTTAATGATTCTAAATCAAATTTATAAATACAAGAAGAAAAAGCAACCGCCTCGTCCGGGATTTGAAATCGGGACCTTCCTCTTGCCGGGCGGCTGCTCTTACCAGTGAGCTAACGAGACAGATGATTTTCCTTCTTGCATTTATCAAATTTGTAACTAGCCTACTAAGCCACGTTTGCTTTCAGCTGGCATTAACCAGGAATGATGATAGCGCACAAATGAATTGTAAATTCAATTTTATTTATTTTTCCCGCGGACGGGAATCGAACCTACACTTGTTAGAATCGGTCAATGATGGAGAAAGAAGAATTTTAAGAACTTTTATTTTTAATGATTCTAAATCAAATGTATAAATACAAGAAGAACAAACCCCTCGTCCGGGATTTGAATCCGGGGCCGTCCGCTTGCCGGGCGACTGCTCTTACCACTGAGCTAACCAGACAGATGACTTTCCTTCTTGCATTTATCAAATTTTTAACTAGCCTACTGAGCCACGTTTGCTTTCAGCTGGCCTTAACCAGTAACGATGAAAGCGCACAAATGAATTGTAAATTCAATTTTATTTATTTTTCCCGCGGACGGGAATCGAACCTACACTTGTTAGAATCGGTCAATGATGGAGAAAGAAGAATTTTACGAACTTTTATTTTTAATGATTCTAAATCAAATTTATAAATACAAGAAGAAAACACAACCGCATCGTCCGGGATTTGAAACCGGACCTGCCGCTTGCCGGGCGACTGCTCTTACCACGCTCTTACCACTGAGCTAACGAGATAGATGATTTTCCTTCTTACCTTTATCAAATTTGTAACTAGCCTACTAAGCCACGTTTGCTATTAGCTGGCATTAACCAGTAACGATGAAAGCGCACAAATAAGTTGTAAATCCAATTTTATTTATTTTTCCCGCGGACGGGAATCGAACCTACACTTGTTAGCATCGGTCAATGATGAAGAAAGAAGAATTTTAAGAACTTTTATTTTTAATGATTCTAAATCAAATGTATAAATACAAGAAGAAAAAACACCTCGTCCGGGATTTGAGAATCCGGGACCTTCCGCTTGCCGGGCGACTGCTCTTACCACTGGGCTAACGAGACAGATGATTTTCCTTCTTGCATTTATCAAATTTTTAACTTGCCTACTGAGCCACGTTTGCTTTCAGCTGGCATTAACCAGTAACGATGAAAGCGCACAAATAAATTGTAAATTCAACTTTATTTATTTTTCCCGCGGACGGGAATCGAACCTACAATTGTTAGAATCGGTCAATGATGGAGAAGGAAGAATTTTAAGAACTTTTATTTTTAATGCTTCTAAGTCAAATTATAAATACAATAAGAAAAAAGAACCGTCTCGGCCGGGATTTGAAACCGGGACCTTCCGCTTGCCGGGCGACTGCTCTTACCACTGAGCTAACGAGATAGATGATTTTCTTTCTTGCATTTATCAAATTTGTAACTAGCCTACTAAGCCACTTTTTCTTTCAGCTGGCATTAACCAGTAACGATGAAAGCGCACAAATAAACAGTAAATTCAATTTTATTTATTTTTCGCGCGGACGGGAATCGAACCTACACTTGTTAGAGTCGGTCAATGATGGAGAAAGAAGAACTTTAAGAACTTTTATTTTCAATGATTCTAAATCAAATTTATAAATACAAGAAGAAAACACAACCGCCTCGTCCGGGATTTGAAACCGGACCTTCCGTTTGCCGGACGACTGCTCTTACCACTGAGCTAACGAGACAGATGATTTTCCTTCTTGCATTTATCAAATTTGTAACTAGCCTACTAAGCCACGTTTGCTTTCAGCTGGCATTAACCAGTAACGATGAAAGCGCACAAATAAATTGTAAATTCAATTTTATTTATTCTTTCCGCGGACGGGAATCGAACATACACTTGTTAGAATCGGTCGATGATGGAAAAAGAAGAATTTTAAGAAATTTTATTTTTAATGATTCTAAATCAAATTTATAAATACAAGAAGAAAAAACACCTCGTCCGGGATGTGAAACCGGGACCTTCCGCTTGCAAATAGCCTACTAAGCCACGTTTGCTTTCAGCTGGCATTAACCAGTAACGATGAAATCGCACAAGTAAATTGTAAATTCAATTTTATTTATTTTTCCCGCGGACGGGAATCGAACCTACACTTGTTAGATTCGGTCAATGATGGAGAAAGAAGAATTTTAAGAACTTTTATTTTTAATGATTCTAAATCAAATTTATAAATACAAGAAGAAAAATCAAACGCCTCGTCCGGGATATGAAACCGGACCTTCCGCTTGCCGGGCGACTGCTCTTACCACTGAGCTGACGAGACAGATGATTTTCCCTCTTGCATTTATCAAATTTGTAACTAGCCTACTAAGCCACGTTTGCTTTCAGCTGGCATTAACCAGCAACGATGAAAGCGCACAAATAAACAGTAAATTCAATTTTATTTATTTTTCCCGCGGACGGGAATCGAACCTGCACTTGTAAGAATCGGTCAATGATGGAGAAAGAAAAATTTTAAGAACTTTCATTTTTAATGATTCTAAAGCAAGTTTATAAATACAAGTATAAAAAACAACCGCCTTGCCCGGGATTTGAAACCGGGTCCTTCCGCTTGCCGGGCGACTGCTCTTACCACTGAGCTAACGAGATAGATGATTTTCCTTCTTGCATTTATCAAATTTGTAACTAGCCTGCTAAGCCACGTTTGTTTTCAGCTGGCATTAACCAGTAACGATGAAAGCGCACAAATAAATTGTAAATTCAACTTTATTTATTTATGCCGCGGACGGGAATCGAACCTGCACTTGTTACAATCGGTCAATGATGGAGAAAGAGGAATTTTAAGAACTTTTATTTTTAATGATTCTAAATCAAATTTATAAATACAAGAAGAAAAGGCAACCGCCTCGTCCGGGATTTGAAATCGGGACCTTCCGCTTGCCGGGCCGCTGCTCTTACCAGTGAGCTAACGAGACAGATGATTTTCCTTCTTGCATTTATCAAATTTGTAACTAGCCTACTAAGCCACGTTTGCTTTCAGCTGGCATTAACCAGGAATGATGATAGCGCACAAATGAATTGTAAATTCAATTTTATTTATTTTTCCCGCGGACGGGAATCGAACCTACACTTGTTAGAATCGGTCAATGATGGAGAAAGAAGAATTTTAGGAACTTTTATTTTTAATGATTCTAAATCAAATGTATAAATACAAGAAGAACAAACCACTCGTCCGGGATTTGAATCCGGGGCCGTCCGCTTGCCGGGCGACTGCTCTGACCACTGAGCTAACCAGACAGATGACTTTCCTTCTTGCATTTATCAAATTTTTAACTAGCCTACTGAGCCACGATTGCTTTCAGCTGGCCTTAACCAGTAACGATGAAAGCGCACAAATGAATTGTAAATTCAATTTTATTTATTTTTCCCGCGGACGGGAATCGAACCTACACTTGTTAGAATCGGTCAATGATGGAGAAAGAAGAATTTTTACAACTATTATTTTTAATGATTCTAAATCAAATTTATAAATACAAGAAGAAAAAACACCTCGTCCGGGATTTGAAACCGGGACCTTCCGCTTGCCGGGCGACTGCTCTTACCACTTGTTTTCAGCTGGCATTAACCAGTAACGATGAAAGCGCACAAATAAGTTGTAAATCCAATTTTATTTATTTTTCCCGCGGACGGGAATCGAACCTACACTTGTTAGAATCGGTCAATGATGGAGAAAGAAGAGTTTTAAGAACTTTTATTTTTAATGATTCTAAATCAAATTTATAAATACAAGAAGAAAACACAACCGATTCGTCCGGGATTTGAAACCGGACCTGCCGCTTGCCGGGCGACTGCTCTTACCACGCTCTTACCACTGAGCTAACGAGATAGATGATTTTCCTTCTTACCTTTATCAAATTTGTAACTAGCCTACAAAGCCATGTTTGCTTTCAGGTGGCACTAACCAGTAACGATGAAAGCGCACAAATAAATTGTAAATTCAATTTTATTTATTTTTCCCGCGGACGGGAATCGAAACTACACTTGTTAGAATCGGTCAATGATAGAGAAAGAAGAATTTTAAGAACTTTTATTTTTAATGATTCTAAATCAAATTTATAAATACAAAAAGAAAAAACAATCGCCTCGTCCGGGATTTGAAACCGGGACCTTCCGCTTGCCGGGCGACTGCTCTTACCAGTGGGCTAACGAGACAGATGATTTTCCTTCTTGCATTTATCACATTTTTAACTTGCCTACTGAGCCACGTTTGCTTTCAGCTGGCATTAACCAGTAACGATGAAAGCGCACAAATAAATTGTAAATTCAACTTTATTTATTTTTCCCGCGGACGGGAATCGAACCTACAATTGTTAGAATCGGTCAATGATGGAGAAGGAAGAATTTTAAGAACTTTTATTTTTAATGCTTCTAAGTCAAATTATAAATACAATAAGAAAAAATAACCGTCTCGGGCGGGATTTGAAACCGGGACCTTCCGCTTGCCGGGCGACTGCTCTTACCACTGAGCTAACGAGACAGATGACTTTCCTTCTTGCATTTATCAAATTTGTAACTAGCCTACTAAGCCACGTTTGCTTTCAGCTGGCATTAACCAGTAACGATGAAAGCGCACAAATAAACAGTAAATTCAATTTTATTTATTTTTCCCGCGGACGGGAATCGAACCTGCACTTGTAAGAATCGGTCAATGATGGAGAAAGAAAAATTTTAAGAACTTTCATTTTTAATGATTCTAAAGCAAGTTTATAAATACAAGTATAAAAAACAACCGCCTTGCCCGGGATTTGAAACCGGGACCTTCCGCTTGCCGGGCGACTGCTCTTACCACTGAGCTAACGAGATAGATGATTTTCCTTCTTGCATTTATCAAATTTGTAACTAGCCTACTAAGCCACGTTTGCTTTCAGCTGGCATTAACCAGTAACGATGAAAGCGCACAAATAAACAGTAAATTCAATTTTATTTATTTTTCGCGCGGACGGGAATCGAACCTACACTTGTTAGAGTCGGTCAATGATGGAGAAAGAAGAACTTTAAGAACTTTTATTTTTAATGATTCTAAATAAAATTTATAAATACAAGAAGAAAACACAACCGCCTCGTCCGGGATTTGAAACCGGACCTTCCGTTTAAAAATAAAATTGAATTTACAATTTATTTGTGCGCTTTCATCGTTACTGGTTAATGCCAGCTGAAAGCAAACGTGGCTTAGTAGGCTAGTTACAAATTTGATAAATGCAAGAACGAAAATCATCTGTCTGGACGACTGCTCTTACCACTGAGCTAACGAGACAGATGATTTTCCTTCTTGCATTTATCAAATTTGTAACTAGCCTACTAAGCCACGTTTGCTTTCAGCTGGCATTAACCAGTAACGATGAAAGCGCACAAATAAATTGTAAATTCAATTTTATTTATTTTTCCCGCGGACGGGAATCGAACCTACACTTGTTAGAATCGGTCAATGATGGAGAAAGAAGAATTTTAAGAACTTTTATTTTTAATGATTCTAAATCAAATTTATAAATAGAAGAAGAAAAAACAAACGCCTCGTCCGGGATATGAAACCGGACCTTCCGCTTGCCGGGCGACTGCTCTTACCACTGAGCTGACGAGACAGATGATTTTCCTTCTTGCATTTATCAAATTTGTAACTAGCCTACTAAGCCACGTTTGCTTTCAGCTGGCATTAACCAGTAACGATGAAAGCGCACAAATAAATTGTAAATTCAATTTTATTTATTTTTCCCGCGGACGGGAATCGTATCTACATTTGTTAGAATCGGTCAATGATGGAGAAAGAAGAATTTTAAGAACTTTTACTTTTAATGATTCTAAATCAAATGTATAAATACAAGAAGAAAAAACACCTCGTACGGGATTTGAATCCGGGACCTTCCGATTGCCGGGCGACTGCTCTTACCACTTGTTTTCAGCTGGCATTAACCAGTAACGATGAAAGCGCACAAATATGTTGTAAATCCAATTTTATTTATTTTTCCCGCGGACAGGAATCGAACCTACACTTGTTAGAATCGGTCAATGATGGAGAAAGAAGAATTTTAAGAACTTTTATTTTTAATGATTCTAAATCAAATTTATAAATACAAGAAGAAAAAACAACCGCCTCGTCCGGGATTTGAAACCGGACCTTCCGCTTGCCAGGCGACTGCTCTTACCACGCTCTTACCACTGAGCTAACGAGATAGATGATTTTCCTTCTTGCCTTTATCAAATTTGTAACTAGCCTACAAAGCCACGTTTGCTTTCAGCTGGCACTAACCAGTGACGATGAAAGCGCACAAATAAATTGTAAATCCAATTTTATTTATTTTTCCCGCGGAAGGGAATCGAACCTACACTTGTTAGAATCGGTCAATGATGGAGAAAGAAGAATTTTTAGAACTTTTATTTTTAATGATTCTAAATCAAATGTATAAATACAAGAAGAAAAAACACCTCGTCCGGGATTTGAATCCGGGACCTTCCGCTTGCCGGGCGACTGCTCTTACCGCTGAGCTAACGAGACAGATGATTTTCTTCTTGCATTTATCAAATTTGTAACTAGCCTACTAAGCCACGTTTGCTTTCAGCTGGCATTAACCAGTAACGATGAAAGCGCACAAATAAATTGTAAATTCAATTTTATTTATTTTTCCCGCGGACGGGAATCGAACCTACACTTGTTAGAATCGGTCAATGATGGAGAAAGAAGAACTTTAAAAACTTTTATTTTTAATGATTCTACATCAAATTTATAAATACAAGAAAAAAACACAACCGCCTCGTCCGGGATTTGAAACCGGGACCTTCCGTTTGCCGGGCGACTGCTGTTACCACTGAGCTAACGAGACAGATGATTTTCCTTCTTGCATTTATCAAATTTGTAACTAGCCTGCTAAGCCACGTTTGCTTTCAGCTGGCATTAACCAGTAACGATGAAAGCGCACAAATAAATTATAAATTCAATTTTAGTTATTTTTTCCGCGGACGGGAATCAAACCTATACTTGTTAGAATCGGTCAATGATGGAGAAAGAAGAATTTTAAGAACTTTTATTTTTATTGATTCTAAATCAAATTTATAAATACAAGAAGAAAAAACAAACGACTCGTCCGGGATTTGAAACCGGGATCTTCCGTTTGCCGGGCGACTGCTCTTACCACTGAGCTAACGAGACAGATGGTTTTCCTTGTTGCATTTATCAAATTTATAACTAGCCTACTAAGCCACGTTTGCTTTCAGCTGGCATTAACAAGTAACGATGAAAGCGCACAAATATATTGTAAATTCAATTTTATTTATTTTTCCCGCGGACGGGAATCGAACCTACACTTGTTAGAATCGGTCAATGATGGAGAAAGAAGAATTTTAAGAACTTTTATTTTTAATGATTCTAAATCAAATTTATAAATACAAGAAGAAAAAACAAACGCCTCGTCCGGGATTTGAAACCGGGACCTTCCGCTTGCCGGGCGACTGCTCTTACCACTGAGCTAACGAGACAGATGATTTTCCTTATTGCATTTATCAAATTTGTAACTAGCCTACTAAGCCACGTTTGCTTTCAGCTGGCATTAACCAGTAACGATGAAAGCGCACAAATAAATTGTAAATTCAATTTTATTTATTTTTCCCGCGGACGGGAATCGAACCTACACTTGTTAGAATTGGTCAATGATGGAGAAAGAAGAATTGTAAGAACTTTTATTTTTAATGATTCTAAATCAAATTGATAAATACAAGAAGAAAAAACAAACGCCTCGTCCGGGATTTGAAACCGGGAACTTCCGCTTGCCGGGCGACTGCTCTTACCACTGAGCTAACGAGACAGATGATTTTCCTTATTGCATTTATCAAATTCGTAACTAGCCTACTAAGCCACGTTTGCTTTCAGCTAGAAATAACCAGTAACGATGAAAGCGCACAAATAAATTGTATATTCAATTTTATTTATTTTTCCCGCGGACGGGAATCGAACCTACACTTGTTAGAATCGGTCAATGATGGAGAAAGAAAAATTTTAGGAACTTTTATTTTTAATGATTCTAAAGCACATTTATAAATACAAGTCGAAAAAACAACCGCCTTGTTCGGGATTTGAAACCCCTTCCGCTTGCCGGGCGACTGCTCTTACCACTGAGCTAACGAGATAGATGATTTTCCTTCTTGCATTTATCAAATTTGTAACTAACCTACTAAGCCACGTTTGCTTTCAGCTGGCATTAACCAGTAACGATGAAAGCGCACAAATAAATTGTAAATTCAATTTCATTTATTTTTCCCGCGGACGGGATTCGAACCTACACTTGTTAGAATCAGTCATTGATGGAGAAAGAAGAATTTTAAGAACTTTTATTTTTAATGATTCTAAATCAAATTTATAAATACAAGAAGAAAAAACAACCGCCTCGTCCGGGATTTGAAACCGGGAGCTTCAGCTTGTAACTAGCCTACTAAGCCACGTTTGCTTTCAGCTGGCATTAACCAGTAACGATGAAAGCGCACAAATAAATTGTAAATTCAATTTTATTTATTTTTCCCGCGGACGGGAATCGAACCTACACTTGTTAGAATTGGTCAATGATGGAGAAAGAAGAATTTTAAGAACTTTTATTTTTAATGATTCTAAATCAAATTTATAAATACAAGAAGGAAAAACAACCGACTCCTCGTCCGGTATTTGAAACCGGGAACTTCCGCTTGTAACTAGCCTACTAAGCTACGTTTGCTTTCAGCTGGCATTAACCAGTAACGATGAAAGCGCACAAACAAATTGTAAATTCAATTTTATTTATATTTCCCGCGGACGGGAATCGAACCTACACTTGTTAGAATCGGTCAATGATGGAGAAAGAAAAATTTTAGGAACTTTTATTTTTAATGATTCTAAAGCACATTTATAAATACAAGTCGAAAAAACAACCGCCTTGTTCGGGATTTGAAACCCCTTCCGCTTGCCGGGCGACTGCTCTTACCACTGAGCTAACGAGATAGATGATTTTCCTTCTTGCATTTATCAAATTTGTAACTAACCTACTAAGCCACGTTTGCTTTCAGCTGGCATTAACCAGTAACGATGAAAGCGCACAAATAAATTGTAAATTCAATTTCATTTATTTTTCCCGCGGACGGGATTCGAACCTACACTTGTTAGAATCAGTCATTGATGGAGAAAGAAGAATTTTAGGAACTTTTATTTTTAATGATTCTAAAGCACATTTATAAATACAAGTCGAAAAAACAACCGCCTTGTTCGGGATTTGAAACCCCTTCCGCTTGCCGGGCGACTGCTCTTACCACTGAGCTAACGAGATAGATGATTTTCCTTCTTGCATTTATCAAATTTGTAACTAACCTACTAAGCCACGTTTGCTTTCAGCTGGCATTAACCAGTAACGATGAAAGCGCACAAATAAATTGTAAATTCAATTTCATTTATTTTTCCCGCGGACGGGATTCGAACCTGCACTTGTTAGAATCAGTCATTGATGGAGAAAGAAGAATTTTAAGAACTTTTATTTTTAATGATTCTAAATCAAATTTATAAATACAAGAAGAAAAAACAACCGCCTCGTCCGGGATTTAAAATCGGGATCTTCCGCTTGCCGGGCGACTGCTCTTACCACTGAGCTAACGAGACAGATGATTTTCCTTCTTGCATTTATCAATTTTGTAACTAGCCTACTAAGATACGATTGCTTTCAGCTGGCATTAACCAGGAACGATGAAAGCGCACAAATAAATTGTAAATTCAATTTTATTTATTTTTCCCGCGGACGGGAATCGAACCTACACTTGTTAGAATCGGTCAATAATGGAGAAAGAAAAATTTTAGGAACTTTTATTTTTAATGATTCTAAAGCACATTTATAAATACAAGTCGAAAAAACAACCGCCTTGTTCGGGATTTGAAACCCCTTCCGCTTGCCGGGCGACTGCTCTTACCACTGAGCTAACGAGATAGATGATTTTCCTTCTTGCATTTATCAAATTTGTAACTAACCTACTAAGCCACGTTTGCTTTCAGCTGGCATTAACCAGTAACGATGAAAGCGCACAAATAAATTGTAAATTCAATTTCATTTATTTTTCCCGCGGACGGGATTCGGACCTACACTTGTTAGAATCAGTCATTGATGGAGAAAGAAGAATTTTAAGAACTTTTATTTTTAATGATTCTAAATCAAATTTATAAATACAAGAAGAAAAAACAACCGCCTCGTCCGGGATTTGAAACCGGGAGCTTCAGCTTGTAACTAGCCTACTAAGCCACGTTTGCTTTCAGCTGGCATTAACCAGTAACGATGAAAGCGCACAAATAAATTGTAAATTCAATTTTATTTATTTTTCCCGCGGACGGGAATCGAACCTACACTTGTTAGAATTGGTCAATGATGGAGAAAGAAGAATTTTAAGAACTTTTATTTTTAATGATTCTAAATCAAATTTATAAATACAAGAAGGAAAAACAACCGACTCCTCGTCCGGTATTTGAAACCGGGAACTTCCGCTTGTAACTAGCCTACTAAGCTACGTTTGCTTTCAGCTGGCATTAACCAGTAACGATGAAAGCGCACAAACAAATTGTAAATTCAATTTTATTTATATTTCCCGCGGACGGGAATCGAACCTACACTTGTTAGAATCGCTCAATGAAGAAGATAGAAGAATTTTAAGAACTTTTATTTTTATGGTTCTAAATCAAATTGATAAATACAAGAAGAAAAAACAAACGCCTCGTCCGGGATTTGAAACCGGGACCTTCCGCTTGCCGGGCGACTGCTCTTACCACTGAGCTAACGAGACAGATGATTTCCTTATTGCATTTATCAAATTTATAGCTAGCCTACTAAGCCACGATTGCTTTCAGCTGGCAATAACCAGTAACGATGAAAGCGCACAAATAAACAGTAATTTCAATTTTATTTATTTTTCCCGCGGACGGGAATCGAACCTACGCTTGTTAAAATCGGTCAATGATGGAGAAAGAAGAATTTTTAGAACTTTTATTTTTAATGATTCTAAATCAAATTTATAAATACAAGAGGAAAAAACAACCGCCTCGTCCGGGATTTGAAATCGGGACCTTCCGCTTGAAACTAGCCATCTAAGCCACTTTTTGCTTTCTGTTGTCTTTAACCAGAAACGTTGAAAGCGCACAAATAAATTGTAAATTCAATTTTATTTATTTTTCCCGCGGACGGGAATCGAACCTGCACTTGTTAGAATCGGTCGATGATGGAGAAAGAAGAACTTTAACAACTTTTATTTTTAATGATTCTAAATCAAATTTATAAATACAAGAAGAAAAAGCAACCGCCTCGTCCGGGATTTGAAATCGGGACCTTCCGCTTGCCGGGCGACTGCTCTTACCACTGAGCTAACGAGACAGATGATTTTCCTTCTTGCATTTATCAAATTTGTAACTAGCCTACTAAGCCACGATTGCTTTCAGCTGGCAATAACCAGTAACGATGAAAGCGCACAAATAAACAGTAATTTCAATTTTATTTATTTTTCCCGCGGACGGGAATCGAACCTACGCTTGTTAGAATCGGTCAATGATGGAGAAAGAAGAATTTTAAGAACTTTTATTTTTAATGATTCTAAATCAAATTTATAAATACAAAAAAAAAGCAACCGCCTCGTCCGGGATTTGAAATCGGGACCTTCCGCTTGCCGGGCGACTGCTCTTACCACTGAGCTAACGAGACAGATGATTTTCCTTCTTGCATTTATCAAATTTGTAACTAGCCTACTAAGCCACGTTTGCTTTCAGCTGGCATTAACCAGTAACGATGAAAGCGCAAAAATAAATTGTAAATTCAATTTTATTTATTTTTCCCGCGGACGGGAATCGAACCTACACTTGTTAGAATCGGTCAATGATGGAGAAAGAAGAACTTTAAGAACTTTTATTTTTAATGATTCTAAATCAAATTTATAAATACAAGAAGATATCACAACCGCCTCGTCCGGGATTTGAATCCGGGACCTTCCGCTTGCCGGGCGACTGCTCTTACCGCTGAGCTAACGAGACAGATGATTTTCTTCTTGCATTTATCAAATTTGTAACTACCTACTAAGCCACTTTTGGTTACAGCTGGCATTAACCAGTAACGATGAAAGCGCACAAATAAATTGTAAATTCAATTTTATTTATTTTTCCCGCGGACGGGATTCGAGCCTACACTTGCTAGAATCGGTCAATGATGGAGAAAGAAGAATTTTAAGAACTTTTATTTTTAATGATGCTAAATCAAATTTATAAATACAAGAAGGAAAAACAATCGCCTCGTCCGGGATTTGAAACCGGGACCTTCCGCTTGCCGGGCGACTGCTCTTACCACTGAGCTAAGGAGACAGATGATTTTCCTTCTTGCATTTATCAAATTTGTAACTAGCCTACTAAGCCACGTTTGCTTTCAGCTGGCATTAACCAGTAACGATGAAAGCGCACAAATTTTATTTATTTTTCCCGCGGACGGGAATCGAACCTACACTTGTTAGAATCGGTTAATGATGGAGAAAGAAAAATTTTAAGAACTTTTATTTTTAATGATTCTAAAGCAAATTTATAAATACAAGAAGGACAAACAACCGCCTCGTCCGGGATTTGAAACCGGGACCTTCCGTTTGCCGGGCGACGGCTCTTACCACTGAGCTCACGAGATAGATGATTTTCCTTCTTGCATTTATCAAATTTGTAACAAGCCTACTAAGACACGTTTGCTTTCAGCTGGCATTAACCAGTAACGATGAAAGCGCACAAATAAATTGTAAATTCAATTTTATTTATTTTTCCCGCGGACGGGAATCGAACCTAAACTTGTTAGAATCGGTCAATGATGGAGAAAGAAGAACTTTAAAAAGTTTTATTTTTAATGATTCTAAATAATTTTTATAAATACAAGAAGAAGAAAACACAACCGCCTCGTCCGGGATTTGAAACCGGGACCTTCCGTTTGCCGGGCGAATGCTCTTACCACTGAGCTAACGAGGCAGATGATTTTCCTTCTGGCATTTATCAAATTTGTAACTAGCCTACTAAGCCACGTTTGCTTTCAGTTGGCATTAACCAGTAACGATGAAAGCGCACAAATAAATTGTAAATTCAATTTGATTTATTTTTCCCGCGGACGGGAATCGAACCTACACTTCTTAGAATCGGTCAATGATGGAGAAAGAAAAATTTTAGGAACTTTTATTTTTAATGATTCTAAAGCAAATTTATAAATACAAGTCGAAAAAACAACCGCCTTGTCCGGGATTTGAAATCGGGACCTTCCGCTTGCCGGGCGACTGCTCTTACCACTGAGCTAACGAGACAGATGATTTTCCGTCTTGCATTTATCAAATTTGTAACTAGACTACTAAGCAACGTTTGCTTTTAGCTGGCATTAAGCAGGAACGATGAAAGCGCACAAATAAATTGTAAATTCAATTTTATTTATTTTTCCCGAGGACGGGAATCGAACCTGCACTTGTTAGAATCGGTCAATGATGGAGAAAGAAGAATTTTAAGAACTATTATTTTAATGATTCTAAATCAAATACAAGAAGAAAAAGCAACCGCCTCGTCCGGGATTTGAAATCGGGACCTTCCGCTTGCCGGGCGACTGCTCTTACCACTGAGCTAAAGAGACAGATGATTTTCCTTCTTGCATTTATCAAATTTGTAACTACCCTACTAAGCCACGTTTGCTTTCAGCTGGCATTAACCAGGAACGATGAAAGCGCACAAATAAATTGTAAATTCAATTTTATTTATTTTTCCCGCGGACGGGAATCGAACCTACACTTGTTAGAATCGGTCAATGATGGAGAAAGAAAATTTTAGGAACTTTTATTTTTAATGATTCTAAAGCAAATTTATAAATACAAGTCGAAAAAACAACCGCCTTGTCCGGGATTTGAAACCGGGACCTTCCGCTTGTAACTAGCCTACTAAGCCACGTTTGCTTTCAGCTGGCATTAACCAGGAACGATGAAAGCGCACAAATAAATTGTAAATTCATTTTTATTTATTTTTCCCGCGGACGGGAATCGAACCTACACTTGTTAGAATCGGTCAATGATGGAGAAAGAAAATTTTAGGAACTTTTATTTTTAATGATTCTAAAGCAAATTTATAAACACAAGTCGAAAAAACAACCGCCTTGTCCGGGATTTGAAACCGCGACCTTCCGCTTGCCGGGCGACTGCTCTTACCACTGAGCTAACGAGATAGATGATTTTCCTTCTTGCATTTATCAAATTTGTAACTAGCCTACTAAGCCACGTTTGCTTTCAGCTGGCATTAGCCAGTAACGATGAAAGCGCACAAATAAATTGTAAATTCAATTTTATTTATTTTTCCCGGGAATCGAACCTACACTTGTTGGAATCGGTCAATGATGGAGAAAGAAGAATTTTAAGAACTTTTATTTTTAATGATTCTAAATCAAATTTATAAATACAAGAAGAAAAAACAACCGCCTCCTCGTCCGGTATTTGAAACCGGGACCTTCCGCTTGTAACTAGCCTACTAAGCCACGTTTGCTTTCAGCCGGCATTAACCAGTAACGATGAAAGCGCACAAATAAATTGTAAATTCAATTTTATTTATTTTTCCCGCGGACGTGAATCGAACCTACTCTTGTTAGAATCGGTCAATGATGGAGAAAGAAGAATTTTAAGAACTTTTAATTTTAATGATTCTAAATCAAATTTATAAATACAAGAAGAAAACACAACCGCCTCGTCCGGGATTTGAAACCGGGACCTTCCGTTTGCCGGGCGACTGCTCTTACCACTGAGCTAACGAGACAGATGATTTTCCTTATTGCATTTATCAAATGTGTAACTAGCCTACTAAGCCACGTTTGCTTTCAGCTGGCATTAACCAGTAACGATGAAAGCGCACAAATAAAAAGTAATTTCAATTTTATTTATTTTTCCCGCGGACGGGAATCGAACCTACGCTTGTTAGAATCGGTCAATGATGGAGAAAGAAAAATTTTTAAGAACTTTTATTTTTAATGATTCTAAATCAAATTGATAAATACGAGAAGAAAAAACAAACGCCTCGTCCGAGATTTGAAACCGGGACCTTCCTTTTGCCGGGAGACTGCTCTTACCACTGGGCTAACGAGACAGATGATTTTCCTTCTTGCATTTATCAAATTTGTAACTAGCCTACTGTCGTGACCCAATATTCAGTTGGTGCAATTGTGACATCACGACTCAAGCTAGCAGCAAATGCACAAGTAATTAAATGATTTGCAATAACTAAGCATTTTACTTCGCGCAGTGAAATGCTTGGCGATTGCGAATTGTTTACTTGTAAACTGCCGCATCCACTGCTGTATGTAACTGGGCATTGAGTCATGGTTAAGTAATTCACTTCGCATAGTGAAATACTCAGCTGGGCTCACTGTTTGTTTACATACAGTATTGGGGGCTCCCGCTGTCGGCAGTGATTAGCGTAATACTTTATAATTATGATTGCAAGGTATTGCGCTGGTCACTGGGTCAAAGTCGCTTCCGCCTAATTGAATGGAGGTGAGCACGGTCGATTCTCTAGATCAGTTAGTTCAGTTAGAAGTTTGGTATTATTAAAGATAGCGGTTCGGTATCTTTGGAGTCAGTTGTAATTAGAGAGTTAAATCAGACGTATCAATCACGGGTGATACGCCTCTTAATTTATATCGTCGTTTAATTAAAGTAATAAAGTTGTTGTCCAATTGACTTACGCGAGTTTTTAATTGTTTTCCCTGGATTGCTTTGGGACACGATAATTTGGCGCAGCCGGATAAAAAGTAGGTAAGTGTTATTGAGTGAAATAATTCATTTCAATTAATTTTTTTTTTATTTGTTGGGAGTAAAGCTTATTAGCTGCTCCATATTTTTGGGAATTGTGGGAGTTATGCTTTTTTAGCTGCTCCGGTTTTTTGTATTTTATAGGAGTAAAGCTTTTTTTAGCTGCTCCATTTTTTTAAGTGTGGGAGTAACGCTTTTTTTTAGCCGCTCCGTTTTTTTTTTGGGTGGGGGAGTAACGCATTTTTAGCGGCTCCGTTGTGCTGTATTCTTGTGGGAGTTAATTTTTTTTAGCTGCTCCAGTTTTAGGCTAATTTTCTTTACAGGTTAAAGTATGCAGAAAGGTAAAGAAAAAGGGTATAAATAGTGGTGATTGTTGTTGCGTGAGATTGTTGTTGGCTAGGTTGTCTGAGTTTTATGAAATGTATAGTGTGAAAGTGTAGTATGCAAAAGGAGTAGCTTTAGCAGTTTAGTAGATTAAGTAAGTAAAGTCTAATTTTTCGGAATGTACGGCGTATTAAGGGTTATAATTTTGGTCATTGGGAAGTTGTCAAACCCTAGGTAAATTTAAGGTATTCGCGGGTATTCGGGCGTTAAACTTGGAAGTAGGTCCGGAGAAATATTGAATATTAGGAAAGAACATTATTGAAACACCGTAGAAAAGTTCAAGATTTTGTGTTTAGAGTTTTTAGCAATTAGTTACAGTCTAGGAGAAGTGTTTGAGAGTTAAGTGTAAATTAGATAATGACTATAGATGTCAGTGGGAAGAAGTAACGTGCTAACGAGGGAAGAATTGTTTTGAGTTAAGGATCAGGAAAAGGAATTGGAAACCAGAACGCAGGAATTGAAGGAGTGCCAGCTGATATTACAACATTACGAACAGGATTGGCGGTACCTAGAAAGCATCTAACGGATGAATTAAAGAAACGATTGCCGAGTGAAGACCTGAATAAGTTTCTGGAGGAAATAAATGAGGCTACAGTGAAAAGCACAAAGGAGTGATAACGTCTACCTTTGAAGTAATTGGTAGAATTGAGAAAGAAACTGATCAAGCGTTGAATGAAAACAAACAGGAAAACAGGGCTTTAAAAGGAACTATAAAGTCTTTAGAAAGGCAATTGGAGGAGGCAGAAAAAACCGCCACTGAACTAGACCAAGAATTAGGAGTCGCACCATTATCACAAGAAGAGGGTCTAGTTCGAGGGATTTTTAAGAAGTGGTCAACCAAGAAATTGCTATTCCACGAACGGCAGCGAGAAGAAAGAGCGAGTACTTCAGGGCAAGAAGAAATTTTGAAAGCTAAACAGCAGACCTTAGCAAAGATGAGTGAAGACCAAGTTTCGAAAGAAAAAGACTCAGAGAAACCAGCAAGGAAAACCATGGCTGATGCTTATGATAAAGGCATGGACTTGGTGTCCAGATACATACCCACGTTTTCTGGAGAAAGAACGCCAAAACTGTCGAAGGAAGTTCACCGTTTCCTGAGCTGCTGCAAAGATCTTTACGATCGTTTAAAGGCCGAGGAACAGCCCATCTTCATGAAATGTGTAAGATATCGGTTGTTAGACGACGCATATTATCTAGTAAGCTCGGAGGAGCCGAAGGATTTTGAGGCATTGCAGCAGACAATTCAAACGGCCTATATGCCAAAAAATCGTACTGTGATCTCCGAGCTGAAATGATAGCATGCGTTCAAAGGCCCGGTGACGACATAAAAGACTATGCGGATAGACTTAAGGAGCTACTGTGTCAAATTAAGGCGGCAGTTTCGGCTAAGTATCCAGACAAAGACGGGGGATTGATAGCGGAACTTGAGGCAGACGCGGTGGCAACGTTCAAGGCGGGTGTTATGCAGCAGACTACTCAGCTATATTTGGCGGGACGCAAATTTCGATCTCTGGATGAAGCACGTGAGGAGGCCGACTACTTTGAGATGGATGCTAGGAGACTTAAAATTAAGGTACCAGGGGTATGGAAAAAAACACCAGAATATTACAGAGAATCATCACAGGAAGGAGGGATGACCAGTAATTTTAATGTTGAAAGACAGAGACAGTCCCACATACCTTTTCCATAGATACGGAGGCCAAACCAATCAGGAAGGAACTGGGAAATTCCGGCTAGGGCAGCATAACAGCCCAGAGTTGTCAAATGCTTCAAATGCGGTCAACCTGGACACATTGCGAGAGAGTGCCAACAAGTTCCTTTCTGTACGGGATGTCAGGAATATGCGCACGTGATATCCAATTGCCAAATTTATCACGTCAGAGTAGCCAACTGTGCAGCTAGCATTCAAGATAACTGCCATTCAGGAAGGGAGGGGCTGTATTGCAAATTCTGCCGAACACGTGACCATTACACGGATATCTGCGTAAAGAAGTATTTAGCAGATAGAGAAGAAGAAAAATTGACTTCCAGTAATAAATTTGTCATCACAGTGCCATCAGACATAGCTTTAGAACGCAACTTTACGCTTTTAATCGACACTGGGTCTACGTGTAGTTTGATTAAAATTAATAGAATAAAAAGAAGTACACCGATACAAACACATCAGAAAATACAAATTGGAGGACTGTTTGGATTTGTTAGGAACTCCATAGGCACTTGTGAGGCGAATTTGCTTATAGATAACAGTCAGCAGGCCTGTCGATTTAACGCCATAGGCGACACAGATTCAATTCCAGCAGACGGTATCCTTGGGATGGATTTCCCCAGTGATAGAGCTGTTATCGACTTCTTGAGGAGGAAATTGTGGATACAAGGTGCTGACGCAGAAGAAGAAAGTGCCGTTTGTGGGAACGTCGCCGCTAGTGGAGAAGTTGTGACGACTGCTTTGCATTGTTATAGTCTAGAAAATCCTTCACAAGACAGAGTAGAGGAGGGTCGAATTAATGTGGCAATAACCCAGACAGCAAAGGGAAAGGTATAACATGCAATGTAGAGCCCGCTTCAAGACTCGGAGAGAAGAGCACACCAATATGGCAGAAGACCTGGAACACATCTGAGGACAGTGCGGGACTTGATAAGGTAAGAAATGAAGAAGTCAATAATGGAAGTAGGACACAACATAGGTATTACGGGTATAGCGGAAATAAGCTGGGAGATGGACCTGCATTTGTTAGAATCGCGAATGCAAGAGCCTACCCTGTCAAAACCATGAACTCCTCGCACGAATGGCACGGACCTCGTAAGTATCCTAAACGATCTGGATGGCGCTATAATGGTAGGAACAATTGTTATCCTCAACTAGGGAATGTCCAGGGGATTCTGCAAAAAGGTAGGTTTAAATCGCAGGGAGATAAAAGGAAGCCCGATAGGACAGAAGTCCATCAAGGCAGAAGGAAAGTAAGGGAACGGAACTTTATTCATGTTGAAAGTTCAACTTTGGCTACAAGTTCAATAAACCCTTACAAGGTAGGTATCGGTTATGACCCAGGAATAGGGGTATGTAATCAAAAAGATTTCCAACAAATTCCCTCTAATTTCAGAAGAAATTCGATGATCGGAGTTTGGTAGTCTGTGGCCAGGAGGAATATGGAAGGAAATATAAGTAACGCAGTGGATCCAATTTAAGGGTAATTTATAAATTAAAAGGTAAGGAGGTAAGCAAATGCTTTTAGGAAGAAGACAGTGAGATTTAAGAACAAGAGAAACTTGAAAAAAAGAGTTATTTAATTACAGGAATTAAAAAAAAAGGAATACCAGATTTAAAAAAAAGATAAGATTGAAAAGAAAAGAAATAAGAGATTAAATAGAAGGAGAAGTTAAACAAAAGAGGAGAAATATTATTTGCCAAAAAAAGGTAGAAGGAAAAAGTTTGTAAATCATTGGCAAAGTTATAAGCAAGATTAGGTTAGAAGAATATATATATGAAAGTGTAAATATAAGAAATAAATATGTAGTAAGTGTTTAAGGCTTAAAACTATAGAATAATGGAAAGACCGAGAATTAGATAAGATTGAGAAATTTATATAAGCAGTGTAAAATAACCTCGACGTAAAGGAAGCAGATGTAGCAGTCGCATCATGACATCAATTTATCCCTGTATAAACTACGTGGAGCAAGCATCAGACCAATAGTGTGGGTGGGAAAATAATGATAAGCACTTGTGAAAACTGAATTTTTCACCGCCGACGACTTTCTTATTTGCAGATAATAACCGAACTCTGAAGATTGATTTCAAAAGCAGGAAGGCACCGATGAAGAAGTAAAAGAACTTCGGGAGGAATCAGAAGTTAGATCTCAACTATAATTACTACGAGAAAAGAATGGTATACTCATCATTTCTCAGTTACACCGACATTGAGATATCTGAGGGATTCAAAGAAGTTAAGCCCCAAGATCATCTAGTTAAATGAAAGGGGTTAAAATTAACGGCAAGATTTTAGTATACTCAAATAAGTCAAGATCAAAGTGAAGCTATATATGGCATCAAATTCAAAACATATCACTGAATAAATCAAAAGATTTGGGAAACAGGCAGAATGCTATGCAGTTGTAGAAAATACATTAGCAGATTCATATAGAGAGAGCAAGTCTATTCCTTCTATGTACGGGTGGACTCTTGATATAATCGAGAGAACTCCATCGTACATTTAGAAATAGTACAAAAAATATCTAACAAGTTAGCGATTCAGAGGTCAATAAGAATGAGCATAGGAAAGGAGGAGCGTCCAGCACGGCTAAAAAGAATAGTGAGCATTCGTATAAGCAAAAAGTCTCAAGCGTAAATTGATGATCCGTTCTACCCAAAATCCCGCTATTGGAAATACATTTTAATAATCCCGTAGAGAGCAGCCCCACAAAGAAAAAGAGGACTTAGTTTATCCCACGGATATGGTCTAGATTTTAGTAGCCCAAGTCAAGACCGAACGCAACGGACCACACTCATCAAGAAGCAGCTTGGAGCAATCACAGTAGTATTAGGGTTATAATGTGTATTACTTGTCGTTGTAAAAATAGAGTATTATAAACGTCAATAGATTTTAGAAGATAATAGGAATCGAATAGGAAATATATTCTAAGAAGGAAAATTTTGTTACGCAGCAGATGAGCTAAAAATTATTAGTGAAAATAAAACAATGTAATCAGAAAGAAGCGATAGAAGAGATCAAAACAAGGAAATAAGGAAATTATAAGAAAGATGTTAGAGTAACATTTGTAAAGGAAAGAAATGAATAAGTAGAAAAGAAAATGGTTTGGAAAGTAAAAAGTGTTAAGTTTATTGGATAAGTCTAGTATATCAAAATTTGCCAATGATTGAGAATGCAAAAGCAAAAGTTAAATGAAATGGATATATTATAAAGTAGTTAAAAGGTAGTAGTAAAAAGATATTGGTTAAAACAATAGTAAAATAAAATAAAAATAAAGTGAATTTTTCAGAAAAATGTATAAAAACGTGAAGATGTAATTAGAAAATTATTAATTATTAATTCAATAAAAAAGAAATGAAATGGATGTAGTAAAAAAAAAAATTTTTGTCAAGACAATTGTAAAAAAAAAGACTAAGCAAAATAAGGTATAAGAAAGAAATTTAGAAAAGATAATTAAATGTAAGAAGAAAATTAGAAAGAAATTAAACGCGCAAAGAAAAAGATCAGAGAAATAACTATATACATAAAAAGCAACATTGTAAAGAAAAGAAACGGATATATGATAAGGTAATTAAAGGAATGAAAAAGAAAAAAGAAACATTGTTGAAAGAAAAATGAGAAAAGAATATAGAAGAATAGAACAGAAATTATATATGAAGTAAAGGATGTACATAAAATGACGTAAAGAATGTAAACCGAACCATAGCTATAAAAATTGTGTAGATCATAGTGAGTATTGTCTCTTAATTTTGGTATAACTTAGTTAAGTTATATATTGTAATCTAACTGAGCACCCCGATCTGATTCCTCTTGGGAATCAGTTTTTCTCAGGGGGGAGGAATGTCGTGACCCAATATTCAGTTGGTGGAATTGTGACATCACGACTCAAGCTAGCAGCAAATGCACAAGTAATTAAACGATTTGCAATAACTAAGCATTTTACTTCGCACAGTGAAATGCTTGGCGATTGCGAATTGTTTACTTGTAAACTGCCGCATCCACTGCTGTATGTAACTGGGCATTGAGTCATGGTTAAGTAATTCACTACGCATAGTGAAATACTCAGCTGGGCTCACTGTTTGTTTACATACAGTATTGGGGGCTCCCGCTGTCGGCAGTGATTAGCGTAATACTTTATAATTATGATTGCAAGGTATTGCGCTGGTCACTGGGTCAAAGTCGCTTCCGCCTAATTGAATGGAGGTGAGCACGGTCGATTCTCTAGATCGGTTAGTTCAGTTAGAAGTTTGGTATTATTAAAGATAGCGGTTCGGTATCTTTGGAGTCAGTTGTAATTAGAGAGTTAAATCAGACGTATCAATCACGGGTGATACGCCTCTTAATTTATATCGTCGTTTAATTAAAGTAATAAAGTTGTTGTCCAATTTACTTACGCGAGTTTTTAATTGTTTTCCCTGGATTGCTTTGGGACACGACACTACTAAGCCACGTTTGCTTTCAGCTGGCATTAACCAGTAACGATGAAAGCGCACAAATAAATTGTAAATTAAATTTTATTTATTTTTCCCGCGGACGGGAATCGAACCTACACTTGTTAGAATCGGTCAATGATGGAGAAAGAAAAATTTTTAAGAACTTTTATTTTTAATGATTCTAAAGCAAATTTATAAATACAAGAAGGAAAAACAACCGCCTCGTCCGGGATTTGAAACCGGGACCTTCCGTTTGCCGGGCGACTGCTCTTACCACTGAGCTAACCAGACAGATGATTTTCCTTCTTGCATTTATCAAATTTGTGACTAGCCTACTAAGCCACGTTTGCTTTCAGTTGGCATTAACCAGTAACGATGAAAGCGCACAAATAAATTGTAAATTCAATTTTATTTATTTTTCCCGCGGACGGGAATCGAACCTACACTTGTTAGAATCGGTCAATGATGTAGAAAGAAAAATTTTTAAGAACTTTTATTTTTAATGATTCTAAAGCAAATTTATAAATACAAGAAGGAAAAACAACCGCCTCGTCCGGGATTTGAAACCGGGACCTTCCGTTTGCCGGGCGACTGCTCTTACCACTGAGCTAACCAGACAGATGATTTTCCTTCTTGCATTTATCAAATTTGTGACTAGCCTACTAAGCCACGTTTGCTTTCAGTTGGCATTAACCAGTAACGATGAAAGCGCACAAATAAATTGTAAATTCAATTTTATTTATTTTTCCCGCGGACGGGAATCGAACCTACACTTGTTAGAATCGGTCAATGATGGAGAAAGAAGAATTTTAAGAACTTTTATTTTTAATGATTCTAAATCAAATTTATAAATACAAGATGAAAAAACAACCGCCTCCTCGTCCGGTATTTGAACCCGGGACCTTCCGCTTGTAACTGGCCTACTAGGCCACGTTTGCTTTCAGCTGGCATTAACCAGTAACGGTGAAAGCGCACAAATAAATTGTAAATTCAATTTTATTTATTTTTCCCGCGGACGGGAAAGGAACCTACACTTGTTAGAATCGGTCAATGATGGAGAAAGAAGAATTTTAAGAACATTTATTTTTAATGATTCTAAATCAAATTTATAAATACAAAAAAAAAAACAACCGCCTCGTCCGGGATTTGAAACCGGGACCTTCCGCTTGTAACTAGCCTACTAAGCCACGTTTGCTTTCAGCTGGCTTTAACCAGAAACGATGAAAGCGCACAAATAAATTGTAAATTCAATTTTATTTATTTTTCCCGCGGACGGGAATCGAACCTACACTTGTAAGAATCGGTCAATGATGGAGAAAGAATAATTTTAAGAACTTTTATTTTTAATGATTCTAAAGCAAATTTATAAATACAAGAAGGAAAAACAACCGCCTCGTCCGGGATTTGAAACCGGGACCTTCCGTTTGCCGGGCGACTGCTCTTACCACTGAGCTAACGAGACAGATGATTTTCCTTCTTGCATTTATCAAATTTGTAACTAGCCTACTAAGCCACGTTTGCTTTCAGCTGGCATTAACCAGTAACAAATTCAATTTTATTTATTTTTCCCGCGGACGGGAATCGAACCTACACTTGTTAGAATCGGTTAATGATGGAGAAAGAAGAACTTTAAAAACTTTTATTTTTAATGATTCTAAATCAAATTTATAAATACAAGAAGAAAACACAACCGCCTCGCCCGGGATTTGAAACCGGGACCTTCCGTTTGTCGGGCGACTGCTCTTACCACTGAGCTAAAGAGACAGATGATTTTCCTTCTTGCATTTATCAAATTTGTAACTAGCCTACTAAGCCACGTTTGCTTTCAGCTGACATTAACCAGTAACGATGGAAGCGCACAAATAAATTGTAAATTCAATTTTATTTATTTTTCCCGCGGACGGGAATCGAACCTACACTTGCTAGAATCGGTCAATGATGGAGAAAGAAGAATTTTAACAACTTTTATTTTTAATGATTCTAAATCAAATTGCTAAATACAAGAAGAAAAAACAAACGCCTCGTCCGGGATTTGAAACCGGGACCTTCCGCTTGCCGGGCGACTGCTCTTACCACTGAGCTAACGAGACAGATGATTTTCCTTATTGCATTTATCAAATTTGTAACTAGCCTACTAAGCCACGTTTGCTTTCAGCTGGCATTAAACAGTAACAATGAAAGCGCACAAATAAACAGTAAATTCAATTTTATTTATTTTTCCCGCGGACGGGAATCGAACCTACACTTGTTAGAATCGGTCAATGATGGAGAAAGAAGAATTTTAATAACTTTTATTTTTAATGATTCTAAATCAAATTGATAAATGCAAGAAGAAAACACAACCGCCTCGGGTCCGGGATTTGAAACCGGGACCTTCCCCTTGCCGGGCGACTGCTCTTACCGTTGAGCTAACGAGACAGATGATTTTCTTCTTGCATTTATCAAATTTGTAACTAGCCTACTAAGCCACGTTTGCTTTCAGCTGGCATTAAACAGTAACGATGAAAACGCACAAATAAACAGTAAATTCAATTTTATTTATTTTTTCCGCGGACGGGAATCGAACCTACACTTGTTAGAATCGGTCAATGATGGAGAAAGAAGAACTTTAAGAACTTTTATTTTTAATGATTCTAAATCAAATTTATATATACAAGAAGAAAACACAACCGACTCGTCCGGGATTTGAAACCGGGACCTTCCGCTTGCCGGGTGACTGCTCTTACCGTTGAGCTAAAGAGACAGAAGATTTTCTTCTTGCATTTATCAAATTTGTAACTAGCCTATTAAGCCACGTTTGCTTTCAGCTGGCATTAACCAGTAACGATGAAAGCGCACAAATAAATTGTAAATTCAATTTTCTTTATTTTTCCCGCGGACGGGAATCGAACCTACACTTGTTAGAATCGGTTAATGATGGAGAAAGAAGAACTTTAAAAACTTTTATTTTTAATGATTCTAAATCAAATTTATAAATACAAGAAGAAAACACAACCGCCTCGTCCGGGATTTGAAACCGGGACCTTCCGCTTGCCGGGCGACTGCTCTTACCACTGAGCTAACGAGACAGATGATTTTCCTTCTTGCATTTATCAAATTTGTAACTAGCCTACTAAGCCACGATTGCTTTCAGCTGGCATTAACCTGGAACGATGAAAGCGCACAAATAAATTGTAAATTCAATTTTATTTATTTTTCCCGCGGACGGGAATCGAACCTACACTTGTTAGAATCGGTTAATGATGGAGAAAGAAAAATTTTAGGAACTTTTATTTTTAATGATTCTAAAGCAAATTTATAAATACAATTCGAAAAAACAACCGCCTTGTCCGGGATTTGAAACCGGGACCTTCCGCTTGCCGGGCGACTGCTCTTACCACTAAGCTAACGAGATAGATGATTTTCCTTCTTGCATTTATCAAATTTGTAACTAGCCTACTAAGCGACCTTTGCTTTCAGCTGGCATTAACCAGTAACGATGAAAGCGCACAAATAAATTGCAAATTCAATTTTATTTATTTTTCCCGCGGACGGGAATCGAACCTACACTTGTTAGAATCGGTCAATGATGGAGAAAGAAGAACTTTAAGAACTTTTATTTTTAATGATTGTAATTCAAATTTATAAATGCAAGAAGAAAACACAACCGCCTCGTCCGGGATTTGAAACCGGGACCTTCCGCTTGCCCGGCGACTGCTCTTACCGTTGAGCTAACGAGACAGATGATTTTCTTCTTGCATTTATCAAATTTGTAACTAGCCTACTAAGCCACCTTTGCTTTCAGCTGGCATTAACCAGTAACGATGAAACCGCACAAATAAATTGCAAATTCAATTTTATTTATTTTTCCCGCGGACGGGAATCGAACCTACACTTATTAGAATCGGTAAATGATGGAGAAAGAAGAACTTTAAGAACTTTTATTTTTAATGATTCTAAATCAAATTTATAAATACAAGAAGAAAAAACAACCGCCTCGTCCGGGATTTGAAACCGGGACCTTCCGCTTGTAACTAGCCTACTAAGCCACGTTTGCTTTCAGCTGGCTTTAACCAGAAACGATGAAAGCGCACAAATAAATTGTAAATTCAATTTTATTTATTTTTCCCGCTTACGGGAATCGAAACTACACTTGTTAGAATCGGTCAATGATGGAGAAAGAATAATTTTAAGAACTTTTATTTTTAATGATTCTAAAGCAAATTTATAAATACAAGAAGGAAAAACAACCGCCTCGTCCGGGATTTGAAACCGGGACCTTCCGCTTGCCGGGTGACTGCTCTTACCAATGAGCTAACGAGACAGATGATTTTCCTTCTTGCTTTTATCAAATTTGTAACTAGCCTACTAAGCCACGTTTGCTTTCAGCTGGCATTAACCAGTAACGATGAAAGCGCACAAATAAATTGTAAATTCAATTTTATTTATTTTTCCCGCGGACGGTAATCGAACCTACACTTGCTAGAATCGGTCAATGATGGAGAAAGAAGAATTTTAACAACTTTTATTTTTAATGATTCTGAATCAAATTGATAAATACAAGAAGAAAAAACAGCCGCCTCCTCGTCCGGTATTTGAACCCGGGACCATCCGCTTGTAACTAGCCTACTGAGCCACGTTTGTTTTCAGCTGGCATTAACCAGTAACGGTGAAAGCGCACAAATAAATTGTAAATTCAATTTTATTTATTTTTCCCGCGGACGGGAATCGAACCTACACTTGCTAGAATCGGTCAATGATGGAGAAAGAAGAACTTTAAGAACTTTTATTTTTAATGATTCTAAATCAATTTTATAAATGCAAGAAGAAAGCACAACCGCCTCGTCCGGGATTTGAAACCGGGACCTTCCGCTTGCTGGGCGACTGCTCTTAGCACTGAGCTAACGAGACAGATGATTTTCCTTCTTGCATTTATCAAATTTGTAACTAGCCTACTAAGCCACGTTTGCTTTCAGCTGGCATTAAACAGTAACAATGAAAGCGCACAAATAAACAGTAAATTCAATTTTATTTATTTTTCCCGCGGACGGGAATTGAACCTACACTTGCTAGAATCGCTCAATGATGGAGAAAGAAGAATTTTAAGAACTTTTATTTAATGATTCTAAATCAAATTTATAAATACAAGAAGAAAAAACAAACGCCTCGTCCGGGATTTGAAACCGGGACCTTCCGCTTGCCGGGCGACTGCTCTTACCACTGAGCTAACGAGACAGATGATTTTCCTTATTGCATTTATCAAATTTGTAACTAGCCTACTAAGCCACGTTTGCTTTCAGCTGGCATTAAACAGTAACAATGAAAGCGCACAAATAAACAGTAAATTCAATTTTATTTATTTTTCCCGCGGACGGGAATCGAACCTACACTTGTTAGAATCGGTCAATGATGGAGAAAGAAGAATTTTAAGATCTTTTATTTTTAATGATTCTAAATCAAATTTATAAATACAAGCAGAAAAAACAACCGCCTCCTCGTCCGGTATTTGAACCCGGGACCTTCCGCTTGTAACTAGCCTACTAAGCCACGTTTGCTTTCAGCTGGCATTAACCAGTAACGGTGAAAGCGCACAAATAAATTGTAAATGCAATTTTATTTATCTTTCCCGCGGACGGGAATCGAACCTACACTTGCTAGAATCGGTCAATGATGGAGAAAGAAGAATTTTAACAACTTTTATTTTTAATGATTCTAAATCAAATTGATAAATACAAGAAGAAAAACAAACGCCTCGTCCGGGATTTGAAACCGGGACCTTCCGCTTGCCGGGCGACTGCTCTTACCACTGAGCTAACGAGACAGATGATTTTCCTTATTGCATTTATCAAATTTGTAACTAGCCTACTAAGCCACGTTTGCTTTCAGCTGGCATTAAACAGTAACAATGAAAGCGCACAAATAAACAGTAAATTCAATTTTATTTATTTTTCCCGCGGACGGGAATCGAACCTACACTTGTTAGAATCGGTCAATGATGGAGAAAGAAGAATTTTAATAACTTTTATTTTTAATGATTCTAAATCAAATTTATAAATGCAAGAAGAAAACACAACCGCCTCGGGTCCGGGATTTGAAACCGGGACCTTCCCCTTGCCGGGCGACTGCTCTTACCGTTGAGCTAACGAGACAGATGATTTTCTTCTTGCATTTATCAAATTTGTAACTAGCCTACTAAGCCACGTTTGCTTTCAGCTGGCATTAAACAGTAACGATGAAAACGCACAAATAAACAGTAAATTCAATTTTATTTATTTTTTCCGCGGACGGGAATCGAACCTACACTTGTTAGAATCGGTCAATGATGGAGAAAGAAGAACTTTAAGAACTTTTATTTTTAATGATTCTAAATCAAATTTATATATACAAGAAGAAAACACAACCGACTCGTCCGGGATTTGAAACCGGGACCTTCCGCTTGCCGGGTGACTGCTCTTACCGTTGAGCTAAAGAGACAGAAGATTTTCTTCTTGCATTTATCAAATTTGTAACTAGCCTATTAAGCCACGTTTGCTTTCAGCTGGCATTAACCAGTAACGATGAAAGCGCACAAATAAATTGTAAATTCAATTTTCTTTATTTTTCCCGCGGACGGGAATCGAACCTACACTTGTTAGAATCGGTTAATGATGGAGAAAGAAGAACTTTAAAAACTTTTATTTTTAATGATTCTAAATCAAATTTATAAATACAAGAAGAAAACACAACCGCCTCGTCCGGGATTTGAAACCGGGACCTTCCGCTTGCCGGGCGACTGCTCTTACCACTGAGCTAACGAGACAGATGATTTTCCTTCTTGCATTTATCAAATTTGTAACTAGCCTACTAAGCCACGATTGCTTTCAGCTGGCATTAACCTGGAACGATGAAAGCGCACAAATAAATTGTAAATTCAATTTTATTTATTTTTCCCGCGGACGGGAATCGAACCTACACTTGTTAGAATCGGTCAATGATGGAGAAAGAAGAATTTTAAGAACTTTTATTTTTAATGATTTTAAATCAAATTTATAAATACAAGAAGAAAAAACAACCGCCTCGTCCGGGATTTGAAACCGGGACCTTTCGCTTGTAACTAGCCTACTAAGCCACGTTTGCTTTCAGCTGGCATTAACCAGTAACGATGAAAGCGCACAAATAAATTGTAAATTCAATTTTATTTATTTTTCCCGCGGACGGGAATCGAACTTACACTTGTTAGAATCGGTCAATGATGGAGAAAGAAGAATTTTAAGAACTTTTATTTTTAATGATTTTAAATCAAATTTATAAATACAAGAAGAAAACACAACCGCCTCGTCCGGGATTTGAAACCGGGACCTTCCGCTTGCCGGGCGACTGCTCTTACCACTGAGCTAACGAGACAGATGATTTTCCTTCTTGCATTTATCAAATTTGTAACTAGCCTACTAAGCCACGATTGCTTTCAGCTGGCATTAACCTGGAACGATGAAAGCGCACAAATAAATTGTAAATTCAATTTTCTTTATTTTTCCCGCGGACGGGAATCGAACCTACACTTGTTAGAATCGGTTAATGATGGAGAAAGAAGAACTTTAAAAACTTTTATTTTTAATGATTCTAAATCAAATTTATAAATACAAGAAGAAAACACAACCGCCTCGTCCGGGATTTGAAACCGGGACCTTCCGCTTGCCGGGCGACTGCTCTTACCACTGAGCTAACGAGACAGATGATTTTCCTTCTTGCATTTATCAAATTTGTAACTAGCCTACTAAGCCACGATTGCTTTCAGCTGGCATTAACCTGGAACGATGAAAGCGCACAAATAAATTGTAAATTCAATTTTATTTATTTTTCCCGCGGACGGGAATCGAACCTACACTTGTTAGAATCGGTCAATGATGGAGAAAGAAGAATTTTAAGAACTTTTATTTTTAATGATTTTAAATCAAATTTATAAATACAAGAAGAAAACACAACCGACTCGTCCGGGATTTGAAACCGGGACCTTCCGCTTGCCGGGTGACTGCTCTTACCGTTGAGCTAAAGAGACAGAAGATTTTCTTCTTGCATTTATCAAATTTGTAACTAGCCTATTAAGCCACGTTTGCTTTCAGCTGGCATTAACCAGTAACGATGAAAGCGCACAAATAAATTGTAAATTCAATTTTCTTTATTTTTCCCGCGGACGGGAATCGAACCTACACTTGTTAGAATCGGTTAATGATGGAGAAAGAAGAACTTTAAAAACTTTTATTTTTAATGATTCTAAATCAAATTTATAAATACAAGAAGAAAACACAACCGCCTCGTCCGGGATTTGAAACCGGGACCTTCCGCTTGCCGGGCGACTGCTCTTACCACTGAGCTAACGAGACAGATGATTTTCCTTCTTGCATTTATCAAATTTGTAACTAGCCTACTAAGCCACGATTGCTTTCAGCTGGCATTAACCTGGAACGATGAAAGCGCACAAATAAATTGTAAATTCAATTTTATTTATTTTTCCCGCGGACGGGAATCGAACCTACACTTGTTAGAATCGGTCAATGATGGAGAAAGAAGAATTTTAAGAACTTTTATTTTTAATGATTTTAAATCAAATTTATAAATACAAGAAGAAAACACAACCGCCTCGTCCGGGATTTGAAACCGGGACCTTCCGCTTGCCGGGCGACTGCTCTTACCACTGAGCTAACGAGACAGATGATTTTCCTTCTTGCATTTATCAAATTTGTAACTAGCCTACTAAGCCACGATTGCTTTCAGCTGGCATTAACCTGGAACGATGAAAGCGCGCAAATAAATTGTAAATTCAATTTTATTTATTTTTCCCGCGGACGGGAATCGAACCTACACTTGTTAGAATCGGTCAATGATGGAGAAAGAAGAACTTTAAGAACTTTTATTTTTAATGATTCTAAAGCAAATTTACAAATACAAGTAGAAAAAACAACCGCCTTGTCCGGGATTTGAAACCGGAACTTCCGCTTGCCGGGCGACTGCTCTTACCATTGAGCTAACGAGATAGATGATTTTCTTTCTTGCATTTATCAAATTTGTAACTAGCCTGCTAAGCCACGTTTGCTTTCAGCTGGCATTAACCAGTAACGATGAAAGCGCACAAATAAATTGTAAATTCAATTTTATTTATTTTTCCCGCGGACGGGAATCGAACTTACACTTGTTAGAATCGGTCAATGATGGAGAAAGAAGAATTTTAAGAACTTTTATTTTTAATGATTTTAAATCAAATTTATAAATACAAGAAGAAAAAACAACCGCCTCGTCCGGGATTTGAAACCGGGACCTTTCGCTTGTAACTAGCCTACTAAGCCACGTTTGCTTTCAGCTGGCATTAACCAGTAACGATGAAAGCGCACAAATAAATTGTAAATCAATTTTATTTATTTTTCCCGCGGACGGGAATCGAACCTACACTTGATAGAATCGGTCAATGATGGAGAAAGAAGAACTTTAAGAACTTTTATTTTTAATGATTCTAAAGCAAATTTATAAATACAAGTAGAAAAAACAACCGCCTTTTCCGGGATTTGAAACCGGAGCTTCCGCTTGCAGGGCGACTGCGCTTACCATTGAGCTAACGAGATGGATGATTTTCTTTCTTGCATTTATCAAATTTGTAACTAGCCTGCTAAGCCACGTTTGTTTTCAGCTGGCATTAACCAGAAACGATGAAAGCGCACAAATAAATTGTAAATTCAACTTTATTTATTTATGCCGCGGACGGGAATCGAACCTGCACTTGTTAGAATCGGTCAATGATGGAGAAAGAGGAATTTTAAGAACTTTTATTTTTAATGATTCTAAATCAAATTTATAAATACAAGAAGAAAAAGCAACCGCCTCGTCCGGGATTTGAAATCGGGACCTTCCTCTTGCCGGGCGGCTGCTCTTACCAGTGAGCTAACGAGACAGATGATTTTCCTTCTTGCATTTATCAAATTTGTAACTAGCCTACTAAGCCACGTTTGCTTTCAGCTGGCATTAACCAGGAATGATGATAGCGCACAAATGAATTGTAAATTCAATTTTATTTATTTTTCCCGCGGACGGGAATCGAACCTACACTTGTTAGAATCGGTCAATGATGGAGAAAGAAGAATTTTAAGAACTTTTATTTTTAATGATTCTAAATCAAATGTATAAATACAAGAAGAACAAACCCCTCGTCCGGGATTTGAATCCGGGGTCGTCCGCTTGCCGGGCGACTGCTCTTACCACTGAGCTAACCAGACAGATGACTTTCCTTCTTGCATTTATCAAATTTTTAACTAGCCTACTGAGCCACGTTTGCTTTCAGCTGGCCTTAACCAGTAACGATGAAAGCGCACAAATGAATTGTAAATTCAATTTTATTTATTTTTCCCGCGGACGGGAATCGAACCTACACTTGTTAGAATCGGTCAATGATGGAGAAAGAAGAATTTTACGAACTTTTATTTTTAATGATTCTAAATCAAATTTATAAATACAAGAAGAAAACACAACCGCATCGTCCGGGATTTGAAACCGGACCTGCCGCTTGCCGGGCGACTGCTCTTACCACGCTCTTACCACTGAGCTAACGAGATAGATGATTTTCCTTCTTACCTTTATCAAATTTGTAACTAGCCTACTAAGCCACGTTTGCTATTAGCTGGCATTAACCAGTAACGATGAAAGCGCACAAATAAGTTGTAAATCCAATTTTATTTATTTTTCCCGCGGACGGGAATCGAACCTACACTTGTTAGCATCGGTCAATGATGAAGAAAGAAGAATTTTAAGAACTTTTATTTTTAATGATTCTAAATCAAATGTATAAATACAAGAAGAAAAAACACCTCGTCCGGGATTTGAGAATCCGGGACCTTCCGCTTGCCGGGCGACTGCTCTTACCACTGGGCTAACGAGACAGATGATTTTCCTTCTTGCATTTATCAAATTTTTAACTTGCCTACTGAGCCACGTTTGCTTTCAGCTGGCATTAACCAGTAACGATGAAAGCGCACAAATAAATTGTAAATTCAACTTTATTTATTTTTCCCGCGGACGGGAATCGAACCTACAATTGTTAGAATCGGTCAATGATGGAGAAGGAAGAATTTTAAGAACTTTTATTTTTAATGCTTCTAAGTCAAATTATAAATACAATAAGAAAAAAGAACCGTCTCGGCCGGGATTTGAAACCGGGACCTTCCGCTTGCCGGGCGACTGCTCTTACCACTGAGCTAACGAGATAGATGATTTTCTTTCTTGCATTTATCAAATTTGTAACTAGCCTACTAAGCCACTTTTTCTTTCAGCTGGCATTAACCAGTAACGATGAAAGCGCACAAATAAACAGTAAATTCAATTTTATTTATTTTTCGCGCGGACGGGAATCGAACCTACACTTGTTAGAGTCGGTCAATGATGGAGAAAGAAGAACTTTAAGAACTTTTATTTTCAATGATTCTAAATCAAATTTATAAATACAAGAAGAAAACACAACCGCCTCGTCCGGGATTTGAAACCGGACCTTCCGTTTGCCGGACGACTGCTCTTACCACTGAGCTAACGAGACAGATGATTTTCCTTCTTGCATTTATCAAATTTGTAACTAGCCTACTAAGCCACGTTTGCTTTCAGCTGGCATTAACCAGTAACGATGAAAGCGCACAAATAAATTGTAAATTCAATTTTATTTATTCTTTCCGCGGACGGGAATCGAACATACACTTGTTAGAATCGGTCGATGATGGAAAAAGAAGAATTTTAAGAAATTTTATTTTTAATGATTCTAAATCAAATTTATAAATACAAGAAGAAAAAACACCTCGTCCGGGATGTGAAACCGGGACCTTCCGCTTGCAAATAGCCTACTAAGCCACGTTTGCTTTCAGCTGGCATTAACCAGTAACGATGAAATCGCACAAGTAAATTGTAAATTCAATTTTATTTATTTTTCCCGCGGACGGGAATCGAACCTACACTTGTTAGATTCGGTCAATGATGGAGAAAGAAGAATTTTAAGAACTTTTATTTTTAATGATTCTAAATCAAATTTATAAATACAAGAAGAAAAATCAAACGCCTCGTCCGGGATATGAAACCGGACCTTCCGCTTGCCGGGCGACTGCTCTTACCACTGAGCTGACGAGACAGATGATTTTCCCTCTTGCATTTATCAAATTTGTAACTAGCCTACTAAGCCACGTTTGCTTTCAGCTGGCATTAACCAGCAACGATGAAAGCGCACAAATAAACAGTAAATTCAATTTTATTTATTTTTCCCGCGGACGGGAATCGAACCTGCACTTGTAAGAATCGGTCAATGATGGAGAAAGAAAAATTTTAAGAACTTTCATTTTTAATGATTCTAAAGCAAGTTTATAAATACAAGTATAAAAAACAACCGCCTTGCCCGGGATTTGAAACCGGGTCCTTCCGCTTGCCGGGCGACTGCTCTTACCACTGAGCTAACGAGATAGATGATTTTCCTTCTTGCATTTATCAAATTTGTAACTAGCCTGCTAAGCCACGTTTGTTTTCAGCTGGCATTAACCAGTAACGATGAAAGCGCACAAATAAATTGTAAATTCAACTTTATTTATTTATGCCGCGGACGGGAATCGAACCTGCACTTGTTACAATCGGTCAATGATGGAGAAAGAGGAATTTTAAGAACTTTTATTTTTAATGATTCTAAATCAAATTTATAAATACAAGAAGAAAAGGCAACCGCCTCGTCCGGGATTTGAAATCGGGACCTTCCGCTTGCCGGGCCGCTGCTCTTACCAGTGAGCTAACGAGACAGATGATTTTCCTTCTTGCATTTATCAAATTTGTAACTAGCCTACTAAGCCACGTTTGCTTTCAGCTGGCATTAACCAGGAATGATGATAGCGCACAAATGAATTGTAAATTCAATTTTATTTATTTTTCCCGCGGACGGGAATCGAACCTACACTTGTTAGAATCGGTCAATGATGGAGAAAGAAGAATTTTAGGAACTTTTATTTTTAATGATTCTAAATCAAATGTATAAATACAAGAAGAACAAACCACTCGTCCGGGATTTGAATCCGGGGCCGTCCGCTTGCCGGGCGACTGCTCTGACCACTGAGCTAACCAGACAGATGACTTTCCTTCTTGCATTTATCAAATTTTTAACTAGCCTACTGAGCCACGATTGCTTTCAGCTGGCCTTAACCAGTAACGATGAAAGCGCACAAATGAATTGTAAATTCAATTTTATTTATTTTTCCCGCGGACGGGAATCGAACCTACACTTGTTAGAATCGGTCAATGATGGAGAAAGAAGAATTTTTACAACTATTATTTTTAATGATTCTAAATCAAATTTATAAATACAAGAAGAAAAAACACCTCGTCCGGGATTTGAAACCGGGACCTTCCGCTTGCCGGGCGACTGCTCTTACCACTTGTTTTCAGCTGGCATTAACCAGTAACGATGAAAGCGCACAAATAAGTTGTAAATCCAATTTTATTTATTTTTCCCGCGGACGGGAATCGAACCTACACTTGTTAGAATCGGTCAATGATGGAGAAAGAAGAGTTTTAAGAACTTTTATTTTTAATGATTCTAAATCAAATTTATAAATACAAGAAGAAAACACAACCGCCTCGTCCGGGATTTGAAACCGGACCTGCCGCTTGCCGGGCGACTGCTCTTACCACGCTCTTACCACTGAGCTAACGAGATAGATGATTTTCCTTCTTACCTTTATCAAATTTGTAACTAGCCTACAAAGCCATGTTTGCTTTCAGGTGGCACTAACCAGTAACGATGAAAGCGCACAAATAAATTGTAAATTCAATTTTATTTATTTTTCCCGCGGACGGGAATCGAAACTACACTTGTTAGAATCGGTCAATGATAGAGAAAGAAGAATTTTAAGAACTTTTATTTTTAATCATTCTAAATCAAATTTATAAATACAAAAAGAAAAAACAATCGCCTCGTCCGGGATTTGAAACCGGGACCTTCCGCTTGCCGGGCGACTGCTCTTACCAGTGGGCTAACGAGACAGATGATTTTCCTTCTTGCATTTATCACATTTTTAACTTGCCTACTGAGCCACGTTTGCTTTCAGCTGGCATTAACCAGTAACGATGAAAGCGCACAAATAAATTGTAAATTCAACTTTATTTATTTTTCCCGCGGACGGGAATCGAACCTACAATTGTTAGAATCGGTCAATGATGGAGAAGGAAGAATTTTAAGAACTTTTATTTTTAATGCTTCTAAGTCAAATTATAAATACAATAAGAAAAAATAACCGTCTCGGGCGGGATTTGAAACCGGGACCTTCCGCTTGCCGGGCGACTGCTCTTACCACTGAGCTAACGAGACAGATGACTTTCCTTCTTGCATTTATCAAATTTGTAACTAGCCTACTAAGCGACGTTTGCTTTCAGCTGGCATTAACCAGTAACGATGAAAGCGCACAAATAAACAGTAAATTCAATTTTATTTATTTTTCCCGCGGACGGGAATCGAACCTGCACTTGTAAGAATCGGTCAATGATGGAGAAAGAAAAATTTTAAGAACTTTCATTTTTAATGATTCTAAAGCAAGTTTATAAATACAAGTATAAAAAACAACCGCCTTGCCCGGGATTTGAAACCGGGACCTTCCGCTTGCCGGGCGACTGCTCTTACCACTGAGCTAACGAGATAGATGATTTTCCTTCTTGCATTTATCAAATTTGTAACTAGCCTACTAAGCCACGTTTGCTTTCAGCTGGCATTAACCAGTAACGATGAAAGCGCACAAATAAACAGTAAATTCAATTTTATTTATTTTTCGCGCGGACGGGAATCGAACCTACACTTGTTAGAGTCGGTCAATGATGGAGAAAGAAGAACTTTAAGAACTTTTATTTTTAATGATTCTAAATAAAATTTATAAATACAAGAAGAAAACACAACCGCCTCGTCCGGGATTTGAAACCGGACCTTCCGTTTAAAAATAAAATTGAATTTACAATTTATTTGTGCGCTTTCATCGTTACTGGTTAATGCCAGCTGAAAGCAAACGTGGCTTAGTAGGCTAGTTACAAATTTGATAAATGCAAGAACGAAAATCATCTGTCTGGACGACTGCTCTTACCACTGAGCTAACGAGACAGATGATTTTCCTTCTTGCATTTATCAAATTTGTAACTAGCCTACTAAGCCACGTTTGCTTTCAGCTGGCATTAACCAGTAACGATGAAAGCGCACAAATAAATTGTAAATTCAATTTTATTTATTTTTCCCGCGGACGGGAATCGAACCTACACTTGTTAGAATCGGTCAATGATGGAGAAAGAAGAATTTTAAGAACTTTTATTTTTAATGATTCTAAATCAAATTTATAAATAGAAGAAGAAAAAACAAACGCCTCGTCCGGGATATGAAACCGGACCTTCCGCTTGCCGGGCGACTGCTCTTACCACTGAGCTGACGAGACAGATGATTTTCCTTCTTGCATTTATCAAATTTGTAACTAGCCTACTAAGCCACGTTTGCTTTCAGCTGGCATTAACCAGTAACGATGAAAGCGCACAAATAAATTGTAAATTCAATTTTATTTATTTTTCCCGCGGACGGGAATCGTACCTACATTTGTTAGAATCGGTCAATGATGGAGAAAGAAGAATTTTAAGAACTTTTACTTTTAATGATTCTAAATCAAATGTATAAATACAAGAAGAAAAAACACCTCGTACGGGATTTGAATCCGGGACCTTCCGATTGCCGGGCGACTGCTCTTACCACTTGTTTTCAGCTGGCATTAACCAGTAACGATGAAAGCGCACAAATATGTTGTAAATCCAATTTTATTTATTTTTCCCGCGGACAGGAATCGAACCTACACTTGTTAGAATCGGTCAATGATGGAGAAAGAAGAATTTTAAGAACTTTTATTTTTAATGATTCTAAATCAAATTTATAAATACAAGAAGAAAAAACAACCGCCTCGTCCGGGATTTGAAACCGGACCTTCCGCTTGCCAGGCGACTGCTCTTACCACGCTCTTACCACTGAGCTAATGAGATAGATGATTTTCCTTCTTGCCTTTATCAAATTTGTAACTAGCCTACAAAGCCACGTTTGCTTTCAGCTGGCACTAACCAGTGACGATGAAAGCGCACAAATAAATTGTAAATCCAATTTTATTTATTTTTCCCGCGGAAGGGAATCGAACCTACACTTGTTAGAATCGGTCAATGATGGAGAAAGAAGAATTTTTAGAACTTTTATTTTTAATGATTCTAAATCAAATGTATAAATACAAGAAGAAAAAACACCTCGTCCGGGATTTGAATCCGGGACCTTCCGCTTGCCGGGCGACTGCTCTTACCGCTGAGCTAACGAGACAGATGATTTTCTTCTTGCATTTATCAAATTTGTAACTAGCCTACTAAGCCACGTTTGCTTTCAGCTGGCATTAACCAGTAACGATGAAAGCGCACAAATAAATTGTAAATTCAATTTTATTTATTTTTCCCGCGGACGGGAATCGAACCTACACTTGTTAGAATCGGTCAATGATGGAGAAAGAAGAACTTTAAAAACTTTTATTTTTAATGATTCTACATCAAATTTATAAATACAAGAAAAAAACACAACCGCCTCGTCCGGGATTTGAAACCGGGACCTTCCGTTTGCCGGGCGACTGCTGTTACCACTGAGCTAACGAGACAGATGATTTTCCTTCTTGCATTTATCAAATTTGTAACTAGCCTGCTAAGCCACGTTTGCTTTCAGCTGGCATTAACCAGTAACGATGAAAGCGCACAAATAAATTATAAATTCAATTTTAGTTATTTTTTCCGCGGACGGGAATCAAACCTATACTTGTTAGAATCGGTCAATGATGGAGAAAGAAGAATTTTAAGAACTTTTATTTTTATTGATTCTAAATCAAATTTATAAATACAAGAAGAAAAAACAAACGACTCGTCCGGGATTTGAAACCGGGATCTTCCGTTTGCCGGGCGACTGCTCTTACCACTGAGCTAACGAGACAGATGGTTTTCCTTGTTGCATTTATCAAATTTATAACTAGCCTACTAAGCCACGTTTGCTTTCAGCTGGCATTAACAAGTAACGATGAAAGCGCACAAATATATTGTAAATTCAATTTTATTTATTTTTCCCGCGGACGGGAATCGAACCTACACTTGTTAGAATCGGTCAATGATGGAGAAAGAAGAATTTTAAGAACTTTTATTTTTAATGATTCTAAATCAAATTTATAAATACAAGAAGAAAAAACAAACGCCTCGTCCGGGATTTGAAACCGGGACCTTCCGCTTGCCGGGCGACTGCTCTTACCACTGAGCTAACGAGACAGATGATTTTCCTTATTGCATTTATCAAATTTGTAACTAGCCTACTAAGCCACGTTTGCTTTCAGCTGGCATTAACCAGTAACGATGAAAGCGCACAAATAAATTGTAAATTCAATTTTATTTATTTTTCCCGCGGACGGGAATCGAACCTACACTTGTTAGAATTGGTCAATGATGGAGAAAGAAGAATTGTAAGAACTTTTATTTTTAATGATTCTAAATCAAATTGATAAATACAAGAAGAAAAAACAAACGCCTCGTCCGGGATTTGAAACCGGGAACTTCCGCTTGCCGGGCGACTGCTCTTACCACTGAGCTAACGAGACAGATGATTTTCCTTATTGCATTTATCAAATTCGTAACTAGCCTACTAAGCCACGTTTGCTTTCAGCTAGAAATAACCAGTAACGATGAAAGCGCACAAATAAATTGTATATTCAATTTTATTTATTTTTCCCGCGGACGGGAATCGAACCTACACTTGTTAGAATCGGTCAATGATGGAGAAAGAAAAATTTTAGGAACTTTTATTTTTAATGATTCTAAAGCACATTTATAAATACAAGTCGAAAAAACAACCGCCTTGTTCGGGATTTGAAACCCCTTCCGCTTGCCGGGCGACTGCTCTTACCACTGAGCTAACGAGATAGATGATTTTCCTTCTTGCATTTATCAAATTTGTAACTAACCTACTAAGCCACGTTTGCTTTCAGCTGGCATTAACCAGTAACGATGAAAGCGCACAAATAAATTGTAAATTCAATTTCATTTATTTTTCCCGCGGACGGGATTCGAACCTACACTTGTTAGAATCAGTCATTGATGGAGAAAGAAGAATTTTAAGAACTTTTATTTTTAATGATTCTAAATCAAATTTATAAATACAAGAAGAAAAAACAACCGCCTCGTCCGGGATTTGAAACCGGGAGCTTCAGCTTGTAACTAGCCTACTAAGCCACGTTTGCTTTCAGCTGGCATTAACCAGTAACGATGAAAGCGCACAAATAAATTGTAAATTCAATTTTATTTATTTTTCCCGCGGACGGGAATCGAACCTACACTTGTTAGAATTGGTCAATGATGGAGAAAGAAGAATTTTAAGAACTTTTATTTTTAATGATTCTAAATCAAATTTATAAATACAAGAAGGAAAAACAACCGACTCCTCGTCCGGTATTTGAAACCGGGAACTTCCGCTTGTAACTAGCCTACTAAGCTACGTTTGCTTTCAGCTGGCATTAACCAGTAACGATGAAAGCGCACAAACAAATTGTAAATTCAATTTTATTTATATTTCCCGCGGACGGGAATCGAACCTACACTTGTTAGAATCGGTCAATGATGGAGAAAGAAAAATTTTAGGAACTTTTATTTTTAATGATTCTAAAGCACATTTATAAATACAAGTCGAAAAAACAACCGCCTTGTTCGGGATTTGAAACCCCTTCCGCTTGCCGGGCGACTGCTCTTACCACTGAGCTAACGAGATAGATGATTTTCCTTCTTGCATTTATCAAATTTGTAACTAACCTACTAAGCCACGTTTGCTTTCAGCTGGCATTAACCAGTAACGATGAAAGCGCACAAATAAATTGTAAATTCAATTTCATTTATTTTTCCCGCGGACGGGATTCGAACCTACACTTGTTAGAATCAGTCATTGATGGAGAAAGAAGAATTTTAGGAACTTTTATTTTTAATGATTCTAAAGCACATTTATAAATACAAGTCGAAAAAACAACCGCCTTGTTCGGGATTTGAAACCCCTTCCGCTTGCCGGGCGACTGCTCTTACCACTGAGCTAACGAGATAGATGATTTTCCTTCTTGCATTTATCAAATTTGTAACTAACCTACTAAGCCACGTTTGCTTTCAGCTGGCATTAACCAGTAACGATGAAAGCGCACAAATAAATTGTAAATTCAATTTCATTTATTTTTCCCGCGGACGGGATTCGAACCTGCACTTGTTAGAATCAGTCATTGATGGAGAAAGAAGAATTTTAAGAACTTTTATTTTTAATGATTCTAAATCAAATTTATAAATACAAGAAGAAAAAACAACCGCCTCGTCCGGGATTTAAAATCGGGATCTTCCGCTTGCCGGGCGACTGCTCTTACCACTGAGCTAACGAGACAGATGATTTTCCTTCTTGCATTTATCAATTTTGTAACTAGCCTACTAAGATACGATTGCTTTCAGCTGGCATTAACCAGGAACGATGAAAGCGCACAAATAAATTGTAAATTCAATTTTATTTATTTTTCCCGCGGACGGGAATCGAACCTACACTTGTTAGAATCGGTCAATAATGGAGAAAGAAAAATTTTAGGAACTTTTATTTTTAATGATTCTAAAGCACATTTATAAATACAAGTCGAAAAAACAACCGCCTTGTTCGGGATTTGAAACCCCTTCCGCTTGCCGGGCGACTGCTCTTACCACTGAGCTAACGAGATAGATGATTTTCCTTCTTGCATTTATCAAATTTGTAACTAACCTACTAAGCCACGTTTGCTTTCAGCTGGCATTAACCAGTAACGATGAAAGCGCACAAATAAATTGTAAATTCAATTTCATTTATTTTTCCCGCGGACGGGATTCGGACCTACACTTGTTAGAATCAGTCATTGATGGAGAAAGAAGAATTTTAAGAACTTTTATTTTTAATGATTCTAAATCAAATTTATAAATACAAGAAGAAAAAACAACCGCCTCGTCCGGGATTTGAAACCGGGAGCTTCAGCTTGTAACTAGCCTACTAAGCCACGTTTGCTTTCAGCTGGCATTAACCAGTAACGATGAAAGCGCACAAATAAATTGTAAATTCAATTTTATTTATTTTTCCCGCGGACGGGAATCGAACCTACACTTGTTAGAATTGGTCAATGATGGAGAAAGAAGAATTTTAAGAACTTTTATTTTTAATGATTCTAAATCAAATTTATAAATACAAGAAGGAAAAACAACCGACTCCTCGTCCGGTATTTGAAACCGGGAACTTCCGCTTGTAACTAGCCTACTAAGCTACGTTTGCTTTCAGCTGGCATTAACCAGTAACGATGAAAGCGCACAAACAAATTGTAAATTCAATTTTATTTATATTTCCCGCGGACGGGAATCGAACCTACACTTGTTAGAATCGCTCAATGAAGAAGATAGAAGAATTTTAAGAACTTTTATTTTTATGGTTCTAAATCAAATTGATAAATACAAGAAGAAAAAACAAACGCCTCGTCCGGGATTTGAAACCGGGACCTTCCGCTTGCCGGGCGACTGCTCTTACCACTGAGCTAACGAGACAGATGATTTCCTTATTGCATTTATCAAATTTATAGCTAGCCTACTAAGCCACGATTGCTTTCAGCTGGCAATAACCAGTAACGATGAAAGCGCACAAATAAACAGTAATTTCAATTTTATTTATTTTTCCCGCGGACGGGAATCGAACCTACGCTTGTTAAAATCGGTCAATGATGGAGAAAGAAGAATTTTTAGAACTTTTATTTTTAATGATTCTAAATCAAATTTATAAATACAAGAGGAAAAAACAACCGCCTCGTCCGGGATTTGAAATCGGGACCTTCCGCTTGAAACTAGCCATCTAAGCCACTTTTTGCTTTCTGTTGTCTTTAACCAGAAACGTTGAAAGCGCACAAATAAATTGTAAATTCAATTTTATTTATTTTTCCCGCGGACGGGAATCGAACCTGCACTTGTTAGAATCGGTCGATGATGGAGAAAGAAGAACTTTAACAACTTTTATTTTTAATGATTCTAAATCAAATTTATAAATACAAGAAGAAAAAGCAACCGCCTCGTCCGGGATTTGAAATCGGGACCTTCCGCTTGCCGGGCGACTGCTCTTACCACTGAGCTAACGAGACAGATGATTTTCCTTCTTGCATTTATCAAATTTGTAACTAGCCTACTAAGCCACGATTGCTTTCAGCTGGCAATAACCAGTAACGATGAAAGCGCACAAATAAACAGTAATTTCAATTTTATTTATTTTTCCCGCGGACGGGAATCGAACCTACGCTTGTTAGAATCGGTCAATGATGGAGAAAGAAGAATTTTAAGAACTTTTATTTTTAATGATTCTAAATCAAATTTATAAATACAAAAAAAAAGCAACCGCCTCGTCCGGGATTTGAAATCGGGACCTTCCGCTTGCCGGGCGACTGCTCTTACCACTGAGCTAACGAGACAGATGATTTTCCTTCTTGCATTTATCAAATTTGTAACTAGCCTACTAAGCCACGTTTGCTTTCAGCTGGCATTAACCAGTAACGATGAAAGCGCAAAAATAAATTGTAAATTCAATTTTATTTATTTTTCCCGCGGACGGGAATCGAACCTACACTTGTTAGAATCGGTCAATGATGGAGAAAGAAGAACTTTAAGAACTTTTATTTTTAATGATTCTAAATCAAATTTATAAATACAAGAAGATATCACAACCGCCTCGTCCGGGATTTGAATCCGGGACCTTCCGCTTGCCGGGCGACTGCTCTTACCGCTGAGCTAACGAGACAGATGATTTTCTTCTTGCATTTATCAAATTTGTAACTACCTACTAAGCCACTTTTGGTTACAGCTGGCATTAACCAGTAACGATGAAAGCGCACAAATAAATTGTAAATTCAATTTTATTTATTTTTCCCGCGGACGGGATTCGAGCCTACACTTGCTAGAATCGGTCAATGATGGAGAAAGAAGAATTTTAAGAACTTTTATTTTTAATGATGCTAAATCAAATTTATAAATACAAGAAGGAAAAACAATCGCCTCGTCCGGGATTTGAAACCGGGACCTTCCGCTTGCCGGGCGACTGCTCTTACCACTGAGCTAAGGAGACAGATGATTTTCCTTCTTGCATTTATCAAATTTGTAACTAGCCTACTAAGCCACGTTTGCTTTCAGCTGGCATTAACCAGTAACGATGAAAGCGCACAAATTTTATTTATTTTTCCCGCGGACGGGAATCGAACCTACACTTGTTAGAATCGGTTAATGATGGAGAAAGAAAAATTTTAAGAACTTTTATTTTTAATGATTCTAAAGCAAATTTATAAATACAAGAAGGACAAACAACCGCCTCGTCCGGGATTTGAAACCGGGACCTTCCGTTTGCCGGGCGACGGCTCTTACCACTGAGCTCACGAGATAGATGATTTTCCTTCTTGCATTTATCAAATTTGTAACAAGCCTACTAAGACACGTTTGCTTTCAGCTGGCATTAACCAGTAACGATGAAAGCGCACAAATAAATTGTAAATTCAATTTTATTTATTTTTCCCGCGGACGGGAATCGAACCTAAACTTGTTAGAATCGGTCAATGATGGAGAAAGAAGAACTTTAAAAAGTTTTATTTTTAATGATTCTAAATAATTTTTATAAATACAAGAAGAAGAAAACACAACCGCCTCGTCCGGGATTTGAAACCGGGACCTTCCGTTTGCCGGGCGAATGCTCTTACCACTGAGCTAACGAGGCAGATGATTTTCCTTCTGGCATTTATCAAATTTGTAACTAGCCTACTAAGCCACGTTTGCTTTCAGTTGGCATTAACCAGTAACGATGAAAGCGCACAAATAAATTGTAAATTCAATTTGATTTATTTTTCCCGCGGACGGGAATCGAACCTACACTTCTTAGAATCGGTCAATGATGGAGAAAGAAAAATTTTAGGAACTTTTATTTTTAATGATTCTAAAGCAAATTTATAAATACAAGTCGAAAAAACAACCGCCTTGTCCGGGATTTGAAATCGGGACCTTCCGCTTGCCGGGCGACTGCTCTTACCACTGAGCTAACGAGACAGATGATTTTCCGTCTTGCATTTATCAAATTTGTAACTAGACTACTAAGCAACGTTTGCTTTTAGCTGGCATTAAGCAGGAACGATGAAAGCGCACAAATAAATTGTAAATTCAATTTTATTTATTTTTCCCGAGGACGGGAATCGAACCTGCACTTGTTAGAATCGGTCAATGATGGAGAAAGAAGAATTTTAAGAACTATTATTTTAATGATTCTAAATCAAATACAAGAAGAAAAAGCAACCGCCTCGTCCGGGATTTGAAATCGGGACCTTCCGCTTGCCGGGCGACTGCTCTTACCACTGAGCTAAAGAGACAGATGATTTTCCTTCTTGCATTTATCAAATTTGTAACTACCCTACTAAGCCACGTTTGCTTTCAGCTGGCATTAACCAGGAACGATGAAAGCGCACAAATAAATTGTAAATTCAATTTTATTTATTTTTCCCGCGGACGGGAATCGAACCTACACTTGTTAGAATCGGTCAATGATGGAGAAAGAAAATTTTAGGAACTTTTATTTTTAATGATTCTAAAGCAAATTTATAAATACAAGTCGAAAAAACAACCGCCTTGTCCGGGATTTGAAACCGGGACCTTCCGCTTGTAACTAGCCTACTAAGCCACGTTTGCTTTCAGCTGGCATTAACCAGGAACGATGAAAGCGCACAAATAAATTGTAAATTCATTTTTATTTATTTTTCCCGCGGACGGGAATCGAACCTACACTTGTTAGAATCGGTCAATGATGGAGAAAGAAAATTTTAGGAACTTTTATTTTTAATGATTCTAAAGCAAATTTATAAACACAAGTCGAAAAAACAACCGCCTTGTCCGGGATTTGAAACCGCGACCTTCCGCTTGCCGGGCGACTGCTCTTACCACTGAGCTAACGAGATAGATGATTTTCCTTCTTGCATTTATCAAATTTGTAACTAGCCTACTAAGCCACGTTTGCTTTCAGCTGGCATTAGCCAGTAACGATGAAAGCGCACAAATAAATTGTAAATTCAATTTTATTTATTTTTCCCGGGAATCGAACCTACACTTGTTGGAATCGGTCAATGATGGAGAAAGAAGAATTTTAAGAACTTTTATTTTTAATGATTCTAAATCAAATTTATAAATACAAGAAGAAAAAACAACCGCCTCCTCGTCCGGTATTTGAAACCGGGACCTTCCGCTTGTAACTAGCCTACTAAGCCACGTTTGCTTTCAGCCGGCATTAACCAGTAACGATGAAAGCGCACAAATAAATTGTAAATTCAATTTTATTTATTTTTCCCGCGGACGTGAATCGAACCTACTCTTGTTAGAATCGGTCAATGATGGAGAAAGAAGAATTTTAAGAACTTTTAATTTTAATGATTCTAAATCAAATTTATAAATACAAGAAGAAAACACAACCGCCTCGTCCGGGATTTGAAACCGGGACCTTCCGTTTGCCGGGCGACTGCTCTTACCACTGAGCTAACGAGACAGATGATTTTCCTTATTGCATTTATCAAATGTGTAACTAGCCTACTAAGCCACGTTTGCTTTCAGCTGGCATTAACCAGTAACGATGAAAGCGCACAAATAAAAAGTAATTTCAATTTTATTTATTTTTCCCGCGGACGGGAATCGAACCTACGCTTGTTAGAATCGGTCAATGATGGAGAAAGAAAAATTTTTAAGAACTTTTATTTTTAATGATTCTAAATCAAATTGATAAATACGAGAAGAAAAAACAAACGCCTCGTCCGAGATTTGAAACCGGGACCTTCCTTTTGCCGGGAGACTGCTCTTACCACTGGGCTAACGAGACAGATGATTTTCCTTCTTGCATTTATCAAATTTGTAACTAGCCTACTGTCGTGACCCAATATTCAGTTGGTGCAATTGTGACATCACGACTCAAGCTAGCAGCAAATGCACAAGTAATTAAATGATTTGCAATAACTAAGCATTTTACTTCGCGCAGTGAAATGCTTGGCGATTGCGAATTGTTTACTTGTAAACTGCCGCATCCACTGCTGTATGTAACTGGGCATTGAGTCATGGTTAAGTAATTCACTTCGCATAGTGAAATACTCAGCTGGGCTCACTGTTTGTTTACATACAGTATTGGGGGCTCCCGCTGTCGGCAGTGATTAGCGTAATACTTTATAATTATGATTGCAAGGTATTGCGCTGGTCACTGGGTCAAAGTCGCTTCCGCCTAATTGAATGGAGGTGAGCACGGTCGATTCTCTAGATCAGTTAGTTCAGTTAGAAGTTTGGTATTATTAAAGATAGCGGTTCGGTATCTTTGGAGTCAGTTGTAATTAGAGAGTTAAATCAGACGTATCAATCACGGGTGATACGCCTCTTAATTTATATCGTCGTTTAATTAAAGTAATAAAGTTGTTGTCCAATTGACTTACGCGAGTTTTTAATTGTTTTCCCTGGATTGCTTTGGGACACGATAATTTGGCGCAGCCGGATAAAAAGTAGGTAAGTGTTATTGAGTGAAATAATTCATTTCAATTAATTTTTTTTTTATTTGTTGGGAGTAAAGCTTATTAGCTGCTCCATATTTTTGGGAATTGTGGGAGTTATGCTTTTTTAGCTGCTCCGGTTTTTTGTATTTTATAGGAGTAAAGCTTTTTTTAGCTGCTCCATTTTTTTAAGTGTGGGAGTAACGCTTTTTTTTAGCCGCTCCGTTTTTTTTTTGGGTGGGGGAGTAACGCATTTTTAGCGGCTCCGTTGTGCTGTATTCTTGTGGGAGTTAATTTTTTTTAGCTGCTCCAGTTTTAGGCTAATTTTCTTTACAGGTTAAAGTATGCAGAAAGGTAAAGAAAAAGGGTATAAATAGTGGTGATTGTTGTTGCGTGAGATTGTTGTTGGCTAGGTTGTCTGAGTTTTATGAAATGTATAGTGTGAAAGTGTAGTATGCAAAAGGAGTAGCTTTAGCAGTTTAGTAGATTAAGTAAGTAAAGTCTAATTTTTCGGAATGTACGGCGTATTAAGGGTTATAATTTTGGTCATTGGGAAGTTGTCAAACCCTAGGTAAATTTAAGGTATTCGCGGGTATTCGGGCGTTAAACTTGGAAGTAGGTCCGGAGAAATATTGAATATTAGGAAAGAACATTATTGAAACACCGTAGAAAAGTTCAAGATTTTGTGTTTAGAGTTTTTAGCAATTAGTTACAGTCTAGGAGAAGTGTTTGAGAGTTAAGTGTAAATTAGATAATGACTATAGATGTCAGTGGGAAGAAGTAACGTGCTAACGAGGGAAGAATTGTTTTGAGTTAAGGATCAGGAAAAGGAATTGGAAACCAGAACGCAGGAATTGAAGGAGTGCCAGCTGATATTACAACATTACGAACAGGATTGGCGGTACCTAGAAAGCATCTAACGGATGAATTAAAGAAACGATTGCCGAGTGAAGACCTGAATAAGTTTCTGGAGGAAATAAATGAGGCTACAGTGAAAAGCACAAAGGAGTGATAACGTCTACCTTTGAAGTAATTGGTAGAATTGAGAAAGAAACTGATCAAGCGTTGAATGAAAACAAACAGGAAAACAGGGCTTTAAAAGGAACTATAAAGTCTTTAGAAAGGCAATTGGAGGAGGCAGAAAAAACCGCCACTGAACTAGACCAAGAATTAGGAGTCGCACCATTATCACAAGAAGAGGGTCTAGTTCGAGGGATTTTTAAGAAGTGGTCAACCAAGAAATTGCTATTCCACGAACGGCAGCGAGAAGAAAGAGCGAGTACTTCAGGGCAAGAAGAAATTTTGAAAGCTAAACAGCAGACCTTAGCAAAGATGAGTGAAGACCAAGTTTCGAAAGAAAAAGACTCAGAGAAACCAGCAAGGAAAACCATGGCTGATGCTTATGATAAAGGCATGGACTTGGTGTCCAGATACATACCCACGTTTTCTGGAGAAAGAACGCCAAAACTGTCGAAGGAAGTTCACCGTTTCCTGAGCTGCTGCAAAGATCTTTACGATCGTTTAAAGGCCGAGGAACAGCCCATCTTCATGAAATGTGTAAGATATCGGTTGTTAGACGACGCATATTATCTAGTAAGCTCGGAGGAGCCGAAGGATTTTGAGGCATTGCAGCAGACAATTCAAACGGCCTATATGCCAAAAAATCGTACTGTGATCTCCGAGCTGAAATGATAGCATGCGTTCAAAGGCCCGGTGACGACATAAAAGACTATGCGGATAGACTTAAGGAGCTACTGTGTCAAATTAAGGCGGCAGTTTCGGCTAAGTATCCAGACAAAGACGGGGGATTGATAGCGGAACTTGAGGCAGACGCGGTGGCAACGTTCAAGGCGGGTGTTATGCAGCAGACTACTCAGCTATATTTGGCGGGACGCAAATTTCGATCTCTGGATGAAGCACGTGAGGAGGCCGACTACTTTGAGATGGATGCTAGGAGACTTAAAATTAAGGTACCAGGGGTATGGAAAAAAACACCAGAATATTACAGAGAATCATCACAGGAAGGAGGGATGACCAGTAATTTTAATGTTGAAAGACAGAGACAGTCCCACATACCTTTTCCATAGATACGGAGGCCAAACCAATCAGGAAGGAACTGGGAAATTCCGGCTAGGGCAGCATAACAGCCCAGAGTTGTCAAATGCTTCAAATGCGGTCAACCTGGACACATTGCGAGAGAGTGCCAACAAGTTCCTTTCTGTACGGGATGTCAGGAATATGCGCACGTGATATCCAATTGCCAAATTTATCACGTCAGAGTAGCCAACTGTGCAGCTAGCATTCAAGATAACTGCCATTCAGGAAGGGAGGGGCTGTATTGCAAATTCTGCCGAACACGTGACCATTACACGGATATCTGCGTAAAGAAGTATTTAGCAGATAGAGAAGAAGAAAAATTGACTTCCAGTAATAAATTTGTCATCACAGTGCCATCAGACATAGCTTTAGAACGCAACTTTACGCTTTTAATCGACACTGGGTCTACGTGTAGTTTGATTAAAATTAATAGAATAAAAAGAAGTACACCGATACAAACACATCAGAAAATACAAATTGGAGGACTGTTTGGATTTGTTAGGAACTCCATAGGCACTTGTGAGGCGAATTTGCTTATAGATAACAGTCAGCAGGCCTGTCGATTTAACGCCATAGGCGACACAGATTCAATTCCAGCAGACGGTATCCTTGGGATGGATTTCCCCAGTGATAGAGCTGTTATCGACTTCTTGAGGAGGAAATTGTGGATACAAGGTGCTGACGCAGAAGAAGAAAGTGCCGTTTGTGGGAACGTCGCCGCTAGTGGAGAAGTTGTGACGACTGCTTTGCATTGTTATAGTCTAGAAAATCCTTCACAAGACAGAGTAGAGGAGGGTCGAATTAATGTGGCAATAACCCAGACAGCAAAGGGAAAGGTATAACATGCAATGTAGAGCCCGCTTCAAGACTCGGAGAGAAGAGCACACCAATATGGCAGAAGACCTGGAACACATCTGAGGACAGTGCGGGACTTGATAAGGTAAGAAATGAAGAAGTCAATAATGGAAGTAGGACACAACATAGGTATTACGGGTATAGCGGAAATAAGCTGGGAGATGGACCTGCATTTGTTAGAATCGCGAATGCAAGAGCCTACCCTGTCAAAACCATGAACTCCTCGCACGAATGGCACGGACCTCGTAAGTATCCTAAACGATCTGGATGGCGCTATAATGGTAGGAACAATTGTTATCCTCAACTAGGGAATGTCCAGGGGATTCTGCAAAAAGGTAGGTTTAAATCGCAGGGAGATAAAAGGAAGCCCGATAGGACAGAAGTCCATCAAGGCAGAAGGAAAGTAAGGGAACGGAACTTTATTCATGTTGAAAGTTCAACTTTGGCTACAAGTTCAATAAACCCTTACAAGGTAGGTATCGGTTATGACCCAGGAATAGGGGTATGTAATCAAAAAGATTTCCAACAAATTCCCTCTAATTTCAGAAGAAATTCGATGATCGGAGTTTGGTAGTCTGTGGCCAGGAGGAATATGGAAGGAAATATAAGTAACGCAGTGGATCCAATTTAAGGGTAATTTATAAATTAAAAGGTAAGGAGGTAAGCAAATGCTTTTAGGAAGAAGACAGTGAGATTTAAGAACAAGAGAAACTTGAAAAAAAGAGTTATTTAATTACAGGAATTAAAAAAAAAGGAATACCAGATTTAAAAAAAAGATAAGATTGAAAAGAAAAGAAATAAGAGATTAAATAGAAGGAGAAGTTAAACAAAAGAGGAGAAATATTATTTGCCAAAAAAAGGTAGAAGGAAAAAGTTTGTAAATCATTGGCAAAGTTATAAGCAAGATTAGGTTAGAAGAATATATATATGAAAGTGTAAATATAAGAAATAAATATGTAGTAAGTGTTTAAGGCTTAAAACTATAGAATAATGGAAAGACCGAGAATTAGATAAGATTGAGAAATTTATATAAGCAGTGTAAAATAACCTCGACGTAAAGGAAGCAGATGTAGCAGTCGCATCATGACATCAATTTATCCCTGTATAAACTACGTGGAGCAAGCATCAGACCAATAGTGTGGGTGGGAAAATAATGATAAGCACTTGTGAAAACTGAATTTTTCACCGCCGACGACTTTCTTATTTGCAGATAATAACCGAACTCTGAAGATTGATTTCAAAAGCAGGAAGGCACCGATGAAGAAGTAAAAGAACTTCGGGAGGAATCAGAAGTTAGATCTCAACTATAATTACTACGAGAAAAGAATGGTATACTCATCATTTCTCAGTTACACCGACATTGAGATATCTGAGGGATTCAAAGAAGTTAAGCCCCAAGATCATCTAGTTAAATGAAAGGGGTTAAAATTAACGGCAAGATTTTAGTATACTCAAATAAGTCAAGATCAAAGTGAAGCTATATATGGCATCAAATTCAAAACATATCACTGAATAAATCAAAAGATTTGGGAAACAGGCAGAATGCTATGCAGTTGTAGAAAATACATTAGCAGATTCATATAGAGAGAGCAAGTCTATTCCTTCTATGTACGGGTGGACTCTTGATATAATCGAGAGAACTCCATCGTACATTTAGAAATAGTACAAAAAATATCTAACAAGTTAGCGATTCAGAGGTCAATAAGAATGAGCATAGGAAAGGAGGAGCGTCCAGCACGGCTAAAAAGAATAGTGAGCATTCGTATAAGCAAAAAGTCTCAAGCGTAAATTGATGATCCGTTCTACCCAAAATCCCGCTATTGGAAATACATTTTAATAATCCCGTAGAGAGCAGCCCCACAAAGAAAAAGAGGACTTAGTTTATCCCACGGATATGGTCTAGATTTTAGTAGCCCAAGTCAAGACCGAACGCAACGGACCACACTCATCAAGAAGCAGCTTGGAGCAATCACAGTAGTATTAGGGTTATAATGTGTATTACTTGTCGTTATAAAAATAGAGTATTATAAACGTCAATAGATTTTAGAAGATAATAGGAATCGAATAGGAAATATATTCTAAGAAGGAAAATTTTGTTACGCAGCAGATGAGCTAAAAATTATTAGTGAAAATAAAACAATGTAATCAGAAAGAAGCGATAGAAGAGATCAAAACAAGGAAATAAGGAAATTATAAGAAAGATGTTAGAGTAACATTTGTAAAGGAAAGAAATGAATAAGTAGAAAAGAAAATGGTTTGGAAAGTAAAAAGTGTTAAGTTTATTGGATAAGTCTAGTATATCAAAATTTGCCAATGATTGAGAATGCAAAAGCAAAAGTTAAATGAAATGGATATATTATAAAGTAGTTAAAAGGTAGTAGTAAAAAGATATTGGTTAAAACAATAGTAAAATAAAATAAAAATAAAGTGAATTTTTCAGAAAAATGTATAAAAACGTGAAGATGTAATTAGAAAATTATTAATTATTAATTCAATAAAAAAGAAATGAAATGGATGTAGTAAAAAAAAAAATTTTTGTCAAGACAATTGTAAAAAAAAAGACTAAGCAAAATAAGGTATAAGAAAGAAATTTAGAAAAGATAATTAAATGTAAGAAGAAAATTAGAAAGAAATTAAACGCGCAAAGAAAAAGATCAGAGAAATAACTATATACATAAAAAGCAACATTGTAAAGAAAAGAAACGGATATATGATAAAGTAATTAAAGGAATGAAAAAGAAAAAAGAAACATTGTTGAAAGAAAAATGAGAAAAGAATATAGAAGAATAGAACAGAAATTATATATGAAGTAAAGGATGTACATAAAATGACGTAAAGAATGTAAACCGAACCATAGCTATAAAAATTGTGTAGATCATAGTGAGTATTGTCTCTTAATTTTGGTATAACTTAGTTAAGTTATATATTGTAATCTAACTGAGCACCCCGATCTGATTCCTCTTGGGAATCAGTTTTTCTCAGGGGGGAGGAATGTCGTGACCCAATATTCAGTTGGTGGAATTGTGACATCACGACTCAAGCTAGCAGCAAATGCACAAGTAATTAAACGATTTGCAATAACTAAGCATTTTACTTCGCACAGTGAAATGCTTGGCGATTGCGAATTGTTTACTTGTAAACTGCCGCATCCACTGCTGTATGTAACTGGGCATTGAGTCATGGTTAAGTAATTCACTACGCATAGTGAAATACTCAGCTGGGCTCACTGTTTGTTTACATACAGTATTGGGGGCTCCCGCTGTCGGCAGTGATTAGCGTAATACTTTATAATTATGATTGCAAGGTATTGCGCTGGTCACTGGGTCAAAGTCGCTTCCGCCTAATTGAATGGAGGTGAGCACGGTCGATTCTCTAGATCGGTTAGTTCAGTTAGAAGTTTGGTATTATTAAAGATAGCGGTTCGGTATCTTTGGAGTCAGTTGTAATTAGAGAGTTAAATCAGACGTATCAATCACGGGTGATACGCCTCTTAATTTATATCGTCGTTTAATTAAAGTAATAAAGTTGTTGTCCAATTTACTTACGCGAGTTTTTAATTGTTTTCCCTGGATTGCTTTGGGACACGACACTACTAAGCCACGTTTGCTTTCAGCTGGCATTAACCAGTAACGATGAAAGCGCACAAATAAATTGTAAATTAAATTTTATTTATTTTTCCCGCGGACGGGAATCGAACCTACACTTGTTAGAATCGGTCAATGATGGAGAAAGAAAAATTTTTAAGAACTTTTATTTTTAATGATTCTAAAGCAAATTTATAAATACAAGAAGGAAAAACAACCGCCTCGTCCGGGATTTGAAACCGGGACCTTCCGTTTGCCGGGCGACTGCTCTTACCACTGAGCTAACCAGACAGATGATTTTCCTTCTTGCATTTATCAAATTTGTGACTAGCCTACTAAGCCACGTTTGCTTTCAGTTGGCATTAACCAGTAACGATGAAAGCGCACAAATAAATTGTAAATTCAATTTTATTTATTTTTCCCGCGGACGGGAATCGAACCTACACTTGTTAGAATCGGTCAATGATGGAGAAAGAAAAATTTTTAAGAACTTTTATTTTTAATGATTCTAAAGCAAATTTATAAATACAAGAAGGAAAAACAACCGCCTCGTCCGGGATTTGAAACCGGGACCTTCCGTTTGCCGGGCGACTGCTCTTACCACTGAGCTAACCAGACAGATGATTTTCCTTCTTGCATTTATCAAATTTGTGACTAGCCTACTAAGCCACGTTTGCTTTCAGTTGGCATTAACCAGTAACGATGAAAGCGCACAAATAAATTGTAAATTCAATTTTATTTATTTTTCCCGCGGACGGGAATCGAACCTACACTTGTTAGAATCGGTCAATGATGGAGAAAGAAGAATTTTAAGAACTTTTATTTTTAATGATTCTAAATCAAATTTATAAATACAAGATGAAAAAACAACCGCCTCCTCGTCCGGTATTTGAACCCGGGACCTTCCGCTTGTAACTGGCCTACTAGGCCACGTTTGCTTTCAGCTGGCATTAACCAGTAACGGTGAAAGCGCACAAATAAATTGTAAATTCAATTTTATTTATTTTTCCCGCGGACGGGAAAGGAACCTACACTTGTTAGAATCGGTCAATGATGGAGAAAGAAGAATTTTAAGAACATTTATTTTTAATGATTCTAAATCAAATTTATAAATACAAAAAAAAAAACAACCGCCTCGTCCGGGATTTGAAACCGGGACCTTCCGCTTGTAACTAGCCTACTAAGCCACGTTTGCTTTCAGCTGGCTTTAACCAGAAACGATGAAAGCGCACAAATAAATTGTAAATTCAATTTTATTTATTTTTCCCGCGGACGGGAATCGAACCTACACTTGTAAGAATCGGTCAATGATGGAGAAAGAATAATTTTAAGAACTTTTATTTTTAATGATTCTAAAGCAAATTTATAAATACAAGAAGGAAAAACAACCGCCTCGTCCGGGATTTGAAACCGGGACCTTCCGTTTGCCGGGCGACTGCTCTTACCACTGAGCTAACGAGACAGATGATTTTCCTTCTTGCATTTATCAAATTTGTAACTAGCCTACTAAGCCACGTTTGCTTTCAGCTGGCATTAACCAGTAACAAATTCAATTTTATTTATTTTTCCCGCGGACGGGAATCGAACCTACACTTGTTAGAATCGGTTAATGATGGAGAAAGAAGAACTTTAAAAACTTTTATTTTTAATGATTCTAAATCAAATTTATAAATACAAGAAGAAAACACAACCGCCTCGCCCGGGATTTGAAACCGGGACCTTCCGTTTGTCGGGCGACTGCTCTTACCACTGAGCTAAAGAGACAGATGATTTTCCTTCTTGCATTTATCAAATTTGTAACTAGCCTACTAAGCCACGTTTGCTTTCAGCTGACATTAACCAGTAACGATGGAAGCGCACAAATAAATTGTAAATTCAATTTTATTTATTTTTCCCGCGGACGGGAATCGAACCTACACTTGCTAGAATCGGTCAATGATGGAGAAAGAAGAATTTTAACAACTTTTATTTTTAATGATTCTAAATCAAATTGCTAAATACAAGAAGAAAAAACAAACGCCTCGTCCGGGATTTGAAACCGGGACCTTCCGCTTGCCGGGCGACTGCTCTTACCACTGAGCTAACGAGACAGATGATTTTCCTTATTGCATTTATCAAATTTGTAACTAGCCTACTAAGCCACGTTTGCTTTCAGCTGGCATTAAACAGTAACAATGAAAGCGCACAAATAAACAGTAAATTCAATTTTATTTATTTTTCCCGCGGACGGGAATCGAACCTACACTTGTTAGAATCGGTCAATGATGGAGAAAGAAGAATTTTAATAACTTTTATTTTTAATGATTCTAAATCAAATTGATAAATGCAAGAAGAAAACACAACCGCCTCGGGTCCGGGATTTGAAACCGGGACCTTCCCCTTGCCGGGCGACTGCTCTTACCGTTGAGCTAACGAGACAGATGATTTTCTTCTTGCATTTATCAAATTTGTAACTAGCCTACTAAGCCACGTTTGCTTTCAGCTGGCATTAAACAGTAACGATGAAAACGCACAAATAAACAGTAAATTCAATTTTATTTATTTTTTCCGCGGACGGGAATCGAACCTACACTTGTTAGAATCGGTCAATGATGGAGAAAGAAGAACTTTAAGAACTTTTATTTTTAATGATTCTAAATCAAATTTATATATACAAGAAGAAAACACAACCGACTCGTCCGGGATTTGAAACCGGGACCTTCCGCTTGCCGGGTGACTGCTCTTACCGTTGAGCTAAAGAGACAGAAGATTTTCTTCTTGCATTTATCAAATTTGTAACTAGCCTATTAAGCCACGTTTGCTTTCAGCTGGCATTAACCAGTAACGATGAAAGCGCACAAATAAATTGTAAATTCAATTTTCTTTATTTTTCCCGCGGACGGGAATCGAACCTACACTTGTTAGAATCGGTTAATGATGGAGAAAGAAGAACTTTAAAAACTTTTATTTTTAATGATTCTAAATCAAATTTATAAATACAAGAAGAAAACACAACCGCCTCGTCCGGGATTTGAAACCGGGACCTTCCGCTTGCCGGGCGACTGCTCTTACCACTGAGCTAACGAGACAGATGATTTTCCTTCTTGCATTTATCAAATTTGTAACTAGCCTACTAAGCCACGATTGCTTTCAGCTGGCATTAACCTGGAACGATGAAAGCGCACAAATAAATTGTAAATTCAATTTTATTTATTTTTCCCGCGGACGGGAATCGAACCTACACTTGTTAGAATCGGTTAATGATGGAGAAAGAAAAATTTTAGGAACTTTTATTTTTAATGATTCTAAAGCAAATTTATAAATACAATTCGAAAAAACAACCGCCTTGTCCGGGATTTGAAACCGGGACCTTCCGCTTGCCGGGCGACTGCTCTTACCACTAAGCTAACGAGATAGATGATTTTCCTTCTTGCATTTATCAAATTTGTAACTAGCCTACTAAGCGACCTTTGCTTTCAGCTGGCATTAACCAGTAACGATGAAAGCGCACAAATAAATTGCAAATTCAATTTTATTTATTTTTCCCGCGGACGGGAATCGAACCTACACTTGTTAGAATCGGTCAATGATGGAGAAAGAAGAACTTTAAGAACTTTTATTTTTAATGATTGTAATTCAAATTTATAAATGCAAGAAGAAAACACAACCGCCTCGTCCGGGATTTGAAACCGGGACCTTCCGCTTGCCCGGCGACTGCTCTTACCGTTGAGCTAACGAGACAGATGATTTTCTTCTTGCATTTATCAAATTTGTAACTAGCCTACTAAGCCACCTTTGCTTTCAGCTGGCATTAACCAGTAACGATGAAACCGCACAAATAAATTGCAAATTCAATTTTATTTATTTTTCCCGCGGACGGGAATCGAACCTACACTTATTAGAATCGGTAAATGATGGAGAAAGAAGAACTTTAAGAACTTTTATTTTTAATGATTCTAAATCAAATTTATAAATACAAGAAGAAAAAACAACCGCCTCGTCCGGGATTTGAAACCGGGACCTTCCGCTTGTAACTAGCCTACTAAGCCACGTTTGCTTTCAGCTGGCTTTAACCAGAAACGATGAAAGCGCACAAATAAATTGTAAATTCAATTTTATTTATTTTTCCCGCTTACGGGAATCGAAACTACACTTGTTAGAATCGGTCAATGATGGAGAAAGAATAATTTTAAGAACTTTTATTTTTAATGATTCTAAAGCAAATTTATAAATACAAGAAGGAAAAACAACCGCCTCGTCCGGGATTTGAAACCGGGACCTTCCGCTTGCCGGGTGACTGCTCTTACCAATGAGCTAACGAGACAGATGATTTTCCTTCTTGCTTTTATCAAATTTGTAACTAGCCTACTAAGCCACGTTTGCTTTCAGCTGGCATTAACCAGTAACGATGAAAGCGCACAAATAAATTGTAAATTCAATTTTATTTATTTTTCCCGCGGACGGTAATCGAACCTACACTTGCTAGAATCGGTCAATGATGGAGAAAGAAGAATTTTAACAACTTTTATTTTTAATGATTCTGAATCAAATTGATAAATACAAGAAGAAAAAACAGCCGCCTCCTCGTCCGGTATTTGAACCCGGGACCATCCGCTTGTAACTAGCCTACTGAGCCACGTTTGTTTTCAGCTGGCATTAACCAGTAACGGTGAAAGCGCACAAATAAATTGTAAATTCAATTTTATTTATTTTTCCCGCGGACGGGAATCGAACCTACACTTGCTAGAATCGGTCAATGATGGAGAAAGAAGAATTTTAACAACTTTTATTTTTAATGATTCTAAATCAAATTGATAAATACAAGAAGAAAAACAAACGCCTCGTCCGGGATTTGAAACCGGGACCTTCCGCTTGCCGGGCGACTGCTCTTACCACTGAGCTAACGAGACAGATGATTTTCCTTATTGCATTTATCAAATTTGTAACTAGCCTACTAAGCCACGTTTGCTTTCAGCTGGCATTAAACAGTAACAATGAAAGCGCACAAATAAACAGTAAATTCAATTTTATTTATTTTTCCCGCGGACGGGAATCGAACCTACACTTGTTAGAATCGGTCAATGATGGAGAAAGAAGAATTTTAATAACTTTTATTTTTAATGATTCTAAATCAAATTTATAAATGCAAGAAGAAAACACAACCGCCTCGGGTCCGGGATTTGAAACCGGGACCTTCCCCTTGCCGGGCGACTGCTCTTACCGTTGAGCTAACGAGACAGATGATTTTCTTCTTGCATTTATCAAATTTGTAACTAGCCTACTAAGCCACGTTTGCTTTCAGCTGGCATTAAACAGTAACGATGAAAACGCACAAATAAACAGTAAATTCAATTTTATTTATTTTTTCCGCGGACGGGAATCGAACCTACACTTGTTAGAATCGGTCAATGATGGAGAAAGAAGAACTTTAAGAACTTTTATTTTTAATGATTCTAAATCAAATTTATATATACAAGAAGAAAACACAACCGACTCGTCCGGGATTTGAAACCGGGACCTTCCGCTTGCCGGGTGACTGCTCTTACCGTTGAGCTAAAGAGACAGAAGATTTTCTTCTTGCATTTATCAAATTTGTAACTAGCCTATTAAGCCACGTTTGCTTTCAGCTGGCATTAACCAGTAACGATGAAAGCGCACAAATAAATTGTAAATTCAATTTTCTTTATTTTTCCCGCGGACGGGAATCGAACCTACACTTGTTAGAATCGGTTAATGATGGAGAAAGAAGAACTTTAAAAACTTTTATTTTTAATGATTCTAAATCAAATTTATAAATACAAGAAGAAAACACAACCGCCTCGTCCGGGATTTGAAACCGGGACCTTCCGCTTGCCGGGCGACTGCTCTTACCACTGAGCTAACGAGACAGATGATTTTCCTTCTTGCATTTATCAAATTTGTAACTAGCCTACTAAGCCACGATTGCTTTCAGCTGGCATTAACCTGGAACGATGAAAGCGCACAAATAAATTGTAAATTCAATTTTATTTATTTTTCCCGCGGACGGGAATCGAACCTACACTTGTTAGAATCGGTCAATGATGGAGAAAGAAAAATTTTAGGAACTTTTATTTTTAATGATTCTAAAGCAAATTTATAAATACAAATCGAAAAAACAACCGCCTTGTCCGGGATTTGAAACCGGGACCTTCCGCTTGCCGGGCGACTGCTCTTACCACTAAGCTAACGAGATAGATGATTTTCCTTCTTGCATTTATCAAATTTGTAACTAGCCTACTAAGCGACCTTTGCTTTCAGCTGGCATTAACCAGTAACGATGAAAGCGCACAAATAAATTGCAAATTCAATTTTATTTATTTTTCCCGCGGACGGGAATCGAACCTACACTTGTTAGAATCGGTCAATGATGGAGAAAGAAGAACTTTAAGAACTTTTATTTTTAATGATTGTAATTCAAATTTATAAATGCAAGAAGAAAACACAACCGCCTCGTCCGGGATTTGAAACCGGGACCTTCCGCTTGCGCGGCGACTGCTCTTACCGTTGAGCTAACGAGACAGATGATTTTCTTCTTGCATTTATCAAATTTGTAACTAGCCTACTAAGCCACCTTTGCTTTCAGCTGGCATTAACCAGTAACGATGAAACCGCACAAATAAATTGCAAATTCAATTTTATTTATTTTTCCCGCGGACGGGAATCGAACCTACACTTATTAGAATCGGTAAATGATGGAGAAAGAAGAACTTTAAGAACTTTTATTTTTAATGATTCTAAATCAAATTTATAAATACAAGAAGAAAAAACAACCGCCTCGTCCGGGATTTGAAACCGGGACCTTCCGCTTGTAACTAGCCTACTAAGCCACGTTTGCTTTCAGCTGGCTTTAACCAGAAACGATGAAAGCGCACAAATAAATTGTAAATTCAATTTTATTTATTTTTCCCGCTTACGGGAATCGAAACTACACTTGTTAGAATCGGTCAATGATGGAGAAAGAATAATTTTAAGAACTTTTATTTTTAATGATTCTAAAGCAAATTTATAAATACAAGAAGGAAAACAACCGCCTCGTCCGGGATTTGAAACCGGGACCTTCCGCTTGCCGGGTGACTGCTCTTACCACTGAGCTAACGAGACAGATGATTTTCCTTCTTACTTTTATCAAATTTGTAACTAGCCTACTAAGCCACGTTTGCTTTCAGCTGGCATTAACCAGTAACGATGAAAGCGCACAAATAAATTGTAAATTCAATTTTATTTATTTTTCCCGCGGACGGTAATCGAACCTACACTTGCTAGAATCGGTCAATGATGGAGAAAGAAGAATTTTAACAACTTTTATTTTTAATGATTCTAAATCAAATTGATAAATACAAGAAGAAAAAACAGCCGCCTCCTCGTCCGGTATTTGAACCCGGGACCATCCGCTTGTAACTAGCCTACTGAGCCACGTTTGTTTTCAGCTGGCATTAACCAGTAACGGTGAAAGCGCACAAATAAATTGTAAATTCAATTTTATTTATTTTTCCCGCGGACGGGAATCGAACCTACACTTGCTAGAATCGGTCAATGATGGAGAAAGAAGAACTTTAAGAACTTTTATTTTTAATGATTCTAAATCAAATTTATAAATGCAAGAAGAAAGCACAACCGCCTCGTCCGGGATTTGAAACCGGGACCTTCCGCTTGCTGGGCGACTGCTCTTAGCACTGAGCTAACGAGACAGATGATTTTCCTTCTTGCATTTATCAAATTTGTAACAAGCCTACTAAGGCACGTTTGCTTTCAGCTGGCATTAACCAGTAACGATGAAAGCGCACAAATAAATTGCAAATTCAATTTTATTTATTTTTCCCGCGGACGGGAATCGAACCTACACTTGTTAGAATCGGTAAATGATGGAGAAAGAAGAACTTTAAGAACTTTTATTTTTAATGATTCTAAATCAAATTTATAAATACAAGAAGAAAAAACAACCGCCTCGTCCGGGATTTGAAACCGGGACCTTCCGCTTGTAACTAGCCTACTAAGCCACGTTTGCTTTCAGCTGGCTTTAACCAGAAACGATGAAAGCGCACAAATAAATTGTAAATTCAATTTTATTTATTTTTCCCGCTTACGGGAATCGAACCTACACTTGTTAGAATCGGTCAATGGTGGAGAAAGAAGAATTTTAACAACTTTTATTTTTAATGATTCTAAATCAAATTGATAAATACAAGAAGAAAAAACAGTCGCCTCCTCGTCCGGTATTTGAACCCGGGACCATCCGCTTGTAACTAGCCTACTAAGCCACGTTTGCTTTCAGCTGGCTTTAACCAGAAACGATGAAAGCGCACAAATAAATTGTAAATTCAATTTTATTTATTTTTCCCGAGGACGGGAATCGAACCTACACTTGTTAGAATCGGTCAATGATGGAGAAAGAAGAACTTTAAGAACTTTTATTTTTAATGATTCTAAATCAAATTTATAAATGCAAGAAGAAAACACAACCGCCTCGTCCGGGATTTGAAACCGGGACCTTCCGCTTGCCGGGCGACTGCTCTTACCGTTGAGCTAACGAGACAGATGATTTTCTTCTTGCATTTATCAAATTTGTAACTAGCCTACTAAGCCACCTTTGCTTTCAGCTGGCATTAACCAGTAACGATGAAAGCGCACAAATAAATTGCAAATTCAATTTTATTTATTTTTCCCGCGGACGGGAATCGAACCTACACTTGTTAGAATCGGTCAATGATGGAGAAAGAAGAACTTTAAAAACTTTTATTTTTAATGATTCTAAATCAAATTTATAAATGCAAGAAGAAAACACAACCACCTCGTCCGGGATTTGAAACCGGGACCTTCCGCTTGCCGGGCGACTGCTCTTACCACTGAGCTAACGAGACATATGATTTTCCTTCTTGCATTTATCAAATTTGCAACAAGCCTACTAAGCCACGTTCGCTTTCAGCTGGCATTAACCTGGAACGATGAAAGCGCACAAATAAATTGTAAATTCAATTTTATTTATTTTTCCCGCGGACGGGAATCGAACCTACACTTGTTAGAATCGGTCAATGATGGATAAAGAAGAACTATAAAAACTTTTATTTTTAATGATTCTAAATCAAATTTATAAATACAAGAAGAAAACACAACCGCGTCGTCCGAACCGGGACCTTCCGTTTGCCGGGCGAATGCTCTAACCACTGAGCTAACGAGGCAGATGATTTTCCTTCTGGCATTTATCAAATTTGTAACTAGCCTACTAAGCCACGTTTGCTTTCAGCTGGCATTAACCAGTAACGATAAAAGCGCACAAATAAATTGTAAATTCAATTTTATTTATTTTTCCCGCGGACGGGAATCGAACCTACACTTGTTAGAATCGGTCAATGATGGAGAAAGAAGAATTTTAAGAACTTTTATTTTTAATGATTCTAAATCAAATTTATAAATACAAGAAGAAAAAACAAACGCCTCGTCCGGGATTTGAAACCGGGACCTTCCGCTTGCCGGGCGACTGCTCTTGCCACTGAGCTAACGAGACAGATGATTTCCCTTATTGCATTTATCAAATTTGTAACTAGCCTACTTAAGCCACGTTTGCTTTCAGCCGGCATTAACCAGTAACGATGAAAGCGCACAAATAAATTGTAAATTCAATTTTATTTATTTTTCCCGCGGACGGTAATCGAACCTACACTTGTTAGAATCGGTCAATGATGGAGAAAGAAGAATTTTAAGAACTTTTAATTTTAATGATTCTAAATCAAATTTATAAATACAAGAAGAAAACACAACCGCCTCGTCCGGGATTTGAAACCGGGACCTTCCGTTTGCCGGGAGACTGCTCTTACCACTGGGCTAACGAGACAGATGATTTTCCTTCTTGCATTTATCAAATTTGTAACTAGCCTCCTAAGCCACGTTTGCTTTCAGCTGGAATTAACCAGTAACGATGAAAGCGCACAAATAAATTGTAAATTCAATTTTATTTATTTTTCCCGCGGACGGGAATCGTACCTACACTTGTTAGAATCGGTCAATGATGGAGAAAGAAGAATTTTAAGAACTTTTATTTTTAATGATTCTAAATCAAATTGATAAATACAAGAAGAAAAAACAAACGCCTCGTCCGTGATTTGAAACCGGGACCTTCCGTTTGCCGGGCGACTGCTCGTTGAGCTAACGAGACAGATGATTTTCCTTCTTGAATTTATCAAATTTGTAACTAGCCTACCAAGCCACGTTTGCTTTCAGCTGGCATTAACCAGTAACGATGAAAGCGCACAAATAAATTGTAAATTGAATTTTATTTATTTTTCCCGCGGACGGGAATCGAACCTACACTTGTTAGAATCGGTCAATGATGGAGAAAGAAAAATTTTAAGAACTTTTATTTTTAATGATTCTAAATCAAATTTATAAATACAAGAAGGAAAAACAACCGCCTCGTCCGGGATTTGAAACCGGGACCTTCCGTTTGCCGGGCGACTGCTCTTACCACTGAGCTAACCAGACAGATGATTTTCCTTCTTGCATTTATCAAATTTGTGACTAGCGTACTAAGCCACGTTTGCTTTCAGCTGGCATTAACCAGTAACGATGAAAGCTCACAATTAAATTGTAAATTCAATTTTATTTATTTTTCCCGCGGACGGGAATCGAACCTACACTTGTTAGAATCGGTCAATGATGGAGAAAGAACAATTTTAAGAACTTTAATTTTTAATGATTCTAAAGCAAATTTATAAATACTAGAAGGAAAAACAACCGCCTCGTCCGGGATTTGAAACCGGGACCATCCGTTTGCCCGGCGACTGCTCTTACCACTGAGCTAACGAGACAGATGATTTTCCTTATTGCATTTATCAAATGTGTAACTAGCCTACTAAGCCACGTTTGCTTTCAGCTGGCATTAACCAGTAACGATAAAAGCGCACAAATAAACAGTAATTTCAATTTTATTTATTTTTCCCGCGGACGGGAATCGAACCTACGCTTGTTAGAATTGGTCAATGATGGAGAAAGAAAAATTTTAAGAACTTTTATTTTTAATGATTCTAACGCAAATTTATAAATACTAGAAGGAAAAACAACCGCCTCGTCCGGGATTTGAAACCGGGACCTTCCGTTTGCCGGGCGACTGCTCTTACCACTGAGCTAACCAGACAGATGATTTTCCTTCTTGCACTTATCAAATTTGTAACTAGCCTACTAAGCCACGTTTGCTTTCAGCTGGCATTAACCAGTAACGATGAAAGCGCACAATTAAATTGTAAATTCAATTTTATTTATTTTTCCCGCGGACGGGAATCGAACCTACACTTGTTAGAATCGGTCAATGATGGAGAAAGAAAAATTTTAAGAACTTTTATTTTTAATGATTCTAAAGCAAATTTATAAATACTAGAAGGAAAAACAACCGCCTCGTCCGGGATTTGAAACCGGGACCATCCGTTTGCCCGGCGACTGCTCTTACCACTGAGCTAACGAGACAGATGATTTTCCTTATTGCATTTATCAAATGTGTAACTAGCCTACTAAGCCACGTTTGCTTTCAGCTGGCATTAACCAGTAACGATAAAAGCGCACAAATAAACAGTAATTTCAATTTTATTTATTTTTCCCGCGGACGGGAATCGAACCTACGCTTGTTAGAATTGGTCAATGATGGAGAAAGAAAAATTTTAAGAACTTTTATTTTTAATGATTCTAACGCAAATTTATAAATACTAGAAGGAAAAACAACCGCCTCGTCCGGGATTTGAAACCGGGACCTTCCGTTTGCCGGGCGACTGCTCTTACCACTGAGCTAACCAGACAGATGATTTTCCTTCTTGCACTTATCAAATTTGTGACTAGCGTACTAAGCCACGTTTGCTTTCAGCTGGCATTAACCAGTAACGATGAAAGCGCACAATTAAATTGTAAATTCAATTTTATTTATTTTTCCCGCGGACGGGAATCGAACCTACACTTGTTAGAATCGGTCAATGATGGAGAAAGAAGAACTTTAAGAACTTTTATTTTTAATGATTCTAAATCAAATTTATAAATGCAAGAAGAAAGCACAACCGCCTCGTCCGGGATTTGAAACCGGGACCTTCCGCTTGCTGGGCGACTGCTATTAGCACTGAGCTAACGAGACAGATGATTTTCCTTCTTGCATTTATCAAATTTGTAACAAGCCTACTAAGGCACGTTTGCTTTCAGCTGGCATTAACCAGTAACGATGAAAGCGCACAAATAAATTGCAAATTCAATTTTATTTATTTTTCCCGCGGACGGGAATCGAACCTACACTTGTTAGAATCGGTAAATGATGGAGAAAGAAGAACTTTAAGAACTTTTATTTTTAATGATTCTAAATCAAATTTAAAAATACAAGAAGAAAAAACAACCGCCTCGTCCGGGATTTGAAACCGGGACCTTCCGCTTGTAACTAGCCTACTAAGCCACGTTTGCTTTCAGCTGGCTTTAACCAGAAACGATGAAAGCGCACAAATAATTTGTAAATTCAATTTTATTTATTTTTCCCGCTTACGGGAATCGAACCTACACTTGTTAGAATCGGTCAATGGTGGAGAAAGAATAATTTTAAGAACTTTTATTTTTAATGATTCTAAAGCAAATTTATAAATACAAGAAGGAAAAACAAACGCCTCGTCCGGGATTTGAAACCGGGACCTTTCGCTTGCTGGGCGACTGCTCTTAGCACTGAGCTAACGAGACAGATGATTTTCCTTCTTGCATTTATCAAATTTGTAACAAGCCTACTAAGGCACGTTTGCTTTCAGCTGGCATTAACCAGTAACGATGAAAGCGCACAAATAAATTGCAAATTCAATTTTATTTATTTTTCCCGCGGACGGGAATCGAACCTACACTTGTTAGAATCGGTAAATGATGGAGAAAGAAGAACTTTAAGAACTTTTATTTTTAATGATTCTAAATCAAATTTATAAATACAAGAAGAAAAAACAACCGCCTCGTCCGGGATTTGAAACCGGGACCTTCCGCTTGTAACTAGCCTACTAAGCCACGTTTGCTTTCAGCTGGCTTTAACCAGAAACGATGAAAGCGCACAAATAAATTGTAAATTCAATTTTATTTATTTTTCCCGCTTACGAGAATCGAACCTACACTTGTTAGAATCGGTCAATGGTGGAGAAAGAATAATTTTAAGAACTTTTATTTTTAATGATTCTAAAGCAAATTTATAAATACAAGAAGGAAAAACAACCGCCTCGTCCGGGATTTGAAACCGGGACCTTCCGCTTGCCGGGTGACTGCTCTTACCACTGAGCTAACGAGACAGATGATTTTCCTTCTTGCATTTATCAAATTTGTAACTAGCCTACTAAGCCACGTTTGCTTTCAGCTGGCATTAACCAGTAACGATGAAAGCGCACAAATAAACAGTAAATTCAATTTTATTTATTTTTCCCGCGGACGGGAATCGAACCTACACTTGTTAGAATCGGTTAATGATGGAGAAAGAAGAACTTTAAAAACTTTAATTTTTAATGATTCTAAATCAAATTTATAAATACAAGAAGAAAACACAACCGCCTCGCCCGGGATTTGAAACCGGGACCTTCCGTTTGCCGGGCGACTGCTCTTACCACTGAGCTAACGAGACAGATGATTTTCCTTCTTGCATTTATCAAATTTGTAACTAGCCTACTAAGCCACCTTTGCTTTCAGCTGGCATTAACCAGTAACGATGGAAGCGCACAAATAAATTGTAAATTCAATTTTATTTATTTTTCCCGAGGACGGGAATCGAAGCTACACTTGTTAGAATCGGTCAATGATGGAGAAAGAAGAACTTTAAGAACTTTTATTTTTAATGATTCTAAATCAAATTTATAAATGCAAGAAGAAAACACAACCGCCTCGTCCGGGATTTGAAACCGGGACCTTCCGCTTGCCGGGCGACTGCTCTTACCGTTGAGCTAACGAGACAGATGATTTTCTTCTTGCATTTATCAAATTTGTAACTAGCCTACTAAGCCACCTTTGCTTTCAGCTGGCATTAACCAGAAACGATGAAAGCGCACAAGTAAATTGCAAATTCAATTTTATTTATTTTTCCCGCGGACGGGAATCGAACCTACACTTGTTAGAATCGGTCAATGATGGAGAAAGAAGAATTTTAAGAACTTTTAATTTTAATGATTCTAAATCAAATTTATAAATACAAGAAGAAAACACAACCGCCTCGTCCGGGATTTGAAACCGGGACCTTCCGTTTGCCGGGAGACTGCTCTTACCACTGGGCTAACGAGACAGATGATTTTCCTTCTTGCATTTATCAAATTTGTAACTAGCCTCCTAAGCCACGTTTGCTTTCAGCTGGAATTAACCAGTAACGATGAAAGCGCACAAATAAATTGTAAATTCAATTTTATTTATTTTTCCCGCGGACGGGAATCGTACCTACACTTGTTAGAATCGGTCAATGATGGAGAAAGAAGAATTTTAAGAACTTTTATTTTTAATGATTCTAAATCAAATTGATAAATACAAGAAGAAAAAACAAACGCCTCGTCCGTGATTTGAAACCGGGACCTTCCGTTTGCCGGGCGACTGCTCGTTGAGCTAACGAGACAGATGATTTTCCTTCTTGAATTTATCAAATTTGTAACTAGCCTACCAAGCCACGTTTGCTTTCAGCTGGCATTAACCAGTAACGATGAAAGCGCACGAATAAATTGTAAATTGAATTTTATTTATTTTTCCCGCGGACGGGAATCGAACCTACACTTGTTAGAATCGGTCAATGATGGAGAAAGAAAAATTTTAAGAACTTTTATTTTTAATGATTCTAAATCAAATTTATAAATACAAGAAGGAAAAACAACCGCCTCGTCCGGGATTTGAAACCGGGACCTTCCGTTTGCCGGGCGACTGCTCTTACCACTGAGCTAACCAGACAGATGATTTTCCTTCTTGCATTTATCAAATTTGTGACTAGCGTACTAAGCCACGTTTGCTTTCAGCTGGCATTAACCAGTAACGATGAAAGCGCACAATTAAATTGTAAATTCAATTTTATTTATTTTTCCCGCGGACGGGAATCGAACCTACACTTGTTAGAATCGGTCAATGATGGAGAAAGAAAAATTTTAAGAACTTTTATTTTTAATGATTCTAAAGCAAATTTATAAATACTAGAAGGAAAAACAACCGCCTCGTCCGGGATTTGAAACCGGGACCATCCGTTTGCCCGGCGACTGCTCTTACCACTGAGCTAACGAGACAGATGATTTTCTTTATTGCATTTATCAAATGTGTAACTAGCCTACTAAGCCACGTTTGCTTTCAACTGGCATTAACCAGTAACGATAAAAGCGCACAAATAAACAGTAATTTCAATTTTATTTATTTTTCCCGCGGACGGGAATCGAACCTACGCTTGTTAGAATTGGTCAATGATGGAGAAAGAAAAATTTTAAGAACTTTTATTTTTAATGATTCTAACGCAAATTTATAAATACTAGAAGGAAAAACAACCGCCTCGTCCGGGATTTGAAACCGGGACCTTCCGTTTGCCGGGCGACTGCTCTTACCACTGAGCTAACCAGACAGATGATTTTCCTTCTTGCACTTATCAAATTTGTAACTAGCCTACTAAGCCACGTTTGCTTTCAGCTGGCATTAACCAGTAACGATGAAAGCGCACAAATAAATTGTAAATTCAATTTTATTTATGTTTCCCGCGGACGGGAATCGAACCTACACTTGTTAGAATCGGTCAATGATGGAGAAAGAAGAATTTTAAGAACTTTTATTTTTAATGATTCTAAATCAAATTTATAAATACAAAAAGAAAAAACAACCGCCTCGTCCGGGATTTGAAACCGGGACCTTCCGCTTGCCGGGCGACTGCTCTTACCACTGAGCTAAACAGATAGATGATTTTCCTTTTTGCATTTATCAAATTTGTCACTAGCCTACTAAGCCACCTTTGCTTTCAACTGGCATTAACCAGTAACGATGAAAGCGCACAAATAAATTGCAAATTCAATTTTATTTATTTTTCCCGCGGACGGGATTCGAACCTACACTTGTTAGAATCGGTCAATGATGGAGAAAGAAGAATTTTAAGAACTTTTATTTTTAATGATTCTAAATCAAATTTATAAATACAAGAAGAAAAAACAACCGCCTCGTCCGGGATTTGAAACCGGGACCTTCCGCTTGTAACTAGCCTACTAAGCCACGTTTGCTTTCAGCTGGCTTTAACCAGAAACGATGAAAACGCACAAATACACAGAAAATTCAATTTTATTTATTTTTCCCGCGGACGGGAATCGAAGCTACACTTGTTAGAATCGGTCAATCATGCAGAAAGAAAAATTTTAGGAACTTTTATTTTTAATGATTCTAAAGCAAATTTATAAATACAAATCGAAAAAACAACCGCCTTGTCCGGGATTTGAAACCGGGACCTTCCGCTTGCCGGGCGACTGCTCTTACCACTGAGCTAAACAAATAGATGATTTTCCTTCTTGCATTTATCAAATTTGTCACTAGCCTACTAAGCCACCTTTGCTTTCAGCTGGCATTAACCAGTAACGATGAAAGCGCACAAATAAATTGCAAATTCAATTTTATTTATTTTTCCCGCGGACGGGAATCGAACCTACACTTGATAGAATCGGTCAATGATGGAGAAAGAAGAACTTTAAGAACTTTTATTTTTAATGATTCTAAATCAAATTTATAAATGCAAGAAGAAAACACATCCGCCTCGTCCGGGATTTGAAACCGGGGCCTTCCGCTTGCCGGGCGACTGCTCTTACCGTTGAGCTAACGAGACAGATGATTTTCTTCTTGCATTTATCAAATTTGTAACTAGCCTACTAAGCCACGTTTGCTTTCAACTGGCATTAACCAGTAACGATGAAAGCGCACAAATAAATTGTAAATTCAATTTTATTTATTTTTCCCGCGGACGGGAATCGAACCTACACGTGTTAGAATCGGTCAATGATGGAGAAAGAAGAACTTTAAAAACTTTTATTTTTAATGATTCTAAATCAAATTTATAAATACAAGAAGAAAACACAACCGCCTCGTCCGGGATTTGAAACCGGGACCATCCGTTTGCCGGGCGACTGCTCTTACCACTGAGCTAACGAGACAGGTGATTTTCCTTATTGCATTTATCAAATTTGTAACTAGCCTACTAAGCCACGTTTGCTTTCAGCTGGCTTTAACCAGTAACGATGAAAGCGCACAAATAAATTGTAAATTCAATTTTATTTATTTTTGCCGCGGACGGGAATCGAACCTACACTTGTAAGAATCGGTCAATGATGGAGAAAGAAGAATTTTAAGAACTTTTATTTTTAATGATTCTAAATCAAATTTATAAATACAAGAAGTAAAAACAACCGCGTCGTCCGGGATTTGAAACCGGGACCTTCCGCATGCCGGGCGACTGCTCTTACCACTGACCTAACGAGAAGATGATTTTCCTTCTTGCATTTATCAAATTTATAACTAGTCTACTTAGCCACGTTTGCTTCAGCTCGCATTAACCAGTAACGCTGAAAGCGCACAAATAAATTGTAAATTCAATTTTATTTATTTTTCCCGCGGACGGGTATCGAAACTGCACTTGGTAGAATCGGTCAATGATGGAGAAAGAAGAATTTTAAGAACTTTTATTTTTATGATTCTAAATAAAATTTATAAATACAAGAAGAAAAAACAACCGCCTCGTCCGGGATTTGAAATCGGGACCTTCGGCTTGGCGGGTGACAGCTCTTACCACTGAGCTAACGAGACAGATGATTTTCCTTCTTGCATTTATCAAATTTGTAACTAGCCTACTGAGCCACGTTTGCTTTCAGCTGGCATTAACCAGTAACGATGAAAGCGCACAAATAAATTGTAAATTCAATTTTATTTATTTTTCCCGCGGACGGGAATCGAACCTACACTTGTTAGAATCGGTCAATGATGGAGAAAGAAGAATTTTAAGAACTTTTATTTTTAATGATTCTAAATAAAATTTATAAATACAAGAAGAAAAAACAACCGCCTCCTCGTCCGGTATTTGAAACCGGGACCTTCCGCTTGTAACTAGCCTACTAAGCCACGTTTGCTTTCAGCTGGCATTAACCAGTAACGACGAAAGCGCACAAATAAAATGTAAATTCAATTTTATTTATTTTTCCCGCGGACGGGAATCGGTCAATGATGGAGAAAGAAGAATTTTAAGAACTTTTATTTTTAATGATTCTAAATCAAATTTATAAATACAAGAAGAAAAAACAACCGCCTCCTCGTCCGGTATTTGAAACCGGGACCTTCCGCTTGTAACTAGCCTACTAAGCCACGTTTGCTTTCAGCTCGCATTAACCAGTAACGATGAAAGCGCACAAATAAATTGTAAATTCAATTTTATTTATTTTTCCCGCGGACGGGTATCGAAACTGCACTTGGTAGAATCGGTCAATGATGGAGAAAGAAGAATTTTAAGAACTTTTATTTTTAATGATTCTAAATTAAATATATAAATACAAGAAGAAAAAACAACCGCCTCGTCCGGGATTTGAAACCGGGACCTTCCGCTTGCCGGGCGACTGCTCTTACCACTGAGCTAACGAGACAGATGATTTTCCTTATTGCATTTATCAAATTTGTAACTAGCCGACTAAGCCACGTTTGCTTTTAGCTGGCATTAAACAGTAACGATGAAAGCGCACAAATAAATTGTAAATTCAATTTTATTTATTTTTCCCGCGGACGGGAATCGAACTTACACTTGTTACAATCGGTCAATGATGGAGAAAGAAGAATATTAAGAACTTTTATTTTTAATGATTCTAAAATCAAATTAATAAATACAAGAAGAAAAAACAACCGCCTCGTCCGGGATTTGAAACCGGGACCTTCCGCTTGCCGGGCGACTGCTCTTACCACTGAGCTAACGAGACAGATGATTTTCCTTCTTCCATTTATCAAATTTGTAACTAGCCTACTAAGCCACGTTTGCTTTAATCTGGCATTAACCAGTAACGAAGAAAGCGCACAAATAAATTGTAAATTCAATTTTATTTATTTTTCCCGAGGACGGGAATTGAACCTACACTTGTTAGAATCGGCCAATGATGGAGAAAAAAGAATTTTTAGAACTTTTATTTTTAATGATTCTAAATCAAATTTATAAATACAAGAAGAAAAAACAACCGCCTCGTCCGGGATTTGAAACCGGGACCTTCCGCTTGCCGGGCGACTGCTCTTACCACTGAGCTAACGAGACAGATGATTTTCCTTCTTGCATTTATCAAATTTGTAGCTAGCCTACTAAGCCACGTTTTTGCTTTCAGCTGGCATTAACCAGTAACGATGAAAGCGCACAAATAAATTGTAAATTCAATTTTATTTATTTTTCCCGCGGACGGGAATCGAACCTACACTTGTTAGAATCGGTCAATGATGGAGAAATAAGAATTTTAAGAACTTTTATTTTTAATGATTCTAAATCAAATTTACAAATACAAGAAGAAAAAACAACCGCCTCGTCCGGGATTTGAAACCGGGACCTTCCGCTTGCCGGGCGACTGCTCTTACCACTGAGCTAACGAGACAGATGATTTTCCTTCTTGCATTTATCAAATTTGTAACTAGCCTACTAAGCCACGTTTTTGCTTTCAGCTGGCATTAACCAGTAACGATGAAAGCGCACAAATAAATTGTAAATTCAATTTTATTTATTTTTCCCGCGGACGGGAATCGAACCTACACTTGTTAGAATCGGTCAATGATGGAGAAATAAGAATTTTAAGAACTTTTATTTTTAATGATTCTAAATCAAATTTACAAATACAAGAAGAAAAAACAACCGCCTCGTCCGGGATTTGAAACCGGGACCTTCCGCTTGCCGGGCGACTGCTCTTACCACTGAGCTAACGAGACAGATGATTTTCCTTCTTGCATTTATCAAATTTGTCACTAGCCTACTAAGCCACGTTTTTGCTTTCAGCTGGCATTAACCAGTAACGATGAAAGCGCACAAATAAATTGTAAATTCAATTTTATTTATTTTTCCCGCGGACGGGAATCGAACCTACACTTGTTAGAATCGGTCAATGATGGAGAAAGAAGAATTTTAAGAACTTTTATTTTAATGATTCTAAATCCCTAAATTCCCGTCCGCGGGAAAAATAATTAAAATTGAATTTACAATTTATTTGTGCGCTTTCATCGTTACTGGTTAATACCAGCTGAAAGCAAAAACGTGGCTTAGTTGGCTAGTTACAAATTTGATAATTGCAAGAAGGAAAATCATCTGTCTCGTTAGCTCAGTGGTAAGAGCAGTCGCCCGGCAAGCGGAAGGTCCCGGTTTCAAATCCCGGACGAGGCGGTTGTTTTTTCTTCTTGTATTTGTAAATTTGATTTAGAATCATTAAAAATAAAAATTCTTAAAATTCTTATTTCTCCATCATTGACCGATTCTAACAAGTGTAGGTTCGATTCCCGTCCGCGGGAAAAATAAATAAAACAAGACTTGTCAATAAATCACTTGGCTGATGAGTATTGCAAGTTGTATGGAAGATTATAATTAACTGTGAGTAAACAGTAAAGAAGAAGATTTCTTGTAACTGTATATCCCATACGTAATCTTACAGGCGGAAGAAAATTTTACAAGAATCTGATAACTGCATTTCTTTATAAACCTTATATAAACCGTATATAAACGTTATATAAATTCATATGTTCTAGATGAAATCACATTCTATATTGTCTGAAAATAGATAGCAGCAAAATGAAAGGCTATAAAAATTTGGTGGCAGTTTGTTCTATACAAAATCTAATAATAATAATCTAAAAAAGGAAAAGAAAATTGCATGAGAATTTGGTTAGTGGTTAGTATCCTCCCGAATGTTGGACTGTTAAGATGGATATTGAGGAGTTTTTAAGAGAATATAATAACGTCTTACTCGATGAGCATAAGAAACAAATCCAAGAATGCTATAACTTTTTAAAATTATATGAAAATATTGAAAAAGTTGACTCAAAATTTGGTGAGCACTATATAAGCTGCCCTTGGTCAAGTGATGATTCAACGGATGGACCAGATACATGTGAATGTTGTGGTGTTACTATATGCCTAAAAGAAGTTGTGAGGCTATATAAATTCTATCAAACACAAAGTAATTGCGAAGCATGCCTTAAGAAGTGCGATTTAACATAGCACTAGAAATTCTCATTTTGTATACTTGGAGAGCTCATAAAGGATCATGGAAACATGCGCTGTAGGCAGATGTCGATTTCAACGACAGACAGAGGAAATTTTGATTACATCTAACATCGAGATTACAGCTCGGTCCCATAGGATTATAAGATGTGAAATAGAATGATACACTAAGAGTTATATGTTAATACTTTTTAATTTTTAATAAATGATATTTTATATATGGCCTTCTTTTTATTCAACTGATAACAGATAAACAGCTTTTCAAATAGCTCTGATAACAGGTTAACAGCTTTTCAAACAGCTCTGATAACAGCTTAACAGCTTTTCAAACAGCTCTGATAACAGCTTAACAGGTTTTCAAACAGCTCTGATAACAGCTTAACAGCTTTTAAAACAGCTCTGATAACAGCTTAACAGCTTTTAAACAGCTCTGATAACAGCTTAACAGCTTTTCAAACAGGTCTGATAACAGCTTAACAGCTTTTCAAACAGCTCTGATAACAGCTTAACAGCTTTTCAAACAGCTTTGATAACAGCTTAACAGCTTTTCAAACCGCCCTGATAACAGCTTAACAGCTTTTAAAACAGCTCTGATAATAGCTTAACAGCTTTCAAACAGCTGTGATAACAGCTTAACAGCTTTTAAAACAGCTCTGATAACAGCTTAACAGCTTTTCAAACAGGTCTGATAACAGCTTAACAGCTTTTCAAACAGCTCTGATAATAGCTTAACAGCTTTTAAAACAGCTCTGATAACAGCTTAACAGCTTTTAAATAGCTCTGATAACAGCTTAACAGCTTTTCAAACAGCTCTGATAACAGCTTAGCAGCTTTTAAAACAGCTCTGATAACAGCTTAGCAGCTTTTAAACAGCTCTGATAACAGATTAACAGCTTTCAAAACAGCTCTGATAACAGATTAACAGATTTAAAACAGCTCTGATAACAGCTTTAATTTTTTGCTACTAAAGTACATTTAAAAACATAAAACCTAAACCTTTTCACCAAGGCATGCTAGTAGTTCCGGCTAATGCCGCTAGGTAACCTTACTCGAGAAATATCGAAATCCTATGCTATTTCCCTATGCTGGTGAGTGCTGTAAGTGATATCGCATCCCCGAATCCGAGATGAACAACATATGTAGTACCAGCAAATGCCACCAGAAACCTTACTCAAGAAATGGTGTTTGGACTCGAAAAAGCATCTGTGACTTTTCAATCCACGCACCCGCAGGACCCAATAATAATAATAATTTGCTAAGAACACATAAAGCCAAGGTGATATCATGTTGTGAAATTCGAATGATGCTGATATCTACAACAGCATTTGAAAACAGCAAAACCAAGATGACGTCATGCTTATATCTAGCACTTCTCCGCTAATAAAAGAAAACAGCAAAACCAAGGCATGCTATTAGTTCCGGCTAATGCCGCTAGGTAACCTTACTCAAGAAATATCGAAATTCTATGCTATTTCCCCAAAACCAAGATGACGCCATGCTGATATCTAGCACTTCCCCGCTAATAAAAGAAAACAGCAAAACCAAGGCATGCTAGTAGTTCCGGCTAATGCCGCTAGGTAACCTTACTCGAGAAATATCGAAATCCTATGCTGGTGAGTGCTGTAAGTGATATCTTATCCCCGAACCCGAGATGAACAACATAGGTAGTACCAGCAAATGCCACCAGGGGACCTTGCTCAAGAAATGGTGTTTGGACTCGAAAAAGCAACTCTGACTTTTCAATAAAAACCAAGATGACGCCATGTTGATATCTAGCACTTCCCCGCTAATAAAATAAAACAGCAAAACCAAGGCATGCTATTAGTTCCGGCTAATGCGGCTAGGTAGCCTTACTCAAGAAATATCGAAATTCTATTCTATTTTCCTATGCTGGAGAGTGCTGTAAGTGATCTCGTATCCCCAAGCCCGAGATGAACAAAAATTGGTAGTACCAGCAAATGCCACCAGGGGACCATTCGAGATGAAAAATAAGCGAACTTCAGAAACAAAATCCTATGCTATTTCCCTATGCTGGAGAGCGCTAAAAGTGGTCTCGTATCCCCAAAATGTTCTCGTATCCCCAAGATGCGAGATGAAAAATAAGCGAACTTTAGAAACAAAATCAAAATCCTATGCTATTTCCCTATGCTGGAGAGCGCTAAAAGTGGTCTCGTATCCCCAAAGTGGTCTCGTATCCCCAAGATTCGAGATGAAAAATAAGCGAACTTCAGAAACAAAATCAAAATCCTATGCTATTTATCTAAGCTGGAGAGCGCTAAAAGTGGTTTCGTACCCCCAAAGTGGTCTCGTATTCCCCAAGATTCGAGATGAAAAATAAGCGAACTTCAGAAACAAAATCAAAATCCTATGTTATTTCCCTATGCTGGAGTAGTACCGACTAATGCCACCAGGGGACCTTGCTCAAGAAATGGTGTTTGCACTCGAAAGAGCAACTGTGAATTTTCTCTGCACGCACCCCCAAGACCCAATAATAATAAGAATTTGCTAACGTTGTGAAATTCGAAAGATGCTGATATCTACAACTTCCCTGCTAAGAAAACGTGCGGGATTTGAAAACAGCAAAACCATGATGACGTCATGCCAATATCTAGAACTCTCCCGCTAATGCATGCTGGTAGTTCCGGCTAAGGCCGTTGGGTACCTTACTCAAGAATTGGCGTTTGCGCCCAAACAGATGTCGCTAATATCTCGAAAACCAAAGCCCGTAGAGGACGTCTGATGAAAATTTCAATCCCCCTCCCACCCCACACCACCAAGAATCCATTTCCATGAGCAAAAATAACTTGAAATACTATTACGCTAATATCTCGAAAACCAGAGCCCGTAGAGGATTTCTGATGAAAATTTCATTACCTCCCTCCCTCTCTTTATTATCCCCCCCACATACCACCCCTCTAGAATCCATTGGCATGAACAAAAATTTCCTACTATTAACTTTAATTATTAGTTCAAAACCAAAAGCCCACATTTAGGCGCCCAAGAAAAATCAATTATTACTAATATTAATTCCAAATCAGGCGCAACACTTGAAAACAACAAAAGCCTACATTTAGGCGCACCACACATCCAAAAAAGTGAAGCAAAAAAATTCCCAAAACCGTAGCATGCTGCCACGTGTGGGCAAAAGTAAAGCAAAAAACTTCCCAAAACCGTAGCATGCTGCCACGTGTGGGCCAAAAGTGAAGCAAAAAACTTCCAAAAGAATCGTACCACACATCCAAAGCCGTAGTACCGGAGCATGCTGGTAGTATCGGCTCACTGACATCTTCTAGAATCTGTTCATGGTGATGTCATGTTGTGAAATTCGAATGATGCTGAACAAAGCCTACATTTAGACGCAGCACCCCATGAACGAAAAAAACTTGAATTATTACTAATATTAACTATATCTAAAAAGGTAAAATCGCTAATATCTCGAAAACCAAAGCCCGTAGAGCCCGTAGATGAAAATTTCGTTCCCCCTCTAACCCGCGCCACTCTAAAACCTTCTAGAATCTATTGGCATGAACAAAACTATCCTAGGTAGCTTGAATTGTTAATAATATTAACTATATCTGAAAAGGTAAAATCGCTAATATCTCGAAAACCAGAGCCCGTAGAGGATTTCTGATGAAAATTTCATCCCCACTAATACCCCCACCACAACCATCTAGAATCCATTGGCATAAACAAAAATTTCCTAGCGTTTAATTATTACTAATATTAGTTCAAAACCAAAAGCCTACATTTAGGCGCACCACTTATCTATTTAAGGAAACCGTAGTACGGGAGCATGCTGGTAGTACCTGCTAATGCCGCTAGGGTGCAGTCAAGACCAAATGACACATCGCGGTAGTACCGATTAATCCCGCAAGGGCGCCGTCGAGACTCAATGAAACCAAAAGCCTACATTTAGGTGCAACACATATCTATTTAAGAAAACCGTAGTACGGGAGCATGCTGTTAGTACCGGCTAATGCCGCTAGGGTGCAGTCAAGATCAAATGACATACCCCAGTAGTACCGGTTAATCCCGCTAGGGCGCAGCCGAGACACAAACCTACATTTAGCACGGGCTCAAAACACCTAGCGACAGTGGCGCCATCTGTGGCGAAATCCTGGAGGCATAAAAAGTGATCTGGTACTCCCATAGCTTATCTACTAATTTATAAATACAAGAAGAAAAAACAAACGCCTCGTCCGGGATTTGAAACCGGGACCTTCCGCTTGCCGGGCGACTGTTATTACCACTGAGCTAACGAGACAGATAATTTTCCTTATTGCATTTATCAAATTTGTAACTAGCATACTAATCCACGTTTGCTTTTAGCTGACATTAAAGTGTAACGATGAAAGCGCACAAATAAATTGTAAATTCAATTTTATTTATTTTTCCCGCGGACGGGAATGGAGCCTACACTTGTTAGAATCGGTCAATGATGGAGAAAGAAAAATTTTAAGAACTTTTATTTTTAATGATTCTAAAGCAAATTTATAAATACAAGAAGGAAAAACAACCGCCTCGTCCGGGATTTGAAACCGGGACCTTCCGCTTGCCGGGCGACTGCTCTTACCACTAAGCTAACGATACAGATGATTTTCCTTCTTGCATTTATCAAATTTGTAACTAGCCTACTAAGCCACATTTGCCTTCAGCTGGCATTAACCAGTAACGATGAAAGCGCATAAATAAACAGTAATTTCAATTTTATTTATTTTTCCCGCGGACGGGAATGGAACCTACACTTGTTAGAATCGGTCAATGATGGAGAAAGAAGAATTTTAAAAACTTTTATTTTTAATGATTCTAAATCAAATTTATAAATACAAGAAGAAAAAACAACCGCCTCGTCCGGTATTTGAAACCGCTACCTTCCGCTTGTAACTAGCCTACTAAGCCACGTTTGCTTTCAGCTGGTATTAACCAGTAACGATGAAAGCGCACAAATAAATTGTAAATTGAATTTTATTTATTTTTCCCGCGGACGGGAATCGAACCTGCACTTGTTAGAATCGGTCAATGATGGAGAAAGAAGAATTTTAAGAACTTTTATTTTTAATGATTCTAAATCAAATTTATAAATACAAGAAGAAAAAACAACCGCCTCGTCCGGGATTTGAATTCGGGACCTTCCGCTTGGCGGGTGACTGCTCTTACCACTGAGCTAACGAGACAGATGATTTTCCTTCTTGCATTTATCAAATTTGTAACTAGCCTACTGAGCCACGTTTACTCTCAGCTGGCATTAACCAGTAACGATGAAAGCGCACAAATAAATTGTAAAATTTTATTTATTTTTCCCGCGGACGGGAATCGAACCTGCACTTGTTAGAATCGGTCAATGATGGAGAAAGAAAAATTTTAAGAACTTTTATTTTTAATGATTCTAAATAAAATTTATAAATACAAGTAGAAAAAACAACCGCCTTGTCCGGAATTTGAAACCGGGACCTTTCGCTTGCCGGGCGACTGCTCTTACTACTGAGCTAACGAGATAGATGATTTTCCTTCTTGCATTTATCAAATTTGTAACTAGCCTACTAAGCCACGTTCGCTTTCAGCTGACATTAACCAGTAACGATGAAAGCGCACAAATAAACAGTAAATTCAATTTTATTTAGTTTTCCGGCGGACGGGAATCGAACCTACACTTGTTAGAATCGGTCAATGATGGAGAAAGAAAAATTTTAAGAACTTTTATTTTTAATGATTCTATAGCAAATTTATAAATACAAGTAGAAAAAACAACCGCGTTGTCCGGAATTTGAAACCGGGACCTTCCGCTTGCCGGGTGACTGCTCTTACCACTGAGCTAGCGAGACAGATGATTTTCCTTCTTGCATTTATCAAATTTGTAACTAGCCTACTAAGCCACGTTCGCTTTCAGCTGACATTAACCAGTAACGATGAAAGCGCACAAATAAACAGTAAATTCAATTTTATTTAGTTTTCCGGCGGACGGGAATCGAACCTACACTTGTTAGAATCGGTCAATGATGGAGAAAGAAAAATTTTAAGAACTTTTATTTTTAATGATTCTATAGCAAATTTATAAATACAAGTAGAAAAAACAACCGCGTTGTCCGGAATTTGAAACCGGGACCTTCCGCTTGCCGGGCGACTGCTCTTACTACTGAGCTAACGAGATAGATGATTTTCCTTCTTGCATTTATCAAATTTGTAACTAGCCTACTAAGCCACGTTCACTTTCAGCTGGCATTAACCAGTAACGATGAAAGCGCATAAAAAAACAGTAATTTCAATTTTATTTATTTTTCCCGCGGACGGGAATGGAGCCTACACTTGTTAGAATCGGTCAATGATGGAGAAAGAAAAATTTTAAGAACTTTTATTTTTAATGATTCTAAAGCAAATTTATAAATACAAGAAGGAAAAACAACCGCCTCGTCCGGGATTTGAAACCGGGATCTTCCGCTTGCCGGGCGACTGCTCTTACCACTAAGCTAACGATACAGATGATTTTCCTTCTTGCATTTATCAAATTTGTAACTAGCCTACTAAGCCACATTTGCTTTCAGCTGGCATTAACCAGTAACGATGAAAGCGCATAAATAAACAGTAATTTCAATTTTATTTATTTTTCCCGCGGACGGGAATGGAACCTACACTTGTTAGAATCGGTCAATGATGGAGAAAGAAGAATTTTAAAAACTTTTATTTTTAATGATTCTAAATCAAATTTATAAATACAAGAAGAAAAAACAACCGCCTCGTCCGGTATTTGAAACCGCTACCTTCCGCTTGTAACTAGCCTACTAAGCCACGTTTGCTTTCAGCTGGTATTAACCAGTAACGATGAAAGCGCACAAATAAATTGTAAATTGAATTTTATTTATTTTTCCCGCGGACGGGAATCGAACCTGCACTTGTTAGAATCGGTCAATGATGGAGAAAGAAGAATTTTAAGAACTTTTATTTTTAATGATTCTCAATCAAATTTATAAATACAAGAAGAAAAAACAACCGCCTCGTCCGGGATTTGAATTCGGGACCTTCCGCTTGGCGGGTGACTGCTCTTACCACTGAGCTAACGAGACAGATGATTTTCCTTCTTGCATTTATCAAATTTGTAACTAGCCTACTGAGCCACGTTTACTCTCAGCTGGCATTAACCAGTAACGATGAAAGCGCACAAATAAATTGTAAATTCAATTTTATTTATTTTTCCCGCGGACGGGAATCGAACCTGCACTTGTTAGAATCGGTCAATGATGGAGAAAGAAAAATTTTAAGAACTTTTATTTTTAATGATTCTAAATAAAATTTATAAATACAAGTAGAAAAAACAACCGCCTTGTCCGGAATTTGAAACCGGGACCTTCCGCTTGCCGGGCGACTGCTCTTACTACTGAGCTAACGAGATAGATGATTTTCCTTCTTGCATTTATCAAATTTGTAACTAGCCTACTAAGCCACGTTCACTTTCAGCTGGCATTAACCAGTAACGATGAAAGCGCATAAATACACAGTAATTTCAATTTTATTTATTTTTCCCGCGGAAGGGAATGGAACCTACACTTGTTAGAATCGGTCAATGAAGGAGAAAGAAAAATTTTAAGAACTTTTATTTTTAATGATTCTAAAGCAAATTTATAAATACAAGAAGGAAAAACAACCGCCTCGTCCGGGATTTGAAACCGGGACCTTCCGCTTGCCGGGCGACTGCTCTTACCACTAAGCTAACGATACAGATGATTTTCCTTCTTGCATTTATCAAATTTGTTACTAGCCTACTAAGCCACGTTTGCTTTCAGCTGGCATTAACCAGTAACGATGAAAGCGCACAAATTAACAGTAAATTCAATTTTATTTATTTTTCCAGCGGACGGGAATCGAACCTACACTTGTTAGAATCGGTCAATGATGGAGAAAGAAGAATTTTAAAAACTTTTATTTTTAATGATTCTAAATCAAATTTATAAATACAAGAAGAAAAAACAACCGCCTCGTCCGGTATTTGAAACCGCGACCTTCCGCTTGTAACTAGCCTACTAAGCCACGTTTGCTTTCAGCTGGTATTAACCAGTAACGATGAAAGCGCACAAATAAATTGTAAATTGAATTTTATTTATTTTTCCCGCGGACGGGAATCGAACCTGCACTTGTTAGAATCGGTCAATGATGGAGAAAGAAGAATTTTAAGAACTTTTATTTTTAATGATTCTAAATCAAATTTATAAATACAAGAAGAAAAAACAACCGCCTCGTCCGGGATTTGAATTCGGGACCTTCCGCTTGGCGGGTGACTGCTCTTACCACTGAGCTAACGAGACAGATGATTTTCCTTCTTGCATTTATCAAATTTGTAACTAGCCTACTGAGCCACGTTTACTCTCAGCTGGCATTAACCAGTAACGATGAAAGCGCACAAATAAATTGTAAATTCAATTTTATTTATTTTTCCCGCGGACGGGAATCGAACCTGCACTTGTTAGAATCGGTCAATGATGGAGAAAGAAAAATTTTAAGAACTTTTATTTTTAATGATTCTAAATAAAATTTATAAATACAAGTAGAAAAAACAACCGCCTTGTCCGGAATTTGAAACCGGGACCTTCCGCTGGCCGGGCGACTGCTCTTACTACTGAGCTAACGAGATAGATGATTTTCCTTCTTGCATTTATCAAATTTGTAACTAGCCTACTAAGCCACGTTCACTTTCAGCTGGCATTAACCAGTAACGATGAAAGCGCATAAATACACAGTAATTTCAATTTTATTTATTTTTCCCGCGGAAGGGAATGGAACCTACACTTGTTAGAATCGGTCAATGAAGGAGAAAGAAAAATTTTAAGAACTTTTATTTTTAATGATTCTAAAGCAAATTTATAAATACAAGAAGGAAAAACAACCGCCTCGTCCGGGATTTGAAACCGGGACCTTCCCCTTGTAACTAGCCTACTAAGCCACGTTTGCTTTCAGCTGGCATTAACCAGTAAAGATGAAAGCGCACAAATAAATTGTAAATTCAATTTTATTTATTTTTCCCGCGGACGGGAATCGAACCTGCACTTGTTAGGATCGGTCAATGATGGAGAAAGAAGAATTATACGAACTTTTATTTTTAATGATTCTAAATCCAATTTATAAATACAAAAAGAAAAAACAACCGCCTCGTCGGGGATTTGAAATCGGGACCTTCCGCTTGCCGGGTGACTCCTCTTACCACTGAGCTAACGAGACAGATGATTTTCCTTCTTGCATTTATCAAATCTGTAACTAGCCTACTCAGCCACGTTTGCTTTCAGCTGGCATTAACCAGTAATGATGAAAGCGCACAAATAAATTGTAAATTGAATTTTATTTATTTTTCCCGCGGACGGGAATCGAACCTGCACTTGTTAGAATCGGTCAATGATGGAGAAAGAAGAGTTTTAAGAACTTTTATTTTTAATGATTCTAAATCAAATTTATAAATACAAGAAGAAAAAACAACCGCCTCGTCCGGGATTTGAATTCGGGACCTTCCGCTTGGCGGGTGACTGCTCTTACCACTGAGCTAACGAGACAGATGATTTTCCTTCTTGCATTTATCAAATTTGTAACTAGCCTACTGAGCCACGTTTACTCTCAGCTGGCATTAACCAGTAACGATGAAAGCGCACAAATAAATTGTAAATTCAATTTTATTTATTTTTCCCGCGGACGGGAATCGAACCTGCACTTGTTAGAATCGGTCAATGATGGAGAAAGAAAAATTTTAAGAACTTTTATTTTTAATGATTCTAAATAAAATTTATAAATACAAGTAGAAAAAACAACCGCCTTGTCCGGAATTTGAAACCGGGACCTTCCGCTGGCCGGGCGACTGCTCTTACTACTGAGCTAACGAGATAGATGATTTTCCTTCTTGCATTTATCAAATTTGTAACTAGCCTACTAAGCCACGTTCACTTTCAGCTGGCATTAACCAGTAACGATGAAAGCGCATAAATACACAGTAATTTCAATTTTATTTATTTTTCCCGCGGAAGGGAATGGAACCTACACTTGTTAGAATCGGTCAATGAAGGAGAAAGAAAAATTTTAAGAACTTTTATTTTTAATGATTCTAAAGCAAATTTATAAATACAAGAAGGAAAAACAACCGCCTCGTCCGGGATTTGAAACCGGGACCTTCCGCTTGCCGGGCGACTGCTCTTACCACTAAGCTAACGATACAGATGATTTTCCTTCTTGCATTTATCAAATTTGTAACTAGCCTACTAAGCCACGTTTGCTTTCAGCTGGCATTAACCAGTAACGATGAAAGCGCACAAATAAACAGTAAATTCAATTTTATTTATTTTTCCAGCGGACGGGAATCGAACCTACACTTGTTAGAATCGGTCAATGATGGAGAAAGAAGAATTTTAAAAACTTTTATTTTTAATGATTCTAAATCAAATTTATAAATACAAGAAGAAAAAACAACCGCCTCGTCCGGTATTTGAAACCGGGACCTTCCGCTTGTAACTAGCCTACTAAGCCACGTTTGCTTTCAGCTGGCATTAACCAGTAACGATGAAAGCGCACAAATAAATTGTAAATTCAATTTTATTTATTTTTCCCGCGGACGGGAATCGAACCTGCACTTGTTAGAATCGGTCAATGATGGAGAAAGAAGAATTTTAAGAACTTTTATTTTTAAAGATTCTAAATCAAATTTATAAATACAAGAAGAAAAAACAACTGCCTGGTCCGGGATTTGAAATCGGGACCTTCCGCTTGGCGGGTGACTGCTCTTACCAACTCTTACCACTGAGCTAACGAGACAGATGATTTTTCTTCTTGCATTTATCAAATTTGTAACTAGCCTACTGAGCCACGTTTGCTTTCAGCTTGCATTAACCAGTAACGATGAAAGTGCACAAATAAATTGTAAATTCAATTTTATTTATTTTTCCCGCGGACGGGAATCGAACCTACACTTATTGGAATCGGTCAATGATGGAGAAACAAGAATTTTAAGAACTTTTATTTTTAATGATTCTAAATCAAATTTATAAATACAAGAAGAAAAAACAACCGCTTCGTCCGGGATTTGAAACCGGGACCTTCCGCTTGCCGGGCGACTGCTCTTACCACTGACCTAACGAGACAGATGATTTTCTTCTTGCATTTATCAAATTTGTAACAAGCCTACTAAGCCTCGTTTGCTTTCAGCTGGCATTAACCAGTAACGATGAAAGCGCACAAATAAATTTTAAATTCAATTTTATTTATTATTCCCGCGGAAGGTAATCGAACCTACACTTGTTAGAATCGGTCAATGATGGAGAAAGAAGAATTTTTAGAACTTTTATTTTTAATGATTCTAAATCAAATTTATAAATACAACAAGAAAAAACAAACGCCTCGTCCGGTATTTGAAACCGGGACCTTCCGCTTGTAACTAGCCTACTAAGCCACGTTTGCTTTCAGCTGGCATTAACCAGTAACGATGAAAGCGCACAAATAAATTGTAAATTCAATTTTATTTATTTTTCCCGCGGACGGGAATCGAACCTGCACTTGTTAGGATCGGTCAATGATGGAGAAAGAAGAATTATACGAACTTTTATTTTTAATGATTCTAAATCCAATTTATAAATACAAAAAGAAAAAACAACCGCCTCGTCGGGGATTTGAAATCGGGACCTTCCGCTTGCCGGGTGACTCCTCTTACCACTGAGCTAACGAGACAGATGATTTTCCTTCTTGCATTTATCAAATCTGTAACTAGCCTACGGAGCCACGTTTGCTTTCAGCTGGCATTAACCAGTAACGATGAAAGCGCACAAATAAATTGTAAATTCAATTTTATTTATTTTTCCAGCGGAGGGGAATCGAACCTACACTTGTTAGAATCGGTCAATGATGGAGAAAGAAGAATTTTAAGAACTTTTATTTTTAATGATTCTAAATCAAATTTATAAATACAAGAAGAAAAACCAACCGCCTCGTCTGGTATTTGAAACCGGGACCTTCCGCTTGTAACTAGCCTACTAAGCCACGTTTGCTTTCAGCTGGCATTAACCAGTAACGATGAAAGCGCACAAATAAATTGTAAATTCAATTTTATTTATTTTTCCCGCGGACGGGCATCGAATCTACACTTGTTAGAATCGGTCAATGATGGAGAAAGAAGAATTTTAAGAACTTTTATTTTAAATGATTCTAAATCAAATTTATAAATACAAGAAGAAAAACACCTCGTCCGGGATTTGAAACCGGGACCTTCCGCTTGTAACTAGCCTACTCAGCCACGTTTGCGTTCAGCTGGCATTAACCAGTAACGATGAATGCGCACAAATAAATTGTAAATTCAATTTTATTTATTTTTCCCGCGGACGGGAATCGAACCTACACTTGTTAGAATCGGTCAATGATGGAGAAAGAAGAATTTTAAGAACTTTTATTTTTAATGATTCTAAATCCAATTTATAAATACATGAAGAAAAAACAACCGCCTCGTCGGGGATTTGAAATCGGGACCTTCCGCTTGCCGGGCGACTGCTCTTACTACTGAGCTAACGAGATAGATGATTTTCCTTCTTGCATTTATCAAATTTGTAACTAGCCTACTAAGCCACGTTCACTTTCAGCTGGCATTAACCAGTAACGATGAAAGCGCATAAATACACAGTAATTTCAATTTTATTTATTTTTCTCGCGGAAGGGAATGGAACCTACACTTGTTAGAATCGGTCAATGAAGGAGAAAGAAAAATTTTAAGAACTTTTATTTTTAATGATTCTAAAGCAAATTTATAAATACAAGAAGGAAAAACAACCGCCTCGTCCGGGATTTGAAACCGGGACCTTCCGCTTGCCGGGCGACTGCTCTTACCACTAAGCTAACGATACAGATGATTTTCCTTCTTGCATTTATCAAATTTGTAACTAGCCTACTAAGCCACGTTTGCTTTCAGCTGGCATTAACCAGTAACGATGAAAGCGCACAAATTAACAGTAAATTCAATTTTATTTATTTTTCCAGCGGACGGGAATCGAACCTACACTTGTTAGAATCGGTCAATGATGGAGAAAGAAGAATTTTAAAAACTTTTATTTTTAATGATTCTAAATCAAATTTATAAATACAAGAAGAAAAAACAACCGCCTCGTCCTGTATTTGAAACCGCGACCTTCCGCTTGTAACTAGCCTACTAAGCCACGTTTGCTTTCAGCTGGTATTAACCAGTAACGATGAAAGCGCACAAATAAATTGTAAATTGAATTTTATTTATTTTTCCCGCGGACGGGAATCGAACCTGCACTTGTTAGAATCGGTCAATGATGGAGAAAGAAGAATTTTAAGAACTTTTATTTTTAATGATTCTAAATCAAATTTATAAATACAAGAAGAAAAAACAACCGCCTCGTCCGGGATTTGAATTCGGGACCTTCCGCTTGGCGGGTGACTGCTCTTACCACTGAGCTAACGAGACAGATGATTTTCCTTCTTGCATTTATCAAATTTGTAACTAGCCTACTGAGCCACGTTTACTCTCAGCTGGCATTAACCAGTAACGATGAAAGCGCACAAATAAATTGTAAATTCAATTTTATTTATTTTTCCCGCGGACGGGAATCGAACCTGCACTTGTTAGAATCGGTCAATGATGGAGAAAGAAAAATTTTAAGAACTTTTATTTTTAATGATTCTAAATAAAATTTATAAATACAAGTAGAAAAAACAACCGCCTTGTCCGGAATTTGAAACCGGGACCTTCCGCTGGCCGGGCGACTGCTCTTACTACTGAGCTAACGAGATAGATGATTTTCCTTCTTGCATTTATCAAATTTGTAACTAGCCTACTAAGCCACGTTCACTTTCAGCTGGCATTAACCAGTAACGATGAAAGCGCATAAATACACAGTAATTTCAATTTTATTTATTTTTCCCGCGGAAGGGAATGGAACCTACACTTGTTAGAATCGGTCAATGAAGGAGAAAGAAAAATTTTAAGAACTTTTATTTTTAATGATTCTAAAGCAAATTTATAAATACAAGAAGGAAAAACAACCGCCTCGTCCGGGATTTGAAACCGGGACCTTCCGCTTGCCGGGCGACTGCTCTAACCACTAAGCTAACGATACAGATGATTTTCCTTCTTGCATTTATCAAATTTGTAACTAGCCTACTAAGCCACGTTTGCTTTCAGCTGGCATTAACCAGTAACGATGAAAGCGCACAAATAAACAGTAAATTCAATTTTATTTATTTTTCCAGCGGACGGGAATCGAACCTACACTTGTTACAATCGGTCAATGATGGAGAAAGAAGAATTTTAAAAACTTTTATTTTTAATGATTCTAAATCAAATTTATAAATACAAGAAGAAAAAACAACCGCCTCGTCCGGTATTTGAAACCGGGACCTTCCGCTTGTAACTAGCCTACTAAGCCACGTTTGCTTTCAGCTGGCATTAACCAGTAACGATGAAAGCGCACAAATAAATTGTAAATTCAATTTTATTTATTTTTCCCGCGGACGGGAATCGAACCTGCACTTGTTAGAATCGGTCAATGATGGAGAAAGAAGAATTTTAAGAACTTTTATTTTTAAAGATTCTAAATCAAATTTATAAATACAAGAAGAAAAAACAACTGCCTGGTCCGGGATTTGAAATCGGGACCTTCCGCTTGGCGGGTGACTGCTCTTACCACTGAGCTAACGAGACAGATGATTTTTCTTCTTGCATTTATCAAATTTGTAACTAGCCTACTGAGCCACGTTTGCTTTCAGCTTGCATTAACCAGTAACGATGAAAGTGCACAAATAAATTGTAAATTCAATTTTATTTATTTTTCCCGCGGACGGGAATCGAACCTACACTTATTGGAATCGGTCAATGATGGAGAAACAAGAATTTTAAGAACATTTATTTTTAATGATTCTAAATCAAATTTATAAATACAAGAAGAAAAAACAACCGCTTCGTCCGGGATTTGAAACCGGGACCTTCCGCTTGCCGGGCGACTGCTCTTACCACTGACCTAACGAGACAGATGATTTTCTTCTTGCATTTATCAAATTTGTAACAAGCCTACTAAGCCTCGTTTGCTTTCAGCTGGCATTAACCAGTAACGATGAAAGCGCACAAATAAATTTTAAATTCAATTTTATTTATTATTCCCGCGGACGGTAATCGAACCTACACTTGTTAGAATCGGTCAATGATGGAGAAAGAAGAATTTTTAGAACTTTTATTTTTAATGATTCTAAATCAAATTTATAAATACAACAAGAAAAAACAAACGCCTCGTCCGGTATTTGAAACCGGGACCTTCCGCTTGTAACTAGCCTACTAAGCCACGTTTGCTTTCAGCTGGCATTAACCAGTAACGATGAAAGCGCACAAATAAATTGTAAATTCAATTTTATTTATTTTTCCCGCGGACGGGAATCGAACCTGCACTTGTTAGGGTCGGTCAATGATGGAGAAAGAAGAATTATACGAACTTTTATTTTTAATGATTCTAAATCCAATTTATAAATACAAAAAGAAAAAACAACCGCCTCGTCGGGGATTTGAAATCGGGACCTTCCGCTTGCCGGGTGACTCCTCTTACCACTGAGCTAACGAGACAGATGATTTTCCTTCTTGCATTTATCAAATCTGTAACTAGCCTACTCAGCCACGTTTGCTTTCAGCTGGCATTAACCAGTAATGATGAAAGCGCACAAATAAATTGTAAATTCAATTTTATTTATTTTTCCAGCGGACGGGAATCGAGCCTACACTTGTTAGAATCGGTCAATGATGGAGAAAGAAGAATTTTAAGAACTTTTATTTTAAATGATTCTAAATCAAATTTATAAATACAAGAAGAAAAAACACCTCGTCCGGGATTTGAAACCGGGACCTTCCGCTTGTAACTAGCCTACTCAGCCACGTTTGCCTTCAGCTGGCATTAACCAGTAACGATGAAAGCGCATAAATAAATTGTAAATTCAATTTTATTTATTTTTCCCGCGGACGGGAATCGAACCTACACTTGTTAGAATCGGTCAATGATGGAGAAAGAAGAATTTTAAGAACTTTTATTTTTAATGATTCTAAATCAAATTTATAAATACAAAAAGACAAAACAACCGCCTCGTCCGGGATTTGAAATCGGGACCTTCCGCTTGCCGGGTGACTCCTCTTACCACTGAGCTAACGAGACAGATGATTTTCCTTCTTGCATTTATCAAATCTGTAACTAGCCTACGGAGCCACGTTTGCTTTCAGCTGGCATTAACCAGTAACGATGAAAGCGCACAAATAAATTGTAAATTCAATTTTATTTATTTTTCCAGCGGAGGGGAATCGAACCTACACTTGTTAGAATCGGTCAATGATGGAGAAAGAAGAATTTTAAGAACTTTTATTTTTAATGATTCTAAATCAAATTTATAAATACAAGAAGAAAAACCAACCGCCTCGTCTGGTATTTGAAACCGGGACCTTCCGCTTGTAACTAGCCTACTAAGCCACGTTTGCTTTCAGCTGGCATTAACCAGTAACGATGAAAGCGCACAAATAAATTGTAAATTCAATTTTATTTATTTTTCCCGCGGACGGGCATCGAACCTACACTTGTTAGAATCGGTCAATGATGGAGAAAGAAGAATTTTAAGAACTTCTATTTTTAATGATTCTAAATCAAATTTATAAATACAAGAAGAAAAAACACCTCGTCCGGGATTTGAAACCGGGACCTTCCGCTTGTAACTAGCCTACTCAGCCACGTTTGCCTTCAGCTGGCATTAACCAGTAACGATGAATGCGCACAAATAAATTGTAAATTCAATTTTATTTATTTTTCCCGCGGACGGGAATCGAACCTACACTTGTTAGAATCGGTCAATGATGGAGAAAGAAGAATTTTAAGAACTTTTATTTTTAATGATTCTAAATCCAATTTATAAATACAAGAAGAAAAAGCAACCGCCTCGTCGGGGATTTGAAATCGGGACCTTCCGCTTGCCGGGTGACTCCTCTTACCACTGAGCTAACGAGACAGATGATTTTCCTTCTTGCATTTATCAAATCTGTAACTAGCCTACGGAGCCACGTTTGCTTTCAGCTGGCATTAACCAGTAACGATGAAAGCGCACAAATAAATTGTAAATTCAATTTTATTTATTTTTCCAGCGGACGGGAATCGAGCCTACACTTGTTAGAATCGGTCAATGATGGAGAAAGAAGAATTTTAAGAACTTTTATTTTAAATGATTCTAAATCAAATTTATAAATACAAGAAGAAAAAACACCTCGTCCGGGATTTGAAACCGGGACCTTCCGCTTGTAACTAGCCTACTCAGCCACGTTTGCCTTCAGCTGGCATTAACCAGTAACGATGAAAGCGCACAAATAAATTGTAAATTCAATTTTATTTATTTTTCCCGCGGACGGGAATCGAACCTACACTTGTTAGAATCGGTCAATGATGGAGAAAGAAGAATTTTAAGAACTTTTATTTTTAATGATTCTAAATCAAATTTATAAATACAAGAAGAAAAACCAACCGCCTCGTCTGGTATTTGAAACCGGGACCTTCCGCTTGTAACTAGCCTACTAAGCCACGTTTGCTTTCAGCTGGCTTTAACCAGTAACGATGAAAGCGCACAAATAAATTGTAAATTCAATTTTATTTATTTTTCCGCGGACGGGAATCGAACCTGCACTTGTTAGAATCGGTCAATGATGGAGAAAGAAGAATTTTAAGAACTTTTATTTTTAATGATTCTAAATCAAATTTATAAATACAAGAAGAAAAAACAACCGCCTCGTCCGGGATGTGAAATCGGGACCTTCCGCTTGGCGGGTGACTGCTCTTACCACTGAGCTAACGAGACAGATGATTTTCCTTTTTGCATTTATCAAATTTGTAACTAGCCTACTAAGCCACGTTTGCTTTCAGCTGGCATTAAAGTGTAACGATGAAAGCGCACAAATAAATTGTAAATTCAATTTTATTATTTTTCCTGCGGACGGGAATCGAACCTGCACTTGTTAGAATCGGTCAATGAATGAGAAAGAAGAATTTTAAGAACTTTTATTTTTAATGATTCTAAATCAAATTTATAAATACAAGAAGAAAAACAACCGGCTCGTCCGGGATTTGAAATCGGGACCTTCCGCTTGGCGGGTGACTGCTCTTACCACTGAGCTAACGAGACAGATGATTTTCCTTCTTGAATTTATCAAATTTGTAACTAGCCTACTGAGCCACGTTTGCTTTCAGCTGGCATTAACCAGTAACGATGACAGCGCACAAATAAATTGTAAATTCAATTTTATTTATTTTTCCCGCGGACGGGAATCGAACCTACACTTATTAGAATCGGTCAATGATGGAGAAACAAGAATTTTAAGAACTTTTATTTTTAATGATTGATTAGCCCAGTGCTAATCGCATAAAATAATTCCCACATCGCATCGTGATTAGTCCATCGGTAATCACATAAAATAATTCTCACGTCGCATCGTATTCATTCTGAGGGAATTCATATTTCACCGGAAAATTCTACCATGCGAACTCCAGACGCTGCAGTTTTTGCACGGGCATGTACTTACGTACCTCTCACCACCTGTATGTCTGTACATATCTCGTGCTACTCACCTTTCTTGTGAGAATTTTACATTCTCACAATATATGGTATATTGTGAACTAAGCACTTTTTTGTTAATTCTTAATTTTATTTCCCAGACTAAATTTTGTATAAATAGGATAATAAAATGTACATATTTTACTTTTTAATAAACCATCAACCAGTAAAGAAGGCTTTTTTACTGAACATTTTGGTGACCCCGACGTGATGTATTGAATGTTCCAATACTTCACTACCAAGTCTTATCATCTATAAAAAATAATAAGCTCTCTAGTGATTACTACAAGAGACAACAGCAGCGCAGCGGTACCACTTACCTACATATACAAAGGCAAAGGGTTCCAGTGTTTACTACGCGGTAGCAGCACCTTTTGATTGCGGGCTAGCAGTTACCTCAAGAAGACCAAATACTAAGAAGAACAGCCGTACATAGGCAACCCCTGGCAATATATTTTGGACAGAACAGCAGTGTTAAAGTCAGAAGCAAATCAACATGCAAAATCTAACCGCAGCACAGTCAGGAATTGGCAAGGAAATTTCTCAACTGCTTGAGAATTTCAGGAAGGAAAGCATTGGGCGGAGAACTATAGAAAACACGAAAGGCTACGAAGGAAGGCTCAATGACTTATGGACTAAGTGTTGCGAGAATCACGACGAAATAGTTGAAAGTGAGGGCTGCAACAAAGAGCATTCTTACTTTGTGAAAAACTACTTTAATCAAGTAGAGAAGCTCTACAATGAATTCTTGCAAAGATTGAGTGAGCGACTCGAGTTATCAACAGCCACATCATCACATACAAACGAGCCCGAGCAACAGGAAGAATTAGTGCCACTGACTGGAAGCCTGAAAATGAGAAAACAAGTGAAGGCCACCATTGCTGCGCTAGAGCGAATCATCAAGGTAATTGAACGTGAACATGCAAATCCACATCCAAGGGAATACTACACACAAAAACTGAGGTCCATCAATCAATATTGGGACACCATAGCCTCCTTGCATGGGCAAATAATGGCAGAACTTGATGATGACTCCTACGATATTCGCGAATATACGAAGATTGAAGATCATTTCCAAGAAACAGCAACAAGGCTACAAGGAAAGCTTGACGAACAATCAGTGACCACGATAAATGGAAACGTTAAACTCCCAAAGTTAACACTTCCAATCTTTGACGGAAACTACACCAAATGGGAGCAGTTCAAAGACTTGTACAGTCAACTCATTCACAACAGGCCTCTGGGTGGGGCCGAAAAATTATACTACTTGAAGGCAAATCTGACAGGTGAACCCAGCGGACTAATGAAACATTTACAAGCTACTGACGATAACTACTCAGTGGCTTGGAAGTTACTCTTAGAGAGGTATGACAATCCGAGGGCTATAATAACAGCAATTCTCAATCAGTTACTATATCAATCTGCTCTCACAACCGAATCAGGCTCGGGAATCAAAAGATTGCATGACACTAGCAAGGAATATCTACTAGCATTGGAGAACAGTGGCATCGAGATCAAGCAGTGGAATCCCATACTGCTTCATTTACTCACTCAGAAGCTCGATAGGGAGCCAGGAGATTATATGAGCAGTCACTTAAAGCACCTCACGAATTGCAGACAATGGACGATTTCTTCAAATTCATGGAAACAAGGTTTCAGATGCTTGAAGTAATCCAGACGAAGGAAGAACGCAAGAAGGTATCTACGTTGACGGCATCATCCCACGCATTGAAGTGCGCAGTATGCAAGGCAGATCATGAAGTTTTTAGGTGCCCAAAATTCCTCTATGCAACATTAGATAATCGGATTCAGCTCATCAGGTAGTTCAAATTGTGCCCCAATTGCCTAAAGCTAGACCATACAGTACACGATTGCACATCAAGAGGCTGTATGAAATGTGGCAAACGCCATAACACATTAATTCACAACTGTCGTCAATCAGAGAAGCAAAGAAACCTTATTCAAGCGAAATCACGACAAGGCATCGTTCGTCGGAGCACAGACTTGGCACCAATGAACTATCAACAGGTGACCAGACGCAGTTCAGGAGCTACTAGACAACTTGACTCCACTTCTCAGTTCCAGGAGATTAGTCGTTCTACTCCATCTGCGACAACAAACTCATAAATATCTAGCTTACAGGCGTCAACACGCTCGCAGATTCTATTAGCAACAGCAATAATCAAGGTCATTAATGCCTCAGGAGTCCCGGTCAACTGTAGGGTACTCTTGGACTCGGGCTCACAGCTCCACTTTATCTGCGAACGACTCGTACAGGCTCTGGGACTACCACGCAGCAAAACTTTACTGCCGATTAGTGGTGTTGGTGGAATCGCAACAACTGCTAAGTACGAAACCACTCTCACGATACATTCAAGAGTGAAGAGCTTTTCAGAAGTCATCAATGCTGTTATCTTAAAAACTATCAGCGAACACCAACCGTCACAATACATCAAAACATCGAACTGGGATATTCCAACAAGCATCCAGCTAGCAGACCCCGCGTTCTATAAACCTCAGGCCATTGACATGTTATTGGGAGCTGAATTATTCTTTCAACTCTTGCAAGAAGGTCAAATAAGACTACACAACCTGCCACTGCTTCAAAATACCCACTTTGGATGGATTCATGCAGGAAAGGTGCCAACTCAAGCTGGCTGCACTCAAAGCTGTCACATCGCAACACAACCCTCAGTTTCAGCACTGGACAAACAGTTGCAACAATTTTGGGAGTTGGAGCATCACGATTCACCATCCAAGTTCAAGTCAAGAGAAGAACTCCTCTGTGAGGAGCATTTCCAAAATACCTTCCAAAGATCCGCGTCAGGACAATATATTGTCAAACTACCCTTTCGTGAGCTACCAGCTACTTTGGGGTCGTCCCTGGAAATTGCTTCAAACCGCTTCTATGCATTAGAAAGAAAACTGGAGAGAATTGCCGATCTCAAGAGGCAATATCATGATTTCATGACAGAATACCAAGAACTCGGCCACATGCAACCGATAGCAAAGGAAGCCATTTCTACCGATCATTACTACATGCCCCATCACTGTGTAGCAAAGGCAGATACCAACAAGCCCAAGTTCCGTGTAGTATTTGATGCCTCAGCGAAAACGTCATCCGGAAGATCCCTCAATGATATCTTGATGGTTGGTCCCACCGTTTAGCCAGATCTTTTCACCATCATAACAAAATTCATAATGTACAAGTACGCAATGACAGCAGACATCTGCAAAATGTATCGGCAGATCAATGTCCACCCAAACGACAGAAAGTACCAACTAATTTTATGGAGAGATGACAGAGAGAAGCCCCTGCAAACATACCAGCTAAACACCGTAACTTACGGAACAGCCGCCGCTCCATTCCCCGCGACGAGATGCCTGAATCAATTAGCCTTAGCAGAATACGATACATTTCCCGAAGCTGAAAATATGATTTTAGGAAATACCTATGTCGACGACATCCTGACAGGAGCTGACTCTAAACAAAGCATGCTCAAATTAAAGAACGACCTAACAGAGCTCCTGAAAGGCGGCGGTTTCGAATTAAGGAAATTTTGTGCTAACCACCCAGATACCTTACGAAATGTACCAGAAGATCACAAAGAGAAGATGCTACTCATTGACAATGGCGAAGTAACGAAAACTCTCGGATTAATCTGGCAACCAAAGGAAGACAGTTTTCAGTATCAAGCAACTGAAGGTGAAACACAAGGACTTACCAAACGCACAGTGTTATCCGAAGTAGCCCGTATTTTCGATCCTCTTGGGTTAATAGGACCAGAAACTGTATTAGGAAAGCTATTTCTACAAGACCTCTGGATGGCCAAATGCTCGAGGGACGAAGAACTACCCACAGTTCACAAAAATAAATGGATGAAATTTAAGAAGAGTCTACCAGGATTACGAGCAATAAAAATTCCAAGACACGTACTATTTTCAAACTCAGTCAACATTAAATTTCACGCCTTTTCAGACTCCAGTGAGTCCGCTTATGGGGCTTGCTGCTACCTCAGATCAATGAATACGCAAGGAGAAATCAGAGTAAGACTGTTATGCGCCAAGTCACGACTAGTACCAGTAAAGGCTACTACGCTTGCAAGATTGGAACTATGTGCCGCGCTACTCATGACAGAATTAGTGGAAAGAGTATCTCAATGCATGCAAATAAACCCTTCAAGAATTGTGTATCATACTGACTCTACAATTGTACTCGCCTGGATCTCATCACCGTTTTATACGTGGAGTACCTTCATAGCATATCGGGTTGAAAATTTACAACAATTGACTCAGCCACAGCAATGTAGACACATTGAAGGAACACAAAATCCAGCTGACATAATCTCCCGTGGAATGTTCCCGGATGCCCTCAGCCAATCAACTCTGTGGTTCAAAGGTCCAAGGCATCTATCTGAACCTGAAGAAAAATGGCCCACATTTGCCTTCAAAATACCAGACGAGATTCCAGAAGCCAAACCAAAAAAATCCGTCTTCACAGCCATAGAACGAGTCAAACATGTTGATCTAGTCACACCTGTGAATCATTGTAACTCATTTTTAAAATTACAGAGAATCTTTGCATACTGTTTCAGATTCTTTCAAAATTGCAAATCTCCCAAGGGATCGAGGAAGATGGGCGAAGTATCTATTGCAGAGCTAGACATTGCCTTGAACGGAATTATAAAAAATATTCAACGCACAGCATTCCAGCACGAATACTCATCATTAAAGAAAGGAGAAGCACTTGATACTCACCATTCTATTCAACATTTAACGCCGTTTGTAGACGCCTCTACAGGAATCATAAAGGTCGGCGGACGGCTGAAAAATTCAAAACTCAGCCAAGAGGCCAAGAACCAGGTTCTTCTGCCCAAGGACCACAAACTGAGTGAACTTCTATTCAATTATCTACACAACCAACATATGCACGCAGCACCTCAAGCGCTAACTGCAATCGCGAGGCAGAAATACTGGGTCATAGACGCTAGAAGGTTGGCGCGCCATACTGTCCATAGATGTATCCGTTGCTTCAGATGTAAGCCGAAGCCCGGTGATCAAATGATGGGAGACCTACCTGTGGAACGTGTGACGCCAAAAATACCCTTTCACACCACAGGAGTCGACTTTTGTGGACCCATCTTGATTCATTACAAACTACGAGGAAAGGCACCTACAAAGGCGTACATAGCTGTCTTTGTATGCTTCACTACAAAGGCTGTCCATTTAGAATTAGTCAGTGATCTGAGTGCCGAAGCTTTCCTTAACGCTCTAAAAAGATTCATTGCCCGGAGAGGTCTGTGTGCTACTATCTTTTGCGACAACGCAACGAACTTCCTAGGAGCACGAACACATTTAAAGGAACTAAAGAACATGCTCTTGTCGCAGGATTTACAGTCATCACTCGCTCAATTATGCATTAAAAATCACATTGAGTGGAAGCCCATACCACCACGATCGCCTCACTTCGGAGGACTGCGGGAAGCGGCAGTGAAATCCGCCAAGAATCACTTGATTCAACATTCGGGAAATGCCAATTTGACATACGAGGAATTACACACAGTAATTGTCCAGATAGAGGCCATCCTTAATTCCAGGCCAATAACACCCATGTTTTCAGATCCCAATGACCTCGAGGCACTAGCCCCAGGACACTTCTTGACGGGAAGCCCCTTGACAGCATGCGCCGAAACTGATGTGGCTGAAAGAAACATCGACAAATTAACAAGGTTTCGCCGTATTCAACATATTCAACAAATATTTTGGCAGCGCTGGTCGGCTGAATACCTACAGGAGCTGCAAACGCGGAACAAATGGAGGAGTATAAAGCCAAAACTAAAACCTGGAACTTTAGTCGTGATAAGAGAGGCGAACTTACCACCATTGAAATGGTCGCTAGGCCGCGTCATAGAAACTTTCGACGGCGCCGACAAACTTACTAGAGTTGTTAGTGTCAAAACCCCCTCTGGAATTTTTAAACGGACCATTCATAACCTCTGTCCCTTGCCGGAGGAGCAATATAGACCAGAAGATCTCAAAGGGAATGCCAGTGGCAGCAACCTCAAGAACGACTCCAAATCAGTCGAGGGAACGCTACCGAAAACACCCTTTCTAACCTTTAATCAGGCGCCAGGACCATCTCACAAGGACGTAGAAGGAGAGCCACCAGCAAAGAGGATGAAACACAAACGACCCTATCACCCGCTGCGAGGAAGGTTCTTGCCAATCAATTCTAATTGGAAGAATTCACCATTTATGGAAAATTTCAAGAAAAATCCCACTAACGCTACAGAGACGAATAGAAGCCCCACGGAAAGATCTATTAGTTCATCAGCGGCTTTAAAATTGCTCATGCTAACCTCACTTATAATGCCAGCCTTCGGAAGCCCGCTAAGGGAGCCGGCCGAAGTAACACCATTCTCAAGTAATCCAGGAATATTCTTTGAGTCACTAGGACATGCACATCTAATAAACAGCCAGTGGACCATTCTTGCATACTACAAGCTAGATAATTACTGGAGCGAACTAGCGGGAATCCGAAAATGCATTGGAGAAATAAGCAAGTTATGCAATACAACAACACTCAGAAGAGACCACTGTTTGGAAATACTTTCCCAATTTCAACATCAACTCACGCAAATTGAAGAAGCCAATGAAATTCTCCACAAACAAGGCGGCCGAGACCGATCAAATCTTTGGATACAGCTACATACTCCAAACAGTTGGCTCTACCATCTCGACAGTGAAACCACATTCAACATTGTATGTGGAACAGCAGTAACAACTAAGACTCTACAGAAAAATGGAATCCTAAAACTTCGACCAGATTGTTCAATCAAACAGACCTCTATGACGATTACTAGTCACGGGCGTTATCAAAGCAAGACCATATCAGCATTTATTCCACGCATATTTCAACAGAAAGAGGGCACCCATACATTTCTTCAGAGCTTCATCTAAAATCCAACGATCATGTAATAGATGTGTTGACCAACAAGGTTAAGGATCTCAAGCAGTACTCGAAAGCATTTTCCCAGGGACTATCGCATCACGACATACATCATTACACCATCAGTTACATGCTTCTAGCAGCTCTTATGATCGGATGCACCTATTGGATGTTTACCAAATGGAACCACGGGGTTTGCTCCAGGAAAATGCCACCACAGTGCTATTCTATACCTGCAGTACCCGCAAGACGGAGCCAGCCGGATAACAATGAAGATTTTGTGTTGCGCAGCAACCCAAGGGGGCAGGATGATTAGCCCAGTGCTAATCGCATAAAATAATTCCCACGTCGCATCGTGATTAGTCCAGCGCTAATCACATAAAATAATTCTCACGTCGCATCGTATTCATTCTGAGGGAATTCATATTTCACCGGAAAATTCTAACATGCGAACTCCAGAGGCTGCAGTTTTTGCACGGGCATGTACTTACGTACCTATCACCACCTGCATGTATGTACCTATCTCGTGCTACTCACCTTTCTTGTGAGAATTTTACATTCTCACAATATATGGTATATTGTGAACTAAGCACTTTTTTGTTAATTCTTAATTTTATTTCCCAGACTAAATTTTGTATAAATAGGATAATAAAATGTACATATTTTACTTTTTAATAAACCATCAACCAGTAAAGAAGGCTTTTTTACTGAACAATGATTCTAAATCAAATTTATAAATACAAGAGGAAAAAACAACCGCGACGTCCGGGATTTGAAACCGGGACCTTCCGCTTGCCGGGCGACTGCTCTTACCACTGAGCTAATGAGACAGATGATTTTCCTTCTTGCATTTACTAAGCCACGGTCGCTTTCAGCTGGCATTAACCAGTAACGATGAAAGCGCACAAATAAACAGTAAATTCAATTTTATTTATTTTTCCCGCGGACGGGAATCGAACCTACACTTGTTAGAATCGGTCAATGATGGAGAAAGAAGAATTTTAAGAACTTTTATTTTTAATGATTCTAAAGCAAATTTATAAATACAAGAAGAAAACACAACCGCCTCGTCCGTGATTTGAAACCGGGACCTTCCGCTTGCCGGGCGACTGCTCTTACCACTGAACTAACGAGACAGATGATTTTCCGTCTTGCATTTATCAAATTTGTAACTAGCCTACTAAGCCTCGTTTGCTTTCAGCTGGCATTAACCAGTAACGATGAAAGCGCACAAATAAATTGTAAATTCAATTTTATTTATTTTTCCCGCGGACGGGAATCGAACCTACATTTGTTAGAATCGGTCAATAATGGAGAAAGAAGAATTTGAAGAACTTCTATTTTTAATGATTCTAAATCAAATTTATAAATACAAGAAGAAAAAAAAACCGCCTCCTCGTCCGGTATTTGAAACCGGGACCTTCCGCTTGTAACTAGCCTACTAAGCCACGTTTGCTTTCAGCTGGCATTAACCAGTAACGATGAAAGCGCACAAATAAATTGTAAATTCAATTTTATTTATTTTTCCCGCGGACGGGAATCGAAACTGCACTTGGTAGAATCGGTCAATGATGGAGAAAGAAGAATTTTAAGAACTTTTATTTTTAATGATTCTCAATCAAATTTATAAATACAAGAAGAAAAAACAACCGCCTCGTCCGGGATTTGAAATCGCGACCTTCCGCTTGGCGGGTGACTGCTCTTACAACTGAGCTAACGAGACAGATGATTTTCCTTCTTGCATTTATCAAATTTGTAACTAGCCTACTGAGCCAAGTTTGCTTTCAGCTGGCATTAACCAGTAACGATGAAAGCGCACAAATAAATTGTAAATTCAATTTTATTTATTTTTCCCGCATACGGGAATCGAACCTACACTTGTTAGAATCGGTCAATGATGGAGAAAGAAGAATTTTAAGAACTTTTATTTTTAATGAATCTAAATCGAATTTAGAAATACAAGAATACTAAGCTACGTTTGCTTTAATCTGGCATTAATCAGTAACGATGAAAGCGCACAAATAAATTTTAAATTCAATTTTATTTATTTTTCCCGCGGACGCGAATCGAACCTACACTTGTTAGAATCGGTCAATGATGGAGAAAGAAGAATTTTAAGAACTTTTATTTTTAATGATTCTAAATCAAATTTATAAATACAGGAAAAAAAACAACCGCCTCGTCCGGGATTTGAAACCGGGACCTTCCGCTTGCCGGGAGACTGCTCTTCCCACTGAGCTAACGAGACAGATGATTTTCCTTCTTGCATTTATAAAATTTGTAACTAGCCTACTAAGCCATGATTGCTTTCAGCTGGCATTAACCTGGAACGACGAAAGCGCACAAATAAATTGTAAATTCAATTTTATTTATTTTTCACGCGGACGGGAATCGAAACTACACTTGTTTGAATCGGTCAATTATGGAGAAAGAAAAATTTTAGGAACCTTTATTTTTAATGATTCTAAAGCATATTTATAAATACAAGTCGAAAAAACAACCGCCTTGTCCGGGATTTGAAACCGGGACCTTCCGCTTGCCGGGCGACTGCTCTTACCACTGAGCTAATGAGATAGATGATTTTCCTTCTTGCATTTATCAAATTTGTAACTAGCCTACTAAGCCACGTTTGCTTTCAGCTGGCATTAACCAGTAACGATGAAAGCGCACAAATAAATTGTAAATTCAATTTTATTTATTTTTCCCGCGGACGGGAATCGAAACTACACTTGTTAGAACCGGTCAATGATGGAGAAAGAAAAATTTTAGGAACCTTTATTTTTAATGATTCTAAAGCAAATTTATAAATACAAGTCGAAAAAACAACCGCCTTGTCCGGGATTTGAAACCGGGACCTTCCGGTTGCCGGGCGACTGCTCTTACCACTGACCTAACGAGACAGATGATTTTCCTTCTTGCATTTATCAAATTTGTAACTAGCCTACTAAGCTCCGTTTGCTTTCAGCTGGCATTAACCAGTAACGATGGAAGCGCACAAATAAATTTTAAATTCAATTTTATTTAATTTTCCCGCGGACGGGAATCGAACCTACACTTGTTAGAATCGGTCAATGATGGAGAAAGAAGAATTTTTAGAACTTTTATTTTTAATGATTCTAAATCAAATTTATAAATACAAGAAGAAAAAACAACCGCCTCGTCCGGGATTTGAAATCGGGATCTTCCGCTTGGCGGGTGACTGCTCTTACCACTGAGCTAACGAGACAGATGATTTTCCTTCTTGCATTTATCAAATTTGTAACTAGCCTACTAAGCCACGTTTCCTTTCAGATGGCATTAACCAGTAACGATGAAAGCGCACAAATAAATTGTAAATTCAATTTTTTTTTTATTTTTCCCGCATACGGGAATCGAACCTACACTTGTTAGAATCGGTCAATGATGGAGAAAGAAGAATTTTAAGAACTTTTATTTTTAATGATTCTAATTCGAATTTATAAATACAAGAATACTAAGCTACGTTTGCTTTAATCTGGCATTAATCAGTAACGATGAAAGCGCACAAATAAATTTTAAATTCAATTTTATTTATTTTTCCCGCGGACGCGAATCGAACCTGCACTTGTTAGAATCGGTCAATGATGGAGAAAGAAGAATTTTAAGAACTTTTATTTTTAATGATTCTAAATCAAATTTATAAATACAGGAAGAAAAAACAACCGCCTCGTCCGGGATTTGAAACCGGGACCTTCCGCTAGCCGAGAGACTGCTCTTCCCACTGAGCTAACGAGACAGATGATTTTCCTTCTTGCATTTATAAAATTTGTAACTAGCCTACTAAGCCACGATTGCTTTCAGCTGGCATTAACCTGGAACGACGAAAGCGCACAAATAAATTGTAAATTCAATTTTATTTATTTTTCCCGCGGACGGGAATCGAAACTACACTTGTTTGAATCGGTCAATGATGGAGAAAGAAAAATTTTAGGAACCTTTATTTTTAATGATTCTAAAGCATATTTATAAATACAAGTCGAAAAACAACCGCCTTGTCCGGGATTTGAAACCGGGACCTTCCGCTTGCCGGGCGACTGCTCTTACCACTGAACTAACGAGATAGATGATTTTCCTTCTTGCATTTATCAAATTTGTAACTACCCTACTAAGCCACGTTTGCTTTCAGCTGGCATTAACCAGTAACGATGAAAGCGCACAAATAAATTGTAAATTCAATTTTATTTATTTTTCCCGCGGACGGGAATCGAAACTACACTTGTTAGAACCGGTCAATGATGGAGAAAGAAAAATTTTAGGAACCTTTATTTTTAATGATTCTAAAGCAAACTTATAAATACAAGTCGAAAAAACAACCGCCTTGTCCGGGATTTGAAACCGGGGCCTTCCGGTTGCCGGGCGACTGCTCTTACCACTGACCTAACGAGACAGATGATTTTCCTTCTTGCATTTATCAAATTTGTAACTAGCCTACTAAGCCTCGTTTGCTTTCAGCTGGCGTTAACCAATAACGATGAAAGCGCACAAATAAATTTTAAATTCAATTTTATTTAATTTTCCCGCGGACGGGAATCGAACCTACACTTGTTAGAATCGGTCAATGATGGAGAAAGAAGAATTTTTAGAACTTTTATTTTTAATGATTCTAAATCAAATTTATAAATACAAGAAGAAAAAACAACCGCCTCGTCCGGGATTTGAAATCGGGACCTTCCGCTTGGCGGGCGACTGCTCTTACCACTGAGCTAACGAGACAGATGATTTTCCTTCTTGCATTTATCAAATTTGTAACTAGCCTACTGAGCCATGTTTGCTTTCAGCTGGCATTAACCAGTAACGATGAAAGCGCACAAATAAATTGTAAATTCAATTTTATTTATTTTTCCCGCGGGCGGGAATCGAACCTACACTTGTTAGAATCGGTCAATGATGGAGAAAGAAGAATTTTAAGAACTTTTATTTTTAATGATTCTAAATCAAATTTATAAATACAAGAAGAAAAAAAAACCGCCTGCTCGTCCGGTATTTGAAACCGGGACCTTCCGCTTGTAACTAGCCTACTAAGCCACGTTAGAATCGGTCAATGATGGAGAAAGAAGAATTTTTAGAACTTTTATTTTTAATGATTCTAAATCAAATTTATAAATACAAGAAGAAAAAACAACCGCCTCGTTCGGGATTTGAAATCGGGACCTTCCGCTTGGCGGGCGACTGCTCTTACGATGAAAGTGCAAAAATAAATTGTAAATTCAATTTTATTTATTTTTCCCACGGACGGGAGTCGAACTTACACTCGGTCAATGATGGAGAAAGAAGAACTTTAAGAACTTTTATTTTTATAGATTCTAAATCAAATTTATAAATACAAGAAGAAAAAAAACCGCTTCGTCCGGGATTTGAAATCGGGACCTTCCGCTAGCCGGGCGACTGCTCTTACCACTGAGCTAACGAGATAGATGATTTTCCTTCTTGCATTTATCAAATTTGTAACTAGCCTACTGAGCCATGTATTCTTTCAGCTGGCATTAACCAGTAACGATGAAAGCGCACAAATAAATAGTAAATTCAATTTTATTTATTTTTCCCACGGACGGGAGTCGAACTTACACTCGGTCAATGATGGAGAAAGAAGAACTTTAAGAACTTTTATTTTTATAGATTCTAAATCAAATTTATAAATACATGAAGATAAAACAACCGCCTCGTCCGGGATTTGAAATCGGGACCTTCCGCTAGCCGGGCGACTGCTCTTACCACTGAGCTAACGAGATAGATGATTTTCCTTCTTGCATTTATCAAATTTGTAACTAGCCTACTGAGCCACGTTTGCTTTCATCTGGCATTAACCAGTAACGATGAAAGCGCACAAATAAATTGTAAATTCAATTTTATTTATTTTTCCCGCGGACGGGAATCGAAACTGCAGTTGGTAGAATCGGTCAAAGATGGAGAAAGAAGAATTTTAAGAACTTTTATTTTTAATGATTCTAAATCAAATTTATAATTACAAGAAGAAAAAACAACCGCCTCGTCCGGGATTTGAAATCGGGACTTTCCGCTTGGCGGGTGACTGCTCTTACCACTGAGCTAACGAGACAGATGATTTTCCTTCTAGCATTTATCAAATTAGAAACTAGCCTACTAAGCCACGTTTGCTTTCAGCTGGCATTAACCAGTAACGATGAAAGCGCACAAATAAATTGTAAATTCAATTTTATTTATTTTTCCCGCATACGGGAATCGAAACTGCAGTTGGTAGAATCTCGGTCAATGATGGAGAAAGAAGAATTTTAAGAACTTTTATTTTTAATGATTCTAAATCAAATTTATAAATACAAGAAGAAAAAACAACCGCCTCGTCCGGGATTTGCAATCGGGACTTTCCGCTTGGCGGGTGACTGCTCTTACCACTGAGCTAACGAGACAGACGATTATCCTTCTTGCATTTATCAAATTTGTAACTAGCCTACTGAGCCACGTTTGCTTTCAGCTGGCATTAACCAGAAACGATGAAAGCGCACAAATAAATTGTAAATTCAATTTTATTTATTTTTCCCGCATACGGGAATCGAACCTACACTTGTTAGAATCGGTCAATGATGGAGAAAGAAGAATTTTAAGAACTTTTATTTTTAATGATTCTAAATCGAATTTATAAATACAAGAATACTAAGCTACGTTTGCTTTAATCTGGCATTAACCAGTAACGATGAAAGCGCACAAATAAATTTTAAATTCAATTTTATTTATTTTTCCCGCGGACGGGAATCGAAACTACACTTGTTAGAACCGGTCAATGATGGAGAAAGAAAAATTTTAGGAACCTTTATTTTTAATGATTCTAAAGCAAATTTATAAATACAAGTCGAAAAAACAACCGCCTTGTCCGGGATTTGAAACCGGGACCTTCCGCTTGCCGGGCGACTGCTCTTACCACTGAGCTAATGAGATAGATGATTTTCCTTCTTGCATTTATCAAATTTGTAACTAGCCTACTAAGCCACGTTTGCTTTCAGCTGGCATTAACCAGTAACGATGAAAGCGCACAAATAAATTGTAAATTCAATTTTATTTATTTTTCCCGCGGACGGGAATCGAAACTACACTTGTTAGAACCGGTCAATGATGGAGAAAGAAAAATTTTAGGAACCTTTATTTTTAATGATTCTAAAGCAAATTTATAAATACAAGTCGAAAAAACAACCGCCTTGTCCGGTATTTGAAAACGGGACCTTCCGGTTGCCGGGCGACTGCTCTTACCAATGACCTAACGAGACAGATGATTTTCCTTCTTGCATTTATAAAATTTGTAACTAGCCTACTAAGCCACGATTGCTTTCAGCTGGCATTAACCTGGAACGACGAAAGCGCACAAATAAATTGTAAATTCAATTTTATTTATTTTTCCCGCGGACGGGAATCGAAACTACACTTGTTAGAATCGGTCAATGATGGAGAAAGAAAAATTTTAGGAACCTTTATTTTTAATGATTCTAAAGCATATTTATAAATACAAGTCGAAAAACAACCGCCTTGTCCGGGATTTGAAATCGGGACCTTCCGCTTGCCGGGCGACTGCTCTTACCACTGAACTAACGAGATAGATGATTTTCCTTCTTGCATTTATCAAATTTGTAACTAGCCTACTAAGCCACGTTTGCTTTCAGCTGGCATTAACCAGTAACGATGAAAGCGCACAAATAAATTGTAAATTCAATTTTATTTATTTTTCCCGCGGACGGGAATCGAAACTACACTTGTTAGAACCGGTCAATGATGGAGAAAGAAAAATTTTAGGAACCTTTATTTTTAATGATTCTAAAGCAAACTTATAAATACAAGTCGAAAAAACAACCGCCTTGTCCGGGATTTGAAACCGGGGCCTTCCGGTTGCCGGGCGACTGCTCTTACCACTGACCTAACGAGACAGATGATTTTCCTTCTTGCATTTATCAAATTTGTAACTAGCCTACTAAGCCTCGTTTGCTTTCAGCTGGCGTTAACCAGTAACGATGAAAGCGCACAAATAAATTTTAAATTCAATTTTATTTAATTTTCCCGCGGACGGGAATCGAACCTACACTTGTTAGAATCGGTCAATGATGGAGAAAGAAGAATTTTTAGAACTTTTATTTTTAATGATTCTAAATCAAATTTATAAATACAAGAAGAAAAAACACCTCGCCCGGGATTTGAAATCGGGACCTTCCGCTAGCCGGGCGACTGCTCTTACCACTGAGCTAACGAGATAGATGATTTTCCTTTTTGCATTTATCAAATTTGTAACTAGCCTACTGAGCCACGTTTGCTTTCAGCTGGCATTAACCAGTAACGATGAAAGTGCAAAAATAAATTGTAAATTCAATTTTATTTATTTTTCCCACGGACGGGAGTCGAACTTACACTCGGTCAATGATGGAGAAAGAAGAACTTTAAGAACTTTTATTTTTATAGATTCTAAATCAAATTTATAAATACAAGAAGAAAAAAAACCGCCTCGTCCGGGATTTGAAATCGGGACCTTCCGCTAGCCGGGCGACTGCTCTTACCACTGAGCTAACGAGATAGATGATTTTCCTTCTTGCATTTATCAAATTTGTAACTAGCCTACTGAGCCATGTATGCTTTCAGCTGGCATTAACCAGTAACGATGAAAGCGCACAAATAAATAGTAAATTCAATTTTATTTATTTTTCCCACGGACGGGAGTCGAACTTACACTCGGTCAATGATGGAGAGAGAAGAACTTTAAGAACTTTTATTTTTATAGATTCTAAATCAAATTTATAAATACATGAAGATAAAACAACCGCCTCGTCCGGGATTTGAAATCGGGACCTTCCGCTAGCCGGGTGACTGCTCTTACCACTGAGCTAACGAGACAGATGATTTTCCTTCTAGCATTTATCAAATTTGTAACTAGCCTACTAAGCCACGTTTGCTTTCAGCTGGCATTAACCAGTAACGATGAAAGCGCACAAATACATTGTAAATTCAATTTTATTTATTTTTCCCGCATACGGGAATCGAAACTGCAGTTGGTAGAATCTCGGTCAATGATGGAGAAAGAAGAATTTTAAGAACTTTTATTTTTAATGATTCTAAATCAAATTTATAAATACAAGAAGAAAAAACAACCGAATCGTCCGGGATTTGCAATCGGGACTTTCCGCTTGGCGGGTGACTGCTCTTACCACTGAGCTAACGAGACAGATGATTTTCCTTCTTGCATTTACAAATTTGTAACTAGCCTACTGAGCCACGTTTGCTTTCAGCTGGCATTAACCAGAAACGATGAAAGCGCACAAATAAATTGTAAATTCAATTTTATTTATTTTTCCCGCATACGGGAATCGAACCTACACTTGTTAGAATCGGTCAATGATGGAGAAAGAAGAATTTTAAGAACTTTTATTTTTAATGATTCTAAATCGAATTTATAAATACAAGAATACTAAGCTACGTTTGCTTTAATCTGGCATTAACCAGTAACGATGAAAGCGCACAAATAAATTTTAAATTCAATTTTATTTATTTTTCCCGCGGACGGGAATCGAACCTACACTTGTTAGAATCGGTCAATGATGGAGAAAGAAGAATTTTAAGAACTTTTATTTTTAATGATTCAAAATTAAATTTATAAATACAGGAAGAAAAAACAACCGCCTCGTCCGGGATTTGAAACCGGGACCTTCCGCTTGCCGGGAGATGATCTTACCACTGAGCTAACGAGACAGATGATTTTCCTTCTTGCATTTATAAAATTTGTAACTAGCCTACTAAGCCACGATTGCTTTCAGCTGGCATTAACCTGGAACGACGAAAGCGCACAAATAAATTGTAAACTTAATTTTATTTATTTTTCCCGCGGACGTGAATCGAGACTACACTTGTTAGAATAGGTCAATGATGGAGAAAGAAGAATTTTTAGAACTTTTATTTTTAATGATTCTAAATCAAATTTATAAATACAAGAAGAAAAAACACCTCGCCCGGGATTTGAAACCGGGACCTTCCGCTTGCCGGGCGACTGCTCTTACCACTGAGCTAACGCGACAGATGATTTTCCTTCTTGCATTTATCAAATTTGTAACTAGCCTACTGAGCCACGTTTGCTATCAGCTGGCATTAACCAGTAACGATGAAAGCGCACAAATAAATTGTAAATTCAATTTTATTTATTTTTCCCGCGGACGGGAATCGAACCTACACTTGTTAGAATCGGTCAATGAAGGAGAAAGAAGAATTTTAAGAACTTTTATTTTTTAATGAATCTAAATCGAATTTATAAATACAAGAATACTAAGCTACGTTTGCTTTAATCTGGCATTAACCAGTAACGATGAAAGCGCACAAATAAATTTTAAATTCAAGTTTATTTATTTTTCCCGCGGACGGGAATCACCAAGCCACGTTTGCTTTCAGCTGGCATTAACCAGTAACGATGAAAGCGCACAAATAAATTTTAAATTCAATTTTATTTAATTTTCCCGCGGACGGGAATCGAACCTACACTTGTTAGAATCGGTCAATGATGGAGAAAGAAGAATTTTTAGAACTTTTATTTTTAATGATTCTAAATCAAATTTATAAATACAAGAAGAAAAAACAACCGCCTCGTCCGGGATTTGAAATCGGGACCTTCCGCTTGGCGGGTGACTGCTCTTACCACTGAGCTAACGAGACAGATGATTTTCCTTCTTGCATTTATCAAATTTGTAACTAGCCTACTGAGCCACGTTTGCTTTCAGATGGCATTAACCAGTAACGATGAAAGCGGACAAATAAATTGTAAATTCAATTTTATTTATTTTTCCCGCATACGGGAATCGAACCTACACTTGTTGGAATCGGTCAATGATGGAGAAAGAAGAATTTTAAGAACTTTTATTTTTAATCATTCTAAATCAAATTTATAAATACAAGAAGAAAAAAAACCGCCTGCTCGTCCGGTATTTGAAACCGGGACCTTCCGCTTGTAACTAGCCTACTAAGCCACGCTTGCTTTCAGCTGGCATTAACCAGTAACGATGAAAGCGCACAAATAAATTGTAAATTCAATTTTATTTATTTTTCCCGCGGACGGGAATCGAAACTGTACTTGGTAGAATCGGTCAATGATGGAGAAAGAAGAATTTTAAGAACTTTTATTTTTAATGATTCTAAATCAAATTTATAAATACAAGAAGAAAAAAAACCGCCTCGTCCGTGGTTTGAAATCGGGACCTTCCGCTAGCCGGGCGACTGCTCTTACCACTGAGCTAACGAGATAGATGATTTTCCTTTTTGCATTTATCAAATTTGTAACTAGCCTACTGAGCCACGTTTGCTTTCAGCTGGCATTAACCAGTAACGATGAAAGTGCAAAAATAAATTGTAAATTCAATTTTATTTATTTTTCCCACGGACGGGAGTCGAACTTACACTCGGTCAATGATGGAGAAAGAAGAACTTTAAGAACTTTTATTTTTATAGATTCTAAATCAAATTTATAAGTACAAGAAGAAAAAAAACCGCCTCGTCCGGGATTTGAAATCGGGACCTTCCGCTAGCCGGGCGACTGCTCTTACCACTGAGCTAACGAGATAGATGATTTTCCTTCTTGCATTTATCAAATTTGTAACTAGCCTACTGAGCCATGTATGCTTTCAGCTGGCATTAACCAGTAACGATGAAAGCGCACAAATAAATAGTAAATTCAATTTTATTTATTTTTCCCACGGACGGGAGTCGAACTTACACTCGGTCAATGATGGAGAAAGAAGAACTTTAAGAACTTTTATTTTTATAGATTCTAAATCAAATTTATAAATACATGAAGATAAAACAACCGCCTCGTCCGGGATTTGAAATCGGGACCTTCCGCTAGCCGGGCGACTGCTCTTACCACTGAGCTAACGAGACAGATGATTTTCCTTCTTGCATTTATCAAATTTGTAACTAGCCTACTGAGCCACGTTTGCTTTCATCTGGCATTAACCAGTAACGATGAAAGCGCACAAATAAATTGTAAATTCAATTTTATTTATATTTCCCGCGGACGGGAATCGAAACTGCAGTTGGTAGAATCGGTCAAAGATGGGAGAAAGAAGAATTTTAAGAACTTTTATTTTTAATGATTCTAAATCAAATTTATAAATACAAGAAGAAAAAACAACCGCCTCGTCCGGGATTTGAAATCGGGACTTTCCGCTTGGCGGGTGACTGCTCTTACCACTGAGCTAACGAGACAGATGATTTTCCTTCTAGCATTTATCAAATTTGTAACTAGCCTACTAAGCCACGTTTGCTTTCAGCTGGCATTAACCAGTAACGATGAAAGCGCACAAATAAATTGTAAATTCAATTTTATTTATTTTTCCCGCATACGGGAATCGAACCTACACTTGTTAGAATCGGTCAATGATGGAGAAAGAAGAATTTTAAGAACTTTTATTTTTAATGATTCTAAATCGAATTTATAAATACAAGAATACTAAGCTACGTTTGCTTTAATCTGGCATTAACCAGTAACGATGAAAGCGCACAAACAAATTTTAAATTCAATTTTATTTATTTTTCCCGCGGACGGGAATCGAACCTACGCTTGTTAGAATCGGTCAATGATGGAGAAAGAAGAATTTTTAGAACTTTTATTTTTAATCATTCTAAATCAAATTTATAAATACAAGAAGAAAAAACACCTCGCCCGGGATTTGAAACCGGGACCTTCCGCTTGCCGGGCGACTGCTCTTACCACTGAGCTAACGCGACAGATGATTTTCCTTCTTGCATTTATCAAATTTGTAACTAGCCTACTGAGCCACGTTTGCTATCAGCTGGCATTAACCAGTAACGATGAAAGCGCACAAATAAATTGTAAATTCAATTTTATTTATTTTTCCCGCGGACTGGATTCGAACCTTCACTTGTTAGCATCGGTCAATGATGGAGGAAGAAAAATTTTAAGAACTTTTATTTTTAATGATTCTAAAGCAAATTTATAAGTACAAGAAGGAAAAACAACCGCCTCGTCCGGGATTTGAAACCGGGACCTTCCGCTTGCCGAGCGACTGCTCTTACCACTGAGCTAACGAAACAGATGATTTTCCTTTTTGCATTTATCAAATTTGTAACAAGCCTACTATGGCACTTTTGCTTTCAGCTGGCATTAACCAGTAACGATGAAAGCGCACAAATAAATTGTAAATTCAATTTTATTTATTTTTCCCGAGGACGGGAATCGAACCTACACTTGTTAGAATCGGTCAATGATGGAGAAAGAAGAACTTTAAAAACTTTTATTTTTAATGATACTAAATCAAATTTATAAACTCAAGAAGAAAACACAACCGCCCCGTCCGGGATTTGAAACCGGGACCTTCCGTTTGCCGGGCGACTGCTCTTACCACTGAGCTAACGAGACAGATGATTTTCCTTCTTGCATTTATCAAATTTGTAACTAGCCTACTAAGCCACGTTTGCTTTCAGCTGGCATTAACCAGTAACGATGAAAGCGCACAAATAAATTGTAAATTCAATTTTATTTATTTTTCCCGCGGACGGGAATCGAACCTACACTTGTTAGAATCGGTCAATGAAGGAGAAAGAAGAATTTTAAGAACTTTTATTTTTAATGATTCTAAATCAAATTTATAAATACAAGAAGAAAAAAAAACCGCCTCCTCGTCCCGTATTTGAAACCCGGACCTTCCGCTTGTAACTAGCCTATTAAGCCACGTTTGCTTTCAGCTGGCTTTAACCAGTAACGATGAAAGCGCACAAATAAATTGTAAATTCAATTTTATTTATTTTTCCCGCATACGGGAATCGAAACTGCAGTTGGTAGAATTGGTCAATGATGGAGAAAGAAGAATTTTAAGAACTTTTATTTTTAATGATTCTAAATCAAATTTATAAATACAAGAAGAAAAAACAACCGCGTCGTCCGGGATTTGCAATCGGGACTTTCCGCTTGGCGGGTGACTGCTCTTACCACTGAGCTAACGAGACAGATGATTTTCCTTCTTGCATTTATCAAATTTGTAACTAGCCTACTGAGCCACGTTTGCTTTCAGCTGGCATTAACCAGAAACGATGAAAGCGCACAAATAAATTGTAAATTCAATTTTATTTATTTTTCCCGCATACGGGAATCGAACCTACACTTGTTAGAATCGGTCAATGATGGAGAAAGAAGAATTTTAAGAACTTTTATTTTTAATCATTCTAAATCGAATTTATAAATACAAGAATACTAAGCTACGTTTGCTTTAATCTGGCATTAACCAGTAACGATGAAAGCGCACAAATAAATTTTAAATTCAATTTTATTTATTTTTCCCGCGGACGGGAATCACCAAGCCACGTTTGCTTTCAGCTGGCATTAACCAGTAACGATGAAAGCGCACAAATAAACAGTAAATTCAATTTTATTTATTTTTCCCGCGGACTGGATTCGAACCTTCACTTGTTAGCATCGGTCAATGATGGAGGAAGAAAAATTTTAAGAACTTTTATTTTTAATGATTCTAAAGCAAATTTATAAATACAAGAAGGAAAAACAACCGCCTCGTCCGGGATTTGAAACCGGGACCTTCCGCTTGCCGAGCGACTGCTCTTACCACTGAGCTAACGAAACAGATGATTTTCCTTTTTGCATTTATCAAATTTGTAACAAGCCTACTATGGCACGTTTGCTTTCAGCTGGCATTAACCAGTAACGATGAAAGCGCACAAATAAATTGTAAATTCAATTTTATTTATTTTTCCCGAGGACGGGAATCGAACCTACACTTGTTAGAATCGGTCAATGATGGAGAAAGAAGAACTTTAAAAACTTTTATTTTTAATGATACTAAATCAAATTTATAAACTCAAGAAGAAAACACAACCGCCCCGTCCGGGATTTGAAACCGGGACCTTCCGTTTGCCGGGCGACTGCTCTTACCACTGAGCTAACGAGACAGATGATTTTCCTTCTTGCATTTATCAAATTTGTAACTAGCCTACTAAGCCACGTTTGCTTTCAGCTGGCATTAACCAGTAACGATGAAAGCGCACAAATAAATTGTAAATTCAATTTTATTTATTTTTCCCGCGGACGGGAATCGAACCTACACTTGTAAGAATCGGTCAATGATGGAGAAAGAAGAATTTTAGAACTTTTATTTTTAATGATTCTAAATCAAATTTATAAATACAAGAAGAAAAAACAACCGCCTCGTCCGGGATTTGAAGCCGGGACCTTCCGCTTGCCGGGTGACTGCTCCTACCACTGAGCTAACGAGACAGATGATTTTGCTTCTTGCATTTATCAAATTTGTAACTAGCCTACTAAGCCACGTTTGCTTTAATCTGGCATTAACCAGTAAAGATGAAAGCGCACAAATAAATTGTAAATTCAATTTTATTTATTTTTCCCGCGGACGGGAATCGAACCTACACTTGTTAGAATCGGTCAATGATGGAGAAAGAAGAATTTTTAGAACTTTTCTTTTTAATGATTCTAAATCAAATTTATAAATACAAGAAGAAAAAACAACGGCCTCCTCGTCAGGTATTTGAAACCGGGACCTTCCGCTTGTAACTAACCTACTAAGCCACGTTTGCTTTCAGCTGGTATTAACCAGTAACGATGAAAGCGGACAAATAAATTGTAAATTCAATTTTATTTATTTTTACCGCGGACGGGAATCGAAACTGCACTTGGTAGAATCGGTCAATGATGGAGAAAGAAGAATATTAAGAACTTTTATTTTTAATGATTCTAAATCAAATTTATAAATACAAAAAAAAAAACAACCGCCTCGTCCGGGATATGAAATCGGGACCTTCGGCTTGGCGGGTGACTGCTCTTACCACTGAGCTAACGAGACAGATGATTTTCCTTCTTGCATTTATCAAATTTGTAACTAGCCTACTGAGCCACGTTTGCTTTCAGATGGCATTAACCAGTAACGATGAAAGCGGACAAATAAATTGTAAATTCAATTTTATTTATTTTTCCCGCATACGGGAATCGAACCTACACTTGTTGGAATCGGTCAATGATGGAGAAAGAAGAATTTTAAGAACTTTTATTTTTAATCATTCTAAATCAAATTTATAAATACAAGAAGAAAAAAAACCGCCTGCTCGTCCGGTATTTGAAACCGGGACCTTCCGCTTGTAACTAGCCTACTAAGCCACGCTTGCTTTCAGCTGGCATTAACCAGTAACGATGAAAGCGCACAAATAAATTGTAAATTCAATTTTATTTATTTTTCCCGCGGACGGGAATCGAAACTGTACTTGGTAGAATCGGTCAATGATGGAGAAAGAAGAATTTTAAGAACTTTTATTTTTAATGATTCTAAATCAAATTTATAAATACAAGAAGAAAAAAAACCGCCTCGTCCGTGGTTTGAAATCGGGACCTTCCGCTAGCCGGGCGACTGCTCTTACCACTGAGCTAACGAGATAGATGATTTTCCTTTTTGCATTTATCAAATTTGTAACTAGCCTACTGAGCCACGTTTGCTTTCAGCTGGCATTAACCAGTAACGATGAAAGTGCAAAAATAAATTGTAAATTCAATTTTATTTATTTTTCCCACGGACGGGAGTCGAACTTACACTCGGTCAATGATGGAGAAAGAAGAACTTTAAGAACTTTTATTTTTATAGATTCTAAATCAAATTTATAAATACAAGAAGAAAAAAAACCGCCTCGTCCGGGATTTGAAATCGGGACCTTCCGCTAGCCGGGCGACTGCTCTTACCACTGAGCTAACGAGATAGATGATTTTCCTTCTTGCATTTATCAAATTTGTAACTAGCCTACTGAGCCATGTATGCTTTCAGCTGGCATTAACCAGTAACGATGAAAGCGCACAAATAAATAGTAAATTCAATTTTATTTATTTTTCCCACGGACGGGAGTCGAACTTACACTCGGTCAATGATGGAGAAAGAAGAACTTTAAGAACTTTTATTTTTATAGATTCTAAATCAAATTTATAAATACATGAAGATAAAACAACCGCCTCGTCCGGGATTTGAAATCGGGACCTTCCGCTAGCCGGGCGACTGCTCTTACCACTGAGCTAACGAGACAGATGATTTTCCTTCTTGCATTTATCAAATTTGTAACTAGCCTACTGAGCCACGTTTGCTTTCATCTGGCATTAACCAGTAACGATGAAAGCGCACAAATAAATTGTAAATTCAATTTTATTTATATTTCCCGCGGACGGGAATCGAAACTGCAGTTGGTAGAATCGGTCAAAGATGGAGAAAGAAGAATTTTAAGAACTTTTATTTTTAATGATTCTAAATCAAATTTATAAATACAAGAAGAAAAAACAACCGCCTCGTCCGGGATTTGAAATCGGGACTTTCCGCTTGGCGGGTGACTGCTCTTACCACTGAGCTAACGAGACAGATGATTTTCCTTCTAGCATTTATCAAATTTGTAACTAGCCTACTAAGCCACGTTTGCTTTCAGCTGGCATTAACCAGTAACGATGAAAGCGCACAAATAAATTGTAAATTCAATTTTATTTATTTTTCCCGCATACGGGAATCGAACCTACACTTGTTAGAATCGGTCAATGATGGAGAAAGAAGAATTTTAAGAACTTTTATTTTTAATGATTCTAAATCGAATTTATAAATACAAGAATACTAAGCTACGTTTGCTTTAATCTGGCATTAACCAGTAACGATGAAAGCGCACAAACAAATTTTAAATTCAATTTTATTTATTTTTCCCGCGGACGGGAATCGAACCTACGCTTGTTAGAATCGGTCAATGATGGAGAAAGAAGAATTTTTAGAACTTTTATTTTTAATCATTCTAAATCAAATTTATAAATACAAGAAGAAAAAACACCTCGCCCGGGATTTGAAACCGGGACCTTCCGCTTGCCGGGCGACTGCTCTTACCACTGAGCTAACGCGACAGATGATTTTCCTTCTTGCATTTATCAAATTTGTAACTAGCCTACTGAGCCACGTTTGCTATCAGCTGGCATTAACCAGTAACGATGAAAGCGCACAAATAAATTGTAAATTCAATTTTATTTATTTTTCCCGCGGACTGGATTCGAACCTTCACTTGTTAGCATCGGTCAATGATGGAGGAAGAAAAATTTTAAGAACTTTTATTTTTAATGATTCTAAAGCAAATTTATAAGTACAAGAAGGAAAAACAACCGCCTCGTCCGGGATTTGAAACCGGGACCTTCCGCTTGCCGAGCGACTGCTCTTACCACTGAGCTAACGAAACAGATGATTTTCCTTTTTGCATTTATCAAATTTGTAACAAGCCTACTATGGCACTTTTGCTTTCAGCTGGCATTAACCAGTAACGATGAAAGCGCACAAATAAATTGTAAATTCAATTTTATTTATTTTTCCCGAGGACGGGAATCGAACCTACACTTGTTAGAATCGGTCAATGATGGAGAAAGAAGAACTTTAAAAACTTTTATTTTTAATGATACTAAATCAAATTTATAAACTCAAGAAGAAAACACAACCGCCCCGTCCGGGATTTGAAACCGGGACCTTCCGTTTGCCGGGCGACTGCTCTTACCACTGAGCTAACGAGACAGATGATTTTCCTTCTTGCATTTATCAAATTTGTAACTAGCCTACTAAGCCACGTTTGCTTTCAGCTGGCATTAACCAGTAACGATGAAAGCGCACAAATAAATTGTAAATTCAATTTTATTTATTTTTCCCGCGGACGGGAATCGAACCTACACTTGTTAGAATCGGTCAATGAAGGAGAAAGAAGAATTTTAAGAACTTTTATTTTTAATGATTCTAAATCAAATTTATAAATACAAGAAGAAAAAAAAACCGCCTCCTCGTCCCGTATTTGAAACCCGGACCTTCCGCTTGTAACTAGCCTATTAAGCCACGTTTGCTTTCAGCTGGCTTTAACCAGTAACGATGAAAGCGCACAAATAAATTGTAAATTCAATTTTATTTATTTTTCCCGCATACGGGAATCGAAACTGCAGTTGGTAGAATTGGTCAATGATGGAGAAAGAAGAATTTTAAGAACTTTTATTTTTAATGATTCTAAATCAAATTTATAAATACAAGAAGAAAAAACAACCGCGTCGTCCGGGATTTGCAATCGGGACTTTCCGCTTGGCGGGTGACTGCTCTTACCACTGAGCTAACGAGACAGATGATTTTCCTTCTTGCATTTATCAAATTTGTAACTAGCCTACTGAGCCACGTTTGCTTTCAGCTGGCATTAACCAGAAACGATGAAAGCGCACAAATAAATTGTAAATTCAATTTTATTTATTTTTCCCGCATACGGGAATCGAACCTACACTTGTTAGAATCGGTCAATGATGGAGAAAGAAGAATTTTAAGAACTTTTATTTTTAATCATTCTAAATCGAATTTATAAATACAAGAATACTAAGCTACGTTTGCTTTAATCTGGCATTAACCAGTAACGATGAAAGCGCACAAATAAATTTTAAATTCAATTTTATTTATTTTTCCCGCGGACGGGAATCACCAAGCCACGTTTGCTTTCAGCTGGCATTAACCAGTAACGATGAAAGCGCACAAATAAACAGTAAATTCAATTTTATTTATTTTTCCCGAGGACGGGAATCGAACCTACACTTGTTAGAATCGGTCAATGATGGAGAAAGAAGAACTTTAAAAACTTTTATTTTTAATGATACTAAATCAAATTTATAAACTCAAGAAGAAAACACAACCGCCCCGTCCGGGATTTGAAACCGGGACCTTCCGTTTGCCGGGCGACTGCTCTTACCACTGAGCTAACGAGACAGATGATTTTCCTTCTTGCATTTATCAAATTTGTAACTAGCCTACTAAGCCACGTTTGCTTTCAGCTGGCATTAACCAGTAACGATGAAAGCGCACAAATAAATTGTAAATTCAATTTTATTTATTTTTCCCGCGGACGGGAATCGAACCTACACTTGTAAGAATCGGTCAATGATGGAGAAAGAAGAATTTTAGAACTTTTATTTTTAATGATTCTAAATCAAATTTATAAATACAAGAAGAAAAAACAACCGCCTCGTCCGGGATTTGAAGCCGGGACCTTCCGCTTGCCGGGTGACTGCTCCTACCACTGAGCTAACGAGACAGATGATTTTGCTTCTTGCATTTATCAAATTTGTAACTAGCCTACTAAGCCACGTTTGCTTTAATCTGGCATTAACCAGTAAAGATGAAAGCGCACAAATAAATTGTAAATTCAATTTTATTTATTTTTCCCGCGGACGGGAATCGAACCTACACTTGTTAGAATCGGTCAATGATGGAGAAAGAAGAATTTTTAGAACTTTTCTTTTTAATGATTCTAAATCAAATTTATAAATACAAGAAGAAAAAACAACGGCCTCCTCGTCAGGTATTTGAAACCGGGACCTTCCGCTTGTAACTAACCTACTAAGCCACGTTTGCTTTCAGCTGGTATTAACCAGTAACGATGAAAGCGGACAAATAAATTGTAAATTCAATTTTATTTATTTTTACCGCGGACGGGAATCGAAACTGCACTTGGTAGAATCGGTCAATGATGGAGAAAGAAGAATATTAAGAACTTTTATTTTTAATGATTCTAAATCAAATTTATAAATACAAAAAAAAAAACAACCGCCTCGTCCGGGATATGAAATCGGGACCTTCGGCTTGGCGGGTGACTGCTCTTACCACTGAGCTAACGAGACAGATGATTTTCCTTCTTGCATTTATCAAATTTGTAACTAGCCTACTGAGCCACGTTTGCTTTCATCTGGCATTAACCAGTAACGATGAAAGCGCACAAATAAATTGTAAATTCAATTTTATTTATTTTTCCCGCGGACGGGAATCGAAACTGCACTTGGTAGAATCGGTCAATGATGGAGAAAGAAGAATTTTAAGAACTTTTATTTTTAATGATTCTAAATCAAATTTATAAATACAAGAAGAAAAAACAACCGCCTCGTCCGGGATTTGAAATCGGGACCTTCGGCTTGGCGGGCGACTGTTCTTACCACTGAGCTAACGAGACAGATGATTTTCCTTCTTGCATTTATCAAATTTGTAACTAGCCTACTGAGCCACGTTTGCTTTCAGCTGGCATTAACCAGTAACGATGAAAGCGCACAAATAAATTGTAAATTCAATTTTATTTATTTTTCCCGCGGACGGGAATCGAACCTACACTTGTTAGAATCGGTCAATGATGGAGAAAGAAGAATTTTAAGAACTTTTATTTTTAATGATTCTAAATCAAATTTATAAATACAAGAAGAAAAAAAACCGCCTCCTCGTCCGGTATTTGAAACCGGGAGCTTCCGCTTGTAACTAGCCTATTAAGCCACGTTTGCTTTCAGCTGGCTTTAACCAGAAACGATGAAAGCGCACAAATAAATTGTAAATTCAATTTTATTTATTTTTCCCGCGGACCGGAATCGAACTTGCACTTGTTAGAATCGGTCAATGATGGAGAAAGAAGAACTTTAAGAACTTTTATTTTTATAGATTCTAAATCAAATTTCTAAATACAAGAAGAAAAAAAAAACCGCCTCCTCGTCCGGTATTTGAAACCGCGACCTTCCGCTTGTAACTAGCCTACTAAGCCACGTTTGCTTTCAGCTGGCATTATCCAGTAACGATGAAAGCGCACAAATAAATTGTAAATTCAATTTTATTTATTTTTCCCGCATCCGGGAATCGAACCTACACTTGTTAGAATCGGTCGATGATGGAGAAACAAGAATTTTAAGAACTTTTATTTTTATAGATTCTAAATCGAATTTATAACTACAAGAAGAAAAAACAACCGCCTCGTCCGGGACCTTCCGTTTGTAACTAGCCTACTAAGCCACGTTTGCTTTCAGCTGGCTTTAACCAGAAACGATGAAAGCGCACAAATAAATTGTAAATTCAATTTTATTTATTTTTCCCGCGGACGGGAATCGAACCTGCACTTGTTAGAATCGGTCAATGATGGAGAAAGAAGAATTTTAAGAACTTTTATTTGTAATGATTCTAAATCAAATTTATAAATACAAGAAGAAAAAAAAACCGCCTCCTCGTCCGGTATTTGAAACCGGGAGCTTCCGCTTGTAACTAGCCTATTAAGCCACGTTTGCTTTCAGCTGGCTTTAACCAGAAACGATGAAAGCGAACAAATAAATTGTAAATTCAATTTTATTTATTTTTCCCGCGGACCGGAATCGAACTTGCACTTGTTAGAATCGGTCAATGATGGAGAAAGAAGAACTTTAAGAACTTTTATTTTTATAGATTCTAAATCAAATTTCTAAATACAAGAAGAAAAAAAAACCGCCTCCTCGTCCGGTATTTGAAACCGGGACCTTCCGCTTGTAACTAGCCTACTAAGCCACGTTTGCTTTCAGCTGGCATTATCCAGTAACGATGAAAGCGCACAAATAAATTGTAAATTCAATTTTATTTATTTTTCCCGCATCCGGGAATCGAACCTACACTTGTTAGAATCGGTCGATGATGGAGAAACAAGAATTTTAAGAACTTTTATTTTTATAGATTCTAAATCAAATTTATAAATACAAGAAGAAAAAGCAACCGCCTCGTCCGGGATTTGAAATCGTAACCTTCCGCTTGCCGGGCGACTGCTCTTACCACTGAGCTAACGAGACAGATGATCTTCCTTCTTGCATTTATCAAATTTGTAACTAGCCTACTAAGCCACGATTGCTTTCAGCTGGCATTAACCTGGAACGACGAAAGCGCACAAATAAATTGTAAATTCAGTTTTATTTATTTTTCCCGCGGACGGGAATCGAAACTACACTTGTTAGAATCGGTCAATGATGGAGAAAAAAAAATTTTAGGAACCTTTATTTTTAATGATTCTAAATCAAATTTATAAATACAAGTCGAAAAAACAACCGCTTTGTCCGGGATTTGAAACCGGGACCTTCCGCTTGCCGGGCGACTGCTCTTACCACTGAGCTAACGAGATAGATGATTTTCCTTCTTGCATTTATCAAATTTGTAACTAGCCTACTAAGCCACGTTTGCTTTCAGCTGGCATTAACCAGTAATGATGAAAGCACACAAATAAATTGTAAATTCAATTTTATTTATTTTTCCCACGGACTTGAATCGAACCTACACTCGGTCAATGATGGAGAAAGAAGAACTTTAAGAACTTTTATTTTTATAGATTCTAAATCAAATTTATAAATACAAGAAGAAAACACAACCGCCTCGTCCGGGATTTGAAACAGGGACCTTCCGCTTGCCGAGCGAGTGCTCTTACCACTGAGCTAACAAGACAGATGATTTTCCTTCTTGCATTTATCAAAATTGTAACTAGCCTAATAAGGCACGTTTGCTTTCAGCTGGCATTAACGAGTAACGATGAAAGCACACAAATAGACAGTAAATTCAATTTTATTTATTTTTCCCGCGGACGGGAATCGAACCTACACTTGTTAGAATCGGTCAATGATGGAGAAAGAAGAATTTTAAGAACTTTTATTTTTAATGATTCTAAATCAAATTTATAAATACAAGAAGAAAAAACAACCGCCTCCTCATCCGGTATTTGAAACCGGGACCTTCCGCTAGTAACTAGCCTACTGAGCCACGTTTGCTTTCAGCTGGCATTAACCAGTAACGATGAAAGCGCACAAATAAATTGTAAATTCAATTTTATTTATTTTTCCCGCGGACGGGAATCGAAACTGTACTTGTAGAATCGGTCAATGATGGAGAAAGAAGAATTTTAAGAACTTTTATTTTTAATGATTCTAAATCAAATTTATAAATACAAGAAGAAAAAACAACCGCCTCGTCCGGGATTTGAAATCGGGACCTTCAGCTTGGCGGGTGACAGCTCTTACCACTGTGCTAACGAGACAGATGATTTTCCTTCTTGCATTTATCAAATTTGTAACTAGCCTACTAAGCCACGATTGCTTTCAGCTGGCATTAACCAGTAACGATGAAAGCGCACAAATAAATTGTAAATTCAATTTTATTTATTTTTCCCGCGGACGGGAATCGAACCTACACTTGTTAGAATCGGTCAATGATGGAGAAAGAAGAATTTTTAGAACTTTTATTTGTAATGATTCTTAATCAAATTTATAAATACAAGAAGAAAAAACAACCGCCTCGTCCGGGATTTGAAACCGGGACCTTCCGCTTTCCGGGCGACTGCTCTTACCACTGACCTAACGAGACAGATGATTTTCCTTCTTGCATTTACCAAACTTGTAACTAGCTTACTAAGCCACGTTTGCTTTCAGCTGGCATTAACCAGTAACGATGAAAGCGCACAAATAAATTTTAAATTCAATTTTATTTATTTTTCCCGCGGACGGGAATCGAACCTACACTTGTTAGAATCGGTCAATGATGGAGAAACAAGAATTTTAAGAACTTTTATTTTTAATGGTTCTAAATCAAATTTATAAATACAAGAAGAAAAAACAACCGAATCGTCCGGGATTTGAAACCGGGACCTTCCGCTTGCCGGTCGACTGCACTTACCACTGAGCTAACGCGACAGATGATTTTCCTTATTGCATTTATCAAATTTGTAACTAGCCTACTAAGCCACGTTTGCTTTTAGCTGGCATTAAATAGTTACTATGAAAGCGCACAAATAAATTGTAAATTCAATTTTATTTATTTTTCCCGCGGACGGGAATCGAACCTACACTTGTTAGAATCGGTCAATGATGGAGAAAGAAGAATTTTACGAATTTTTATTTTTAATGAGTCTAAATCAAATTTTTAAATACAAGACGAAAAAACAACCGCCTCGTCCGGGATTTGAAACCGGGACCTTACGCTTGTAACTAGCCTACTAAGCCACGTTTGCTTTCAGCTGGCATTAACCAGTAACAATGAAAGCGCACAAATAAATTGTAAATTCAATTTTATTTATTTTTCCCGCGGACGGGAATCGAAACTGCACTTGTTAGAATCGGTCAATGATGGAGAGAGAAGAATTCTAAGAACTTTTATTTTTAATGATTCTTAACCAAATTTATAAATACAAGAAGAAAAAACAACCGCCTCGTCCGGGATTTGAAATCGGGACCTTCCGCTTGGCAACTGCTCTTACCACTGAGCTAACGAGACAGATGATTTTCCTTCTTGCATTTATCAAATTTGTAACTAGCCTACTGAGCCACGTTTGCTTTCAGCTGTCATTAACCAGTACCGATGAAAGCGCACAAATAAATTGTAAATTCAATTTTATTTATTTTTCCCGCGGACGGGAATCGAACCTACACTTGTTAGAATTGGTCAATGATGGAGAAAGAAGAATTTTAAGAATTTATATTTTTAATGAGTCTAAATCAAATTTATAAATACAAGAAAAAAAAACACCTCGTCCGGGATTTGAAACCGGTTCCTTCCGCTTGCCGGGCGACAGCTCTTACCACTGAGCTAACGAGACAGATGATTTCCCTTCTTGCATTTATCAAATTTGTAACTAGCCTATTAAGCCACGACTGCTATCAGCTGGCATTAACCAGTAACGATGAAAGCGCACAAATAAATTGTAAATTCAATTTGATTTATTTTTCCCTCGGACGGGAATCGAACCTACACTTGGTAGAACCGGTCAATGATGGGGAAAGAAGAATTTTAAGAACTTTTATTTTTAATGATTCTAAATCAAATTTATAAATACAAGAAGAAAAAACAACCGCCTCGTCCGGGATTTGAAATCGGGACCTTCGGCTTGGCGGGTGACAGCTCTTACCACTGTGCTAACGAGTGAGATGATTTCCCTTCTTGCATTTATCAAATTTGTAACTAGCCTATTAAGCCACGACTGCTTTCAGCTGGCATTAACCAATAACGATGAAAGCGCACAAATAAATTGTAAATTCAATTTTATTTATTTTTCCCGCGGACGGGAATCGAACCTACCCTTGTTAGAATCGGTCAATGATGGAGAAAGAAGAATTTTTAGAACTTTTATTTGTAATGATTCTAAATCAAATTTATAAATACAAGAAGAAAAAACAACCGCCTCGTCCGGGATTTGAAACCGGGACCTTCCGCTAGTAACTAGCCTACTAAGCCACGTTTGCTTTCAGCTGGCATTAACCAGTAACGATGAAAGCGCACAAATAAATTGTAAATTCAATTTTATTTATTTTTCCCGCGGACGGGAATCGAAACTGCACTTGGTAGAATCGGTCAATGATGGAGAAAGAAGAATTTTAAGAACTTTTATTTTTAATGATTCTAAATCAAATCTATAAATACAAGAAGAAAAAACAACCGCCTCGTCCGGGATTTGAAATCGGGACCTTCGGCTTGGCGGGTGACAGCTCTTACCACTGTGCTAACGAGACAGATGATTTTCCTTCTTGCATTTATCAAATTTGTAACTAGCCTATTAAGCCACGACTGCTTTCAGCTGGCATTAACCAGTAACGATGAAAGCGCACAAATAAATTGTAAATTCAATTTTATTTATTTTTCCCGCGGACGGGAATCGAACCTACACTTGGTAGAACCGGTCAATGATGGAGAAAGAAGAATTTTAAGAACTTTTATTTTTAATGATTCTAAATCAAATTTATAAATACAAGAAGAAAAAACAACCGCCTCGTCCGGGATTTGAAATCGGGTCCTTCGGCTTGGCGGGTGACAGCTCTTACCACTGTGCTAACGAGACAGATGATTTTCCTTCTTGCATTTATCAAATTTGTAACTAGCCTACTGAGCCACGTTTGCTTTCAGCTGGCATTAACCAGTAACGATGAAAGCGCACAAATAAATTGTAAATTCAATTTTATTTATTTTTCCCGCGGACGGGAATCGAACCTACACTTGTTAGAATCGGTCAATGATGGAGAAAGAAGAATTTTTAGAACTTTTATTTGTAATGATTCTAAATCAAATTTATAAATACAAGAAGAAAAAACAACCGCCTCGTCCGGGATTTGAAACCGGGACCTTCCTCTTGCCGGGCAACTGCTCTTACCACTGACCTAACGAGACAGATGATTTTCCTTCTTGCATTTACCAAACTTGTAACTAGCTTACTAAGCCACGTTTGCTTTCAGCTGGCATTAACAAGTAATGATGAAAGCGCACAAATAAATTGTAAATTCAATTTTATTTATTTTTCCCGCGGACGGGAATCGAACCTGCACTTGTTAGAATCGGTCCATGATGCAGAAAGAAGAATTTTAAGAATTTTTATTTTTAATAATTCTAAATCAAATTTATAAATACAAGAAGAAAAAACACCTCGTCCGGGATTTGAAACCGGGACCTTCCGCTTGCCGGTCGACTGCTCTTACCACTGAGCTAACGAGACAGATGATTTTCCTTCTTGCATTTATCAAATTTGTAACTAGCCTACTAAGCCACGTTTGCTTTTAGCTGGCATTAAACAGTAACTATGAAAGCGCACAAATAAATTGTAAATTCAATTTTATTTATTTTTCCCGCGGACGGGAATCGAACCTACACTTATTAGAATCGGTCAATGATGGAGAAAGAAGAATTTTAAAATTTTTTATTTTTAATGAGTCTAAATCAAATTTATAAATACAAGAAAAAAAAAATACCTCGTCCGCGATTTGAAACCGGGACCTTCCGCTTGCCGGTCGACTGCTCTTACCACTGAGCTAACGAGACAGATGATTTTCCTTATTGCATTTATCAAATTTGTTACTAGACTACTAAGCCACGTTTGCTTTTAGCTGGCATTAAACAGTAACTATGAAAGCGCACAAATAAATTTTAAATTCAATTTTATTTATTTTTCCCGCGGACGGGAATCGAATCTACACTTGTTAGAATCGGTCAATGATGGAGAAAGAAGAATTTTAAGAACTTTTATTTTTAATGATTCTAAATCAAATTTATAAATACAAGAAGAAAAAACAACCGCCTCGTCCGGGATTTGAAACCGGGACCTTACGCTTGTAACTAGCCTACTAAGCCACGTTTGCTTTCAGCTGGCATTAACCAGTAACAATGAAAGCGCACAAATAAATTGTAAATTCAATTCTATTTATTTTTCCCGCGGACGGGAATCGAAACTGCACTTGTTAGAATCGGTCAATGATGGAGAAAGAAGAATTTTAAGAACTTTTATTTTTAATGATTCTTAACCAAATTTATAAATACAAGAAGAAAAAACAACAGCCTCGTCCGGGGTTTGAAATCGGGACCTTCCGCTTGGCAACTGCTCTTACCACTGAGCTAACGAGACAGATGATTTTCCTTCTTGCACTTATCAAATTTGTAACTAGCCTACTGAGCCACGTTTGCTTTCAGCTGGCATTAACCAGTAACGATGAAAGCGCACAAATAAATTGTAAATTCAATTTTATTTATTTTTCCCGCGGACGGGAATCGAACCTACACTTGTTAGAATCGGTCAATGATGGAGAAAGAAGAATTTTAAGAATTTTTATTTTCAATGTGTCTAAATCAAATTTATAAATACAAGAAAAAAAAACACCTCGTCCGGGATTTGAAACCGGGACCTTCCGCTTGCCGGGCGACAGCTCTTACCACTGAGCTAACGAGACCGATGATTTCCCTTCTTGCATTTATCAAATTTGTAACTAGCCTACTGAGCCATGTTTGCTTTCAGCTGGCATTAACCAGTAACGATGAAATCGCACAAATAAATTGTAAATTCAATTTTATTTATTTATCCCGCGGACGGGAATCGAACCTACACTTGTTAGAATCGGTCAATGATGGAGAAAGAAGAATTTTTAGAACTTTTATTTGTAATGATTCTAAATCAAATTTATAAATACAAGAAGAAAAAACAACCGCCTCGTCCGGGATTTGAAACCGGGACCTTCCGCTTGCCGGGCGACTGCTCTTAAAACTGACCTAACGAGACAGATGATTTTCCTTCTTGCATTTACCAAACTTGTAACTAGCTTACTAAGCCACGCTTGCTTTCAGCTGGCATTAACAAGTAACGATGAAAGCGCACAAATAAATTTTAAATTCAATTTTATTTATTTTTCCCGCGGACGGGAATCGAACCTACACTTGCTAGAATCGGTCAATGATGGAGAAAGAAGAATTTTAAGAACTTTTATTTTTATTGATTCTAAATCAAATTTATAAATACAAGAAGAAAAAACAACCGAATCGTCCAGGATTTGAAACCGGGACCTTCCTCTTGCCGGTCGACTGCTCTTACCACTGAGCTAACGAGACAGATGATTTTCCTTATTGCATTTATCAAATTTGTAACTAGCCTACTAAGCCACGTTTGCTTTCAGCTGGCATTAACCAGTAACGAAGCGCACAAATAAATTGTAAATTCAATTTTATTTATTTTTCCCGCGGACGGGAATCGAACCTACACTTATTAGAATCGGTCAATGATGGAGAAAGAAGAATTTTAAGAACTTTTATTTCTAATGATTCTAAATCAAATTTATAAATACAAGAAGAATAAATAACCGCCTCGTCCGGGATTTGTTACCGGGACCTTCCGCTTGCCGGGCAACTGTTCTTACCACTGAGCTAACGAGACAGATGATTTTCCTTCTTGCATTTATCAAAATTGTAACTAGCCTAATAAGCCACGTTTGCTTTCAGCTGGCATTAACGAGTAACGATGAAAGCACACAAATAGACAGTAAATTCAATTTTATTTATTTTTCCCACGGACAGGAATCGAACCTACACTTGTTAGAATCGGTCAATGATGGAGAAAGAAGAATTTTAAGAACTTTTATTTTTAATGATTCTAAATCAAATTTATAAATACAAGAAGAAAAAACAACCGCCTGGTCCGGGATTTGATACCGGGACCTTCCGCTTGCCGGGCAACTGTTCTTACCACTGAGCTAACGAGACAGATGATTTTCCTTCTTGCATTTATCAAATTTGTAACTAGCCTACCAGCCACGTTTGCTTTCAGCTGGCATTAACCAGAAACGATGAAAGCGCACAAACAAATTGTAATTCAATTTTATTTATTTTTCCCGCGGACGGGAATCGAACCTACACTTGTTAGAATCGGTCAATGATGGAGAAAGAAGAATTTTAAAATTTTTTATTTTTAATAAGTCTAAATCAAATTTATAAATACAAGAAAAAAAAAATACCTCGTCCGGGATTTGAAACCGGGACCTTCCGCTTGCCGGTCGACTGCTCTTACCACTGAGCTAACAAGACAGATGATTTTCCTTATTGCATTTATCAAATTTGTTACTAGACTACTAAGCCACGTTTGCTTTTAGCTGGCATTAAACAGTAACTATGAAAGCGCACAAATAAATTTTAAATTCAATTTTATTTATTTTTCCCGCGGACGGGAATCGAACCTACACTTGTTAGAATCGGTCAATGATGGAGAAAGAAGAATTTTAAGAACTTTTATTTTTAATGATTCTAAATCAAATTTATAAATACAAGAAGAAAAAACAACCGCCTCGTCCGGGATTTGAAACCGGGACCTTACGCTTGTAACTAGCCTACTAAGCCACGTTTGCTTTCAGCTGGCATTAACCAGTAACAATGAAAGCGCACAAATAAATTGTAAATTCAATTCTACTTATTTTTCCCGCGGACGGGAATCGAAACTGCACTTGTTAGAATCGGTCAATGATGGAGAAAGAAGAATTTTAAGAACTTTTATTTTTAATGATTCTTAACCAAATTTATAAATACAAGAAGAAAAAACAACCGCCCTCGTCCGGGATTTGAAATCGGGACCTTCCGCTTGGCAACTGCTCTTACCACTGAGCTAACGAGACAGATGATTTTCCCTCTTGCACTTATCAAATTTGTAACTAGCCTACTGAGCCACGTTTGCTTTCAGCTGTCATTAACCAGTAACGATGAAAGCGCACAAATAAATTGTAAATACGATTTTATTTATTTTTCCCGCGGACGGGAATCGAACCTACACTTGTTAGAATCGGTCAATGATGGAGAAAGAAGAATTTTAAGAATTTTTATTTTCAATGTGTCTAAATCAAATTTATAAATACAAGAAAAAAAAACACCTCCCGCTTTCCGGGCGACAGCTCTTACCACTGAGCTAACGAGACAGATGATTTCCCCTTCTTGCATTTATCAAATTTGTAACTAGCCTACTGAGCCGCGTTTGCTTTCAGCTGTCATTAACCAGTAACGAAGCGCACAAATAAATTGTAAATTCAATTTTATTTATTTTTCCCGCGGACGGGAATCGAACCTACACTTACTAGAATCGGTCAATGATGGAGAAAGAAGAATTTTAAGAACTTTTATTTCTAATGATTCTAAATCAAATTCATAAATACAACAATACGCCTCGTCCGGGATTTGATACCGGGACCTTCCGCTTGCCGGGCAACTGTTCTTACCACTGAGCTAACGAGACAGATGATTTCCTTCTTGCATTTATCAAATTTGTAACTAGCCTACTAAGCCACGTTTGCTTACAGCTGGCATTAACCAGCAACGATGAAAGCGCACAAACAAATTGTAATTCAATTTTATTTATTTTTCCCGCGGACGGGGATCGAACCTACACTTGTTAGAATCGGTCAATGATGGAGAAAGAAGAATTTTAAGAACTTTTATTTTTAATGATTCTAAATCAAATTTATAAATACAAGAAGAAAAAACAACCGCCTGGTCCGGGATTTGAAACCGGGACCTTCCGCTTGCCGGGCGACTGCTCTTACCACTGAGCTAACAAGACAGATGATTTTCCTTCTTGCATTTATCAAAATTGTAACTAGCCTAATAAGCCACGTTTGCTTTCAGCTGGCATTAACGAGTAACGATGAAAGCACACAAATAGACAGTAAATTCAATTTTATTTATTTTTCCCACGGACAGGAATCGAACCTACACTTGTTAGAATCGGTCAATGATGGAGAAAGAAGAATTTTAAGAACTTTTATTTTTAATGATTCTAAATCAAATTTATAAATACAAGAAGAAAAAACAACCGCCTGGTCCGGGATTTGATACCGGGACCTTCCGCTTGCCGGGCAACTGTTCTTACCACTGAGCTAACGAGACAGATGATTTTCCTTCTTGCATTTATCAAATTTGTAACTAGCCTACTAGCCACGTTTGCTTTCAGCTGGCATTAACGAGTAACGATGAAAGCGCACAAATAGACAGTAAATTCAATTTTATTTATTTTTCCCACGGACAGGAATCGAACCTACACTTGTTAGAATCGGTCAATGATGGAGAAAGAAGAATTTTAAGAACTTTTATTTTTAATGATTCTAAATCAAATTTATAAATACAAGAAGAAAAAACAAACGCCTCGTCCGGGATTTAAAAGCGGGACCTTCCGCTTGCCGGGCGACTGCTCTTACCACTGAGCTAACGAGAAAGCTGATTTTCCTTCTTGCATTTATCCAATTTGTAACTAGCCTACTAAGCCACGTTTGCTTTCAGCTGGCATTAACGAGTAACGATGAAAGCGCACAAATAGACAGTAAATTCAATTTTATTTATTTTTCCCACGGACAGGAATCGAACCTACACTTGTTAGAATCGGTCAATGATGGAGAAAGAAGAATTTTAAGAACTTTTATTTTTAATGATTCTAAATCAAATTTATAAATACAAGAAGAAAAAAGAACCGCCTCGTCCGGTATTTGAAACCGGGCCCTTCCGCTTGCCGGGCGACTGCTCTTACCAGTGAACTAACGAGACAGATGATTTTCCTTCTTGCATTTATCAAATTTGTAACTAGCCTACTAAGCCACGTTTGCTTTCAGCTGGCATTAACCAGCAACGATGAAAGCGCACAAACAAATTGTAAATTCAATTTTATTTATTTTTCCCGCGGACGGGAATCGAACCTACACTTGTTAGAATCGGTCAATGATGGAGAAAGAAGAATTTTAAGAACTTTTATTTTTAATGATTCTAAATCAAATTTATAAATACAAGAAGAAAAAACAACCGCCCCGTCCGGGATTTGAAACCGGGCCCTTCCGCTTGCCGGGCGACTGCTCTTACCATTGAGCTAACGAGACAGATCATTTTCCTTCTTGCATTTATCAAATTTGTAACTAGCCTACTAAGCCACGTTTGCTTTCAGCTGGCATTAACCAGTAACGATGAAAGCGCACAAATAGACAGTAAATTCAATTTTATTTATTTTTCCCACGGACAGGAATCGAACCTACATTTGCTAGAATCGGTCAATGATGGAGAAAGAAGAATTTTAAGAACTTTTATTTTAAATGATTCTAAATCAAATTTATAAATACAAGAAGGAAAAACAAACGCCTCGTCCGGGATTTGAAACCGGTACCTTCCGCTTGCGGGGCGACTGCTCTTACCACTGAGCTAACGAGACAGATGATTTTCCTTCTTGCATTTGTCCAATTTATAACTAGCCTACTAAGCCACGTTTGCTTTCAGCTGGCATTAACCAGTAACGATGAAAGCGCAGAAATAAACAGTAAATTCAATTTTATTTATTTTTCCCGCGAACGGGAATCGAACCTACACTTGTTAGAATCGCTCAATGATGGAGAAAGAAGAATTTTAAGAACTTTTATTTTTAATGATTCCAAATCAAATTTATAAATACAAGAAGAAAAAACAACCGCCTCGTCCGGGATTTGAAACCGGGACCTTCCGCTTGCCGGTTGACTGCTCTTACCACTGAGCTAACGAGACAGATGATTTTCCTTCTTGCATTTATTAAATTTGTAACTAGCCTACTAAGCCACGTTTGCTTACAGCTGGCATTAACCAGCAACGATGAAAGCGCACAAACAAATTGTAATTCAATTTTATTTATTTTTCCCGCGGACGGGGATCGAACCTACACTTGTTAGAATCGGTCAATGATGGAGAAAGAAGAATTTTAAGAACTTTTATTTTTAATGATTCTAAATCAAATTTATAAATACAAGAAGAAAAAACAACCGCCTGGTCCGGGATTTGAAACCGGGACCTTCCGCTTGCCGGGCGACTTGCTCTTACCACTGAGCTAACAAGACAGATGATTTTCCTTCTTGCATTTATCAAAATTGTAACTAGCCTAATAAGCCACGTTTGCTTTCAGCTGGCATTAACGAGTAACGATGAAAGCACACAAATAGACAGTAAATTCAATTTTATTTATTTTTCCCACGGACAGGAATCGAACCTACACTTGTTAGAATCGGTCAATGATGGAGAAAGAAGAATTTTAAGAACTTTTATTTTTAATGATTCTAAATCAAATTTATAAATACAAGAAGAAAAAACAACCGCCTGGTCCGGGATTTGATACCGGGACCTTTCGCTTGCCGGGCAACTGTTCTTACCACTGAGCTAACGAGACAGATGATTTTCCTTCTTGCATTTATCAAATTTGTAACTAGCCTACTAGCCACGTTTGCTTTCAGCTGGCATTAACGAGTAACGATGAAAGCGCACAAATAGACAGTAAATTCAATTTTATTTATTTTTCCCACGGACAGGAATCGAACTTACACTTGTTAGAATCGGTCAATGATGGAGAAAGAAGAATTTTAAGAACTTTTATTTTTAATGATTCTAAATCAAATTTATAAATACAAGAAGAAAAAACAAACGCCTCGTCCGGGATTTAAAAGCGGGACCTTCCGCTTGCCGGGCGACTGCTCTTACCACTGAGCTAACGAGAAAGCTGATTTTCCTTCTTGCATTTATCCAATTTGTAACTAGCCTACTAAGCCACGTTTGCTTTCAGCTGGCATTAACGAGTAACGATGAAAGCGCACAAATAGACAGTAAATTCAATTTTATTTATTTTTCCCACGGACAGGAATCGAACCTACACTTGTTAGAATCGGTCAATGATGGAGAAAGAAGAATTTTAAGAACTTTTATTTTAAATGATTCTAAATCAAATTTATAAACACAAGAAGAAAAAACAAACGCCTCGTCCGGGATTTGAAACCGGTACCTTCCGCTTGCCGGGCGACTGCCCTTACCACTGAGCTAACGAGACAGATGATTTTCCTTCTTGCATTTGTCCAATTTATAACTAGCCTACTAAGCCACGTTTGCTTTCAGCTGGCATTAACCAGTAACGATGAAAGCGCAGAAATAAACAGTAAATTCAATTTTATTTATTTTTCCCGCGAACGGGAATCGAACCTATACTTGTTAGAATCGCTCAATGATGGAGAAAGAAGAATTTTAAGAACTTTTATTTTTAATGATTCCAAATCAAATTTATAAATACAAGAAGAAAAAACAACCGCCTCGTCCGGGATTTGAAACCGGGACCTTCCGCTTGCCGGTTGACTGCTCTTACCACTGAGCTAACGAGACAGATGATTTTCCTTCTTGCATTTATTAAATTTGTAACTAGCCTACTAAGCCACGTTTGCTTTCAGCTGGCATTAACCAGTAACGATGAAGGCGCACAAATAGACAGTAAATTCAATTTTATTTATTTTTCCCACGGACAGGAATCGAACCTACACTTGTTAGAATCGGTCAATGATGGAGAAAGAAAATTTTTAAGAACTTTTATTTTTAATGATTCTAAAGCAAATTTATAAATACAAGTAGAAAAAACAACCGCCTTGTCCGGAATTTGAAACCGGGGCCTTCCGCTTGCCGGGCGACTGCTCTTACTACTGAGCTAACGAGATAGATGATTTTCCTTCCTGCATTTATCAAATTTGTAACTAGCCTACTAAGCCACGTTTGCTTTTAGCTGGCATTAAAGTGTAACGAGGAAAGCGCACAAATAAATTGTAAATTCAATTTTATTTATTTTTCCCGCGGACGGAAATCGAACCTACACTTGTTAGAATCGGTCAATGATGGAGAAAGAAGAATTTTAAGAGATTTTATTTTTAATGATTCCAAATCAAATTTATAAATACAAGAAGAAAAAACACATTGTCCGGGATTTGAAACCGGGACCTTCCGCTTGCCGGGCGACTGCTCTTACCACTGCGCTAACGAGACAGATGATTTTCCTTCTTGCATTTATCAAATTTGTAACTAGCCTACTGAGCCACGTTTGCTTTCAGCTGGCATTAACCAGTAACGATGAAAGCGCACAAATAAAGTGTAAATTCAATTTTATTTATTTTTCCCGCGGACGGGAATCGAACCTACACTTGTTGGAATCGGTCAATGATGGAGAAAGAAACATTTTTAGAACTTTTATTTTTAATGATTCTAAATCAAATTTATAAATACAAGAAGAAAAAACAACCGCCTCGTCCAGGATTTGAAACCGGGACCTTCCGCTTGCCGGCCGACTGCTCTTACCAATGAGCTAACGAGACAGATGATTTTCCTTCTTGCATTTACCAAATTTGTAACTAGCTACTAAGCCACGACTGCTTTCAGCTGGCATTAACCAGTAACGATGAAAGCGCACAAATAAATTGTAATTTCAATTTTATTTATTTTTCCCGCGGACGGGAATCGAACCTACACTTGTTAGAATCGGTCAATGATGGAGAAAGAAGAATTTTAAGAACTTTTATTTTTAATGATTCTTAATCAAATTTATAAATACACGAAGAAAAAACAACCGCCTCGTCCGGTATTTGCAATCGGGACCATCCGCTTGGCGGGTAACTGCTCTTACCACTGAGCTAGCGAGACAGATGATCTACCTTCTTGCATTTATCAAATTTGTAACTAGCCTACTGAGCCACGTTTGCTTTCAACTGGCATTAACCAGTAACTTTGAAAACTCACAAATAAAATGTAAATTCAATTTTATTTATTTTTCCCGCGGACGGGTATCGAATCTACACTTATTAGAATCGGTCAATGATGGAGAAAGAAGAATTTTAAGAACTTTTATTTTTAATGATTCTAAATCAAATTTATAAATATACGAATAAAAAACAACCGCCTCGTCCGGTATTTGCAATCGGGATCTTCCGCTTGGCGGGTAACTGTTCTTACCACTGAGCTAATGAGACAGATGATTTTCCTTCTTGCATTTATCAAATTTGTAACTAGCCTACTAAGCCACGTTTGCTTTTAGCTGGCATTAAAGTGTAACGATGAAAGCGCACAAATAAATTGTAAATTCAATTTTATTTATTTTTCCCGCGGACGGGAATCGAACCTACACTTGTTAGAATCGGTCAATGATGGAGAAAGAAGAATTTTAAGAACTTTTATTTTTAATGATTCTAAATCAAATTTATAAATACAAGAAGAAAAAACAAACGCCTCGTCCGGGATTTGAAACCGGGACTTTGCGCTTGCCGGGCGACTGCTCTTACTACTGAGCTAACGAGATAGATGATTTTCCTTCTTGCATTTATCAAATTTGTAACTAGCCTACTAAGCCACGTTTGCTTTTAGCTGGCATTAAAGTGTAACGATGAAAGCGCACAAATAAATTGTAAATTCAATTTTATTTATTTTTCCCGCTGACGGGAATCGAATCTACACTTGTTAGAATCGGTCAATGATGGAGAAAGAAGGATTTTAAGAACTTTTATTTTTAATGATTCTAAATCAAATTTATAAATACAAGAAGAAAAAACAAACGAGCCTACTAAGCCACGTTTGGTTTCAGCTGGCATTAACCAGTAACGATGAAGGCGCACAAATAGACAGTAAATTCAATTTTATTTATTTTTCCCACGGACAGGAATCGAACCTACACTTGTTAGAATCGGTCAATGATGGAGAAAGAAGAATTTTAAGAACTTTTATTTTTAATGATTCCAAATCAAATTTATAAATACAAGAAGAAAAAACAACCGCCTCGTCCGGGATTTGAAACCGGGACCTTCCGCTTGCCGGGTGACTGCTCTTACCACTGAGCTAACGAGACAGATGATTTTCCTTCTTGCATTTATTAAATTTGTAACTAGCCTACTAAGCCACGTTTGCTTTCAGCTGGCATTAACCAGTAACGATGAAGGCGCACAAATAGACAGTAAATTCAATTTTATTTATTTTTCCCGCGGACGGGAATCGAACCTACAATTGTTAGAATTGGTCTATGATGCAGAAGGAAGAATTTTAAGAACTTTTATTTTTAATGATTCTAAATCAAATTTATAAATACAAGAAGAAAAAACAACCGCCCCGTCCGGGATTTGAAACCGGGACCTTCTGCTTGCCGGGCGACTGCTCTTACCACTGAGCTAACGAGACAGATCATTTTCCTTCTTGCATTTATCAAATTTGTAACTAGCCTACTAAGCCACGTTTGCTTTCAGTTGGCATTAAACAGTAACGATGAAAGCGCACAAATAGACAGTAAATTCAATTTTATTTATTTTTCCCACGGACAGGAATAGAACCTACACTTGTTAGAATCGGTCAATGATGGAGAAAGAAAAATTTTAAGAACTTTTATTTTTAATGATTCTAAAGCAAATTTATAAATACAAGTAGAAAAAACAACCGCCTTGTCCGGAATTTGAAACCGGGGCCTTCCGCTTGCCGGGCGACTGCTCTTACCACTGAGCTAACGAGACAGATGATTTTCCTTCTTGCCTTTATCAAATTTGTAACTAGCCTACTAAGCCACGTTTGCTTTTAGCTGGCATTAAAGTGTAACGATGAAAGCGCACAAATAAATTGTAAATTCAATTTTATTTATTTTTCCCGCGGACGGGAATCGAACCTACACTTGTTAGAATCGGTCAATGATGGAGAAGGAAGAATTTTAAGAACTTTTATTTTTAATGATTCTAAATCAAATTTATAAATACAAGAAGAAAAAACAAACGTCTCGTCCGGGATTTGAAACCGGGACCTTCCGCTTGCCGGGCGACTGCTCTTACTACTGAGCTAACGAGATAGATGATTTTCCTTCCTGCATTTATCAAATTTGTAACTAGCCTACTAAGCCACGTTTGCTTTTAGCTGGCATTAAAGTGTAACGAGGAAAGCGCACAAATAAATTGTAAATTCAATTTTATTTATTTTTCCCGAGGACGGGAATTGAACCTACACTTGTTAGAATCGGTCAATGCTGGAGAAAGAAGAATTCTTAGAACTTTTATTTTTAATGCTTCTAAATCAAATTTATAAATACAAGAAGAAAAAACAACCGCCTCGTCCGGGATTTGAAACCGGGACCTTCCGCTTGCCGGGCGACTGCTCTTACCACTGCGCTAACGAGACAGATGATTTTCCTTCTTGCATTTATCAAATTTGTAACTAGCCTGCTGAGCCACGTTTGCTTTCAGCTGGCATTAACCAGTAACGATGAAAGCGCACAACTAAATTGTAAATTCAATTTTATTTATTTTTCCCGCGGACGGGAATCGAACCTACACTTGTTAGAATCGGTCAATGATGGAGAAAGAAACATTTTTAGAACTTTTATTTTTAATGATTCTAAATCAAATTTATAAATACAAGAAGAAAAAACAACCGCCTCGTCCAGGATTTGAAACCGGGACCTTCCGCTTGCCGGGCGACTGCTCTTACCAATGAGCTAACGAGACAGATGATTTACCTTCTTGCATTTACCAAATTTGTAACTAGCTACTAAGCCACGACTGCTTTCAGCTGGCATTAACCAGTAACGATGAAAGCGCACAAATAAATTGTAATTTCAATTTTATTTATTTTTCCCGCGGACGGGAATCGAACCTACACTTGTTAGAATCGGTCAATGATGGAGAAAGAAGAATTTTAAGAACTTGTATTTTTAATGATTCTTAATCAAATTTATAAATACACGAAGAAAAAACAACCGCCTCGTCTGGTATTTGCAATCGGGACCTTCCGCTTGGCGGGTAACTGCTCTTACCACTGAGCTAACGAGACAGATGATCTTCCTTCTTGCATTTATCAAATTTGTAACTAGCCTACTGAGCCACGTTTGCTTTCAACTGGCATTAACCAGTAACTTTGAAAACTCACAAATATAATGTAAATTCAATTTTATTTATTTTTCCCGCGGACGGGTATCGAATCTACACTTATTAGAATCGGTCAATGATGGAGAAAGAAGAATTTTAAGAACTTTTATTTTTAATGATTCTAAATCAAATTTATAAATACACGAAGAAAAAACAACCGCCTCGTCCGGTATTTGCAATCGGGATCTTCCGCTTGGCGGGTAACTGTTCTTACCACTGAGCTAACGAGACAGATGATTTTCCTTCTTGCATTTATCAAATTTGTAACTAGCCTACTAAGCCACGTTTGCTTTTAGCTGGCATTAAAGTGTAACGATGAAAGCGCACAAATAAATTCTAAATTCAATTTTATTTATTTTTCCCGCGGACGGGAATCGAACCTACACTTGTTAGAATCGGTCAATGATGGAGAAAGAAGAATTTTAAGAACTTTTATTTTTAATGATTCTAAATCAAATTTATAAATACAAGAAGAAAAAACAAACGCCTCGTCCGGGATTTGAAACCGGGACTTTCCGCTTGCCGGGCGACCGCTCTTACTACTGAGCTGACGAGATAGATGATTTTCCTTCTTGCATTTATCAAATTTGTAACTAGCCTACTAAGCCACGTTTGCTTTTAGCTGGCATTAAAGTGTAACGATGAAAGCGCACAAATAAATTGTAAATTCAATTTTATTTATTTTTCCCGCGGACGGGAATCGAATTAACACTTGTTAGAATCGGTCAATGATGGAGAAAGAAGGATTTTAAGAACTTTTATTTTTAATGATTCTAAATCAAATTTATAAATACAAGAAGAAAAAAAAAACGCCTCGTCCGGGATTCGAAACCGGGACCTTACGCTTGCCGGGCGACTGCTCTTACTACTGAGCTAACGAGATAGATGATTTTCCTTCCTGCATTTATCAAATTTGTAACTAGCCTACTAAGCCACGTTTGCTTTTAGCTGGCATTAAAGTGTAACGATGAAAGCGCACAAATAAATTGTAAATTCAATTTTATTTATTTTTCCCGAGGACGGGAATTGAACCTACACTTGTTAGAATCGGTCAATGCTGGAGAAAGAAGAATTTTTAGAACTTTTATTTTTTATGCTTCTAAATCAAATTTTTAAATACAAGAAGAAAAAACAACCGCCTCGTCCGGGATTTGAAACCGGGACCTTCCGCTTGCCGGGCGACTGCTCTTACCACTGAGCTAACGAGACAGATGTTTTTCCTTCTTGCATTTATCAAATTTGTATCTAGCCTACTAAGCCACGTTTGCTTTCAGCTGGCATTAACTAGTAACGATGAAAGCGCACAAATAAAGTGTAAATTAAATTTTATTTATTTTTCCCGCGGACGGGAATCGAACCTACACTTGTTGGAATCGGTCAATGATGGAGAAAGAAAAATTTTTAGAACTTTTATTTTTAATGATTCTAAATCAAATTTATAAATACAAGAAGAAAAAACAACCTCCTCGTCCGGGATTTGAAACCGGGACCTTCCGCTTGCCGGGCGACTGCTCTTACAAATGAGCTAACGAGACAGATGATTTTCCTTCTTGCATTTACCAAATTTGTAACTAGCTACTAAGCCACGACTGCTTTCAGCTGGCATTAACTAGTAACGATGAAAGCGCACAAATAAATTGTAATTTCAATTTTATTTATTTTTCCCGCGGACGGGAATCGAACCTACACTTGTTAGAATCGGTCAATGATGGAGAAAGAAGAATTTTAAGAACTTTTATATTTAATGATTCTTAATCAAATTTATAAATACACGAAGAAAAAACAACCGCCTCGTCCGGTATTTGCAATCGGGACCTTCCGCTTGGCGGGTAACTGCTCTTACCACTGAGCTAACGAGACAGATGATCTTCGTTCTTGCATTTATCAAATTTGTAACTAGCCTACTGAGCCACGTTTGCTTTCTGCTGGCATTAACCAGTAACGATGAAAGCGCACAAATAGACAGTAAATTCAATTTTATTTATTTTTCCCACGGACAGGAATCGAACCTACACTTGTTAGAATGATGGAGAAAGAAAAATTTTAAGAACTTTTATTTTTAATAATTCTAAAGCAAATTTATAAATACAAGTAGATAAAACAACCGCCTTGTCCGGAATTTGAAACCGGGACCTTCCGCTTGCCGGGCGAGTGCTCTTACCACTGAGCTAACGAGACAGATCATTTTCCTACTTACATTTATCAAATTTGTAACTAGCCTACTAAGCCACGTTTGCTTTCAGCTGGCCTTAACCAGTAACGATGAAGGCGCACAAATAGACAGTAAATTCAATTTTATTTATTTTTCCCGCGGACGGGAATCGAAACTACAATTGTTAGAATCGGTCTATGATGGAGAAGGAAGAATTTTAAGAACTTTTATTTTTAATGATTCTAAATCAAATTTATAAATACAAGAAGAAAAAACAACCGCCTCGTCCGGAATTTGAAACCGGGACCTTCCGCTTGCCGGGCGAGTGCTCTTACCACTGAGCTAACGAGACAGATCATTTTCCTTCTTGCATTTATCAAATTTGTAACTAGCCTACTAAGCCACGTATGCTTTCAGCTGGCATTAACCAGTAACGATGAAAGCGCACAAATAGACAGTAAATTCAATTTTATTTATTTTTCCCACGGACAGGAATCGAACCTACACTTGTTAGAATGATGGAGAAAGAAAAATTTTAAGAACTTTTATTTTTAATAATTCTAAAGCAAATTTATAAATACAAGTAGATAAAACAACCGCCTTGTCCGGAATTTGAAACCGGGACCTTCCGCTTGCCGGGCGACTGCTCTTACTACTGAGCTAACGAGATAGATGATTTTCCTACTTGCATTTATCAATTTTGTAACTACCCTACTAAGCCACGTTTGCTTTTAGCTGGCATTAAAGTGTAACGATTAAAGCGCACAAATAAATTGTAAATTCAATTTTATTTATTTTTCCCGCGGACGGGAATCGAACCTACACTTGTTAGAATCGGTCAATGCTGGAGAAAGAAGAATTTTTAGAACTTTTATTTTTAATGATTCTAAATCAAATTTATAAATACACGAAGAAAAAACAACCGCCTCGTCCGGTATTTGCTATCGGAACCTTCCGCTTGGCGGGTAACTGCTCTTACCACTGAGCTAACGAGACAGATGATTTTCCTTTTTGCATTTATCGAATTTGTAACTAGCCTACTGAGCCGCGTTTGCTTTCAGCTGGCATTAACCAGTAACTTTGAAAGTTCACAAATAAAATGTAAATTCAATTTTATTTATTTTTCCCGCGGACGGGTATCGAACTTACACTTGTTAGAATCGGTCAATGATGGAGAAAGAAGAATTTTAAGAACTTTTATTTTTAATGATTCTAAATCAAATTTATAAATACTCGAAGAAAAAACAACCGCCTCGTCCGGTATTTGCAATCGGAACCTTCCGCTTGGCGGGTAACTGCTCTTACCACTGAGCTAACGAGACAGATGATCTTCCTTCTTGCATTTATCGAATTTGTAACTAGCCTACTGAGCCACGTTTGCTTTCAGCTGGCATTAACCAGTAACTTTGAAAGCTCACAAATAAAATGTAAATTCAATTTTATTTATTTTTCCCGCGGACGGGTATCGAACCTACACTTGTTAGAATCGGTCAATGATGGAGAAAGAAGAATTTTAAGAACTTTTATTTTTAATGATTCTAAATCAAATTTATAAATACAAGAAGAAAAAACAACCGGCTGGTCCGGGATTTGAAACCGGGACCTTCCGCTTGCCGGGCGACTGCTCTTACCACTGAGCTAACGAGACAGATGGTTTTCCTTCTTGCTTTTATCAATATTGTAACTAGCCTACTAAGCCACGTTTGCTTTCAGCTGGCATTAACCAGTAACGATGAAAGCGCACAAATAAATTCAATTTTATTTATTTTTCCCGCGAACGGGAATCGAACTTACACTTGTTAGAATCGCTCAATGATGGAGAAAGAAGAATTTTAAGAACTTTTATTTTTAATGATTCTAAATCAAATTTATAAATACAAGAAGAAAAAACAACCGCCTCGTCCGGGATTTGAAACCAGGACCTTCCGCTTGCCGGGTGACTGCTCTTACCACTGAGCTAACGAGACAGATGATTTTCCTTCTTGCATTTATCACATTTGTAACTAGCCTACTAAGCCACGTTTGCTTTCAGCTGGCATTAACCAGTAACGATGAAGGCGCACAAATAGACAGTAAATTCAATTTTATTTATTTTTCCCGCGGACGGGAATCGAAACTACAGTTGTTAGAATCGGTCTATGATGGAGAAGGAAGAATTTTAAGAACTTTTATTTTTAATGATTCTAAATCAAATTTATAAATACAAGAAGCAAACAATAACCGCCTCGTCCGGGATTTGAAACCGGGACCTTCCGCTTGCCGGGCGAGTGCTCTTACCACTGAGCTAACGATACAGATCATTTTCCTTCTTGCATTTATCAAATTTGTAACTAGCCTACTAAGCCACGTTTGCTGTCAGCAGGCATTAGCCAGTAACGATGAAAGCGCAGAAATAAATTGTAAATTCAATTTTATTTATTTTTCCCACGGACAGGAATCGAACCTACACTTGTTAGAATCGGTCAATCATGGAGAAAGAAAAATTTTAAGAACTTTTATTTTTAATGATTCTAAAGCAAATTTATAAATACAAGTAGATAAAACAACCGCCTTGTCCGGAATTTGAAACCGGGACCTTCCGCTTGCCGGGCGACTGCTCTTACTACTGAGGTAACGAGATAGATGATTTTCCTTCTTGCATTTATCAAATTAGTAACTAGCCTACTAAGCCACGTTTGCTTTTAGCTGGCATTAATGTGTAACGATTAAAGCGCACAAATAAATTGTAAATTCAATTTAATTTATTTTTCCCGCGGGAATCGAACCTACACTTGTTAGAATCGGTCAATGATGGAGAAAGAAGAATTTTAAGAACTTTTATTTTTAATGATTCTAAATCAAATTTATAAATACAAGAAGAAAAAACAAACGCCTCGTCCGGGATTTGAAACCGGGACCTTCCGCTTACCGGGCGACTGCTCTTACCACTGGGCTAACGAGACAGATGGTTTTCCTTCTTGCATTTACCAAATTTGTAGCTAGCCTACTAAGCCACGTTTGCTTTCAGCTGGCATTAACCAGTAACGATGAAAGCGCACAAATAAATTCAATTTTATTTATTTTTCCCGCGAACGGGAATCGAACCTACACCTATTAGAATCGCTCAATGATGGAGAAAGAAGAATTTTAAGAACTTTTATTTTTAATGATTCTAAATCAAATTTATAAATACACGAAGAAAAAACAACCGCCTCGTCCGGGATTTGAAACCAGGACCTTCCGCTTGCCGGGTGACTGCTCTTACCACTGAGCTAACGAGACAGATGATTTTCCGTCTTGGATTTATCAAATTTGTAACTAGCCTACTAAGCCACGTTTGCTTTCAGCTGGCATTAACCAGTAACGATGAAAGCGCACAAATAGACAGTAAATTCAATTTTATTTATTTTTCCCACGGACAGGAATCGAACCTACACTTGTTAGAATCGGTCAATGATGGAGAAAGAAAAATTTTAAGAACTTTTATTTTTAATGATTCTAAAGCAAATTTATAAATACAAGTAGATAAAACAACCGCCTCGTCCGGGATTTGAAACCGGGACCTTCCGCTTGCCGGGCGAGTGCTCTTACCACTGAGCTAACGAGACAGATCATTTTCCTTCTTGCATTTATCAAATTTGTAACTAGCCTACTAAGCCACGTATGCTTTCAGCTGGCATTAACCAGTAACGATGAAAGCGCACAAATAGACAGTAAATTCAATTTTATTTATTTTTCCCACGGACAGGAATCGAACCTACACTTGTTAGAATGATGGAGAAAGAAAAATTTTAAGAACTTTTATTTTTAATAATTCTAAAGCAAATTTATAAATACAAGTAGATAAAACAACCGCCTTGTCCGGAATTTGAAACCGGGACCTTCCGCTTGCCGGGCGACTGCTCTTACTACTGAGCTAACGAGATAGATGATTTTCCTACTTGCATTTATCAATTTTGTAACTACCCTACTAAGCCACGTTTGCTTTTAGCTGGCATTAAAGTGTAACGATTAAAGCGCACAAATAAATTGTAAATTCAATTTTATTTATTTTTCCCGCGGACGGGAATCGAACCTACACTTGTTAGAATCGGTCAATGCTGGAGAAAGAAGAATTTTTAGAACTTTTATTTTTAATGATTCTAAATCAAATTTATAAATACACGAAGAAAAAACAACCGCCTCGTCCGGTATTTGCTATCGGAACCTTCCGCTTGGCGGGTAACTGCTCTTACCACTGAGCTAACGAGACAGATGATTTTCCTTTTTGCATTTATCGAATTTGTAACTAGCCTACTGAGCCGCGTTTGCTTTCAGCTGGCATTAACCAGTAACTTTGAAAGTTCACAAATAAAATGTAAATTCAATTTTATTTATTTTTCCCGCGGACGGGTATCGAACTTACACTTGTTAGAATCGGTCAATGATGGAGAAAGAAGAATTTTAAGAACTTTTATTTTTAATGATTCTAAATCAAATTTATAAATACTCGAAGAAAAAACAACCGCCTCGTCCGGTATTTGCAATCGGAACCTTCCGCTTGGCGGGTAACTGCTCTTACCACTGAGCTAACGAGACAGATGATCTTCCTTCTTGCATTTATCGAATTTGTAACTAGCCTACTGAGCCACGTTTGCTTTCAGCTGGCATTAACCAGTAACTTTGAAAGCTCACAAATAAAATGTAAATTCAATTTTATTTATTTTTCCCGCGGACGGGTATCGAACCTACACTTGTTAGAATCGGTCAATGATGGAGAAAGAAGAATTTTAAGAACTTTTATTTTTAATGATTCTAAATCAAATTTATAAATACAAGAAGAAAAAACAACCGGCTGGTCCGGGATTTGAAACCGGGACCTTCCGCTTGCCGGGCGACTGCTCTTACCACTGAGCTAACGAGACAGATGGTTTTCCTTCTTGCTTTTATCAATATTGTAACTAGCCTACTAAGCCACGTTTGCTTTCAGCTGGCATTAACCAGTAACGATGAAAGCGCACAAATAAATTCAATTTTATTTATTTTTCCCGCGAACGGGAATCGAACTTACACTTGTTAGAATCGCTCAATGATGGAGAAAGAAGAATTTTAAGAACTTTTATTTTTAATGATTCTAAATCAAATTTATAAATACAAGAAGAAAAAACAACCGCCTCGTCCGGGATTTGAAACCAGGACCTTCCGCTTGCCGGGTGACTGCTCTTACCACTGAGCTAACGAGACAGATGATTTTCCTTCTTGCATTTATCACATTTGTAACTAGCCTACTAAGCCACGTTTGCTTTCAGCTGGCATTAACCAGTAACGATGAAGGCGCACAAATAGACAGTAAATTCAATTTTATTTATTTTTCCCGCGGACGGGAATCGAAACTACAGTTGTTAGAATCGGTCTATGATGGAGAAGGAAGAATTTTAAGAACTTTTATTTTTAATGATTCTAAATCAAATTTATAAATACAAGAAGCAAACAATAACCGCCTCGTCCGGGATTTGAAACCGGGACCTTCCGCTTGCCGGGCGAGTGCTCTTACCACTGAGCTAACGATACAGATCATTTTCCTTCTTGCATTTATCAAATTTGTAACTAGCCTACTAAGCCACGTTTGCTGTCAGCAGGCATTAGCCAGTAACGATGAAAGCGCAGAAATAAATTGTAAATTCAATTTTATTTATTTTTCCCACGGACAGGAATCGAACCTACACTTGTTAGAATCGGTCAATCATGGAGAAAGAAAAATTTTAAGAACTTTTATTTTTAATGATTCTAAAGCAAATTTATAAATACAAGTAGATAAAACAACCGCCTTGTCCGGAATTTGAAACCGGGACCTTCCGCTTGCCGGGCGACTGCTCTTACTACTGAGGTAACGAGATAGATGATTTTCCTTCTTGCATTTATCAAATTAGTAACTAGCCTACTAAGCCACGTTTGCTTTTAGCTGGCATTAATGTGTAACGATTAAAGCGCACAAATAAATTGTAAATTCAATTTAATTTATTTTTCCCGCGGGAATCGAACCTACACTTGTTAGAATCGGTCAATGATGGAGAAAGAAGAATTTTAAGAACTTTTATTTTTAATGATTCTAAATCAAATTTATAAATACAAGAAGAAAAAACAAACGCCTCGTCCGGGATTTGAAACCGGGACCTTCCGCTTACCGGGCGACTGCTCTTACCACTGAGCTAACGAGACAGATGGTTTTCCTTCTTGCATTTACCAAATTTGTAGCTAGCCTACTAAGCCACGTTTGCTTTCAGCTGGCATTAACCAGTAACGATGAAAGCGCACAAATAAATTCAATTTTATTTATTTTTCCCGCGAACGGGAATCGAACCTACACCTATTAGAATCGCTCAATGATGGAGAAAGAAGAATTTTAAGAACTTTTATTTTTAATGATTCTAAATCAAATTTATAAATACACGAAGAAAAAACAACCGCCTCGTCCGGGATTTGAAACCAGGACCTTCCGCTTGCGGGTGACTGCTCTTACCACTGAGCTAACGAGACAGATGATTTTCCGTCTTGGATTTATCAAATTTGTAACTAGCCTACTAAGCCACGTTTGCTTTCAGCTGGCATTAACCAGTAACGATGAAAGCGCACAAATAGACAGTAAATTCAATTTTATTTATTTTTCCCACGGACAGGAATCGAACCTACACTTGTTAGAATCGGTCAATGATGGAGAAAGAAAAATTTTAAGAACTTTTATTTTTAATGATTCTAAAGCAAATTTATAAATACAAGTAGATAAAACAACCGCCTCGTCCGGGATTTGAAACCGGGACCTTCCGCTTGCCGGGCGAGTGCTCTTACCACTGAGCTAACGAGACAGATCATTTTCCTTCTTGCATTTATCAAATTTGTAACTAGCCTACTAAGCCACGTTTGCTTTCAGCTGGCATTAACCAGTAACGATGAAAGCGCACAAATAGACAGTAAATTCAATTTAATTTATTTTTCCCAACGACAGGAATCGAACCTACACTTGTTAGAATGGGTCAATGATGGAAAAAGAAAAATTTTAAGAACTTTTATTTTTAATGATTCTAAAGCAAATTTATAAATACAAGTAGATAAAACAACCGCCTTGTCCGGAATTTGCTCTTACTACTGAGCTAACGAGATAGATGATTTTCCTTCTTGCATTTATCAAATTTGTAACTAGCCTACTAAGCCACGTTTGCTTTTAGCTGGCATTAAACAGTAACGATGAAAGCGCTCAAATAAAATGTAAATTCATTTTTATTTATTTTTCCCGCGGACGGGTATCGAACCTACACTTGTTAGAATCGGTCAATAATGGAGAAAGAAGAATTTTAAGAATTTTTATTTTTAATGAGTCTAAATCAAATTTATAAATACAAGAAGAAAAAACACCTCGTCCGGGATTTGAAACCGGGATCTTCCGCTTGTAACTAGCCTACTAAGCCACGTTTGCTTTCAGCTGGCATTAACCAGTAACGATTAAAGCGCACAAATAAATTGTAAATTCAATTTTATTTATTTTTCTGGCGGACGGGAATCGAACCTGCACTTGTTAGAATCGGTCAATGATGGAGAAAGAAGAATTTTAGGAACTTTTATTTTTAATGATTCTAAATCAAATTTATAAATACAAGAAGAAAAAACAACCGCCTCGTCAGGTATTTGCAATCGGGACCTTCCGCTTGGCGGGTAACTGCTCTTACCACTGAGCTAACGAGACAGTTGATTTTCCTTCTTGCATTTATCAACTTTGTAACTAGCCTACTAAGTCACGTTTGCTTTTAGCTGGCATTAAACAGTAACGATGAAAGCGCACAAATAAATTGAAAATTCAATTTTATTTATTTTTCCCGCGGACGGGAATCGAACCTACACTTGTTAGAATCGTTCAATGATGGAGAAAGAAGAATTTTAAGAACTTTTATTTTTAATGATTCTAAATCAAAATTATAAATACAAGAAGAAAAAACAACCGCCTCGTCCAGTATTTGAAACCGGGACCTTCCGCTTGTAACTAGCCTACTAAGCCATGTTTGCTTTCAGCTGGCATTAACCAGTAACGATGAAAGCGCACAAATAAATTGTAAATTCAATTTCATTTATTTTTCCCACGGAGAGGAATCGAACCTACACTTGTTAGAATCGGTCAATGATGGAGAAAGAAGAATTTTAAGAATTTTTATTTTTAATGAGTCTAAATCAAATTTATAAATACAAGAAGAAAAAACACCTCGTCCGGGATTTGAAACCGGGACCTTCCGCTTGTACTAGCCTACTAAGCCACGTTTGCTTTCAGCTGGCATTAACCAGTAACGATGAAAGCGCACAAATAAATTGTAAATTCAATTTTATTTATTTTTCTCGCGGACGGGAATCGAACCTGCACTTGTTAGAATCGGTCAGTGATGGAGAAAGAAGAATTTTAAGAACTTTTATTTTCAATGATTCTAAATCAAATTTATAAATACAAGAAGAAAAAAACAACCGCCTCGTCTGGGATTTGAAATCGGGACCTTCCGCTTGGCGGGTGACTGCTCTTACCACTGAGCTAACGAGACAGATGATTTTCCTTCTTGCATTTATCAAATTTGTAACTAGCCTACTGAGCCATGTTTGCTTTCAGCTGGCATTAACCAGTAACGATGAAAGCGCACAAATAAATTGTAAATTCAATTTTATTTATTTTTCCCGCGGACGGGTATCGAACCTACACTTATTAGAATCGGTCAATGATGGGGAAACAAGAATTTTAAGAACTTTTATTTTTAATGATTCTAAATCAAATTTATAAACACAAAAAGAAAAAACAACCGCCTCGTCCGGGATTTGAAACCGGGCGCTTCCGTTTGCCGGGCGACTGCTCTTACCACTGAGCTAACGAGACAGATGATTTTCCTTCTTGCATTTATCAAATTTGTAACTAGCCTACTAAACCACGTTTGCTTTCAGCTGGCATTAAAGTGTAACGATGAAAGCGCACAAATAGACAGTAAATTCAATTTTATTTATTTTTCCCACGGACAGGAATCGAACTTACACTTGTTAGAATCGGTCAATAATGGAGAAAGAAAAATTTTAAGAACTTTTATTTTTAATGATTCAAAAGCAAATTTATAAATACAAGTAGAAAAAACAACCGCCTTGTCCGGAATTTGAAACCGGGACCTTCCGCTTGCCGGGCGACTGCTCTTACTACTGAGCTAACGAGATAGATGATTTTCCTTCTTGCATTTATCAAATTTGTAACTAGCCTACTAAGCCACGTTTGATTTCAGCTGGCATTAACCAGTAACGATGAAAGCGCACAAATAGGCAGTAAATTCAATTTTATTTATTTTTCCCGCGAACGGGAATCGAACCTACACTTGTTAGAATCGCTCAATGATGGAGAAAGAAGAATTTTAAGAACTTTTATTTTTAATGATTCTAAATCAAATTTATAAATACAATAAGAAAAAACAACCGCCTTGTCCGGGATTTGAAACCGGGACCTTCCGCTTGCCGGGTGACTGCTCTTACCACTGAGCTAACGAGACAGATGATTTTCCTTCTTGCATTTATCAAATTTGTAACTAGCCTACTAAGCCACGTTTGCTTTCAGCTGGCATTAACCAGTAACGATGATGGCGCACAAACAGACAGTAAATTCAATTTTATTTATTTTTTCCGCGGACGGGAATCGAACCTACAATTGTTAGAATCGGTCTGTGATGGAGAAGGAAGAATTTTAAGAACTTTTATTTTTAATGATTCTAAATCAAATTTATAAATACAAGAAGAAAAAACAACTGCCTCATCCGGGACTTGAAACCGGGACCTTCCGCTTGCCGGGCGACTGCTCTTACCACTGAGCTAACGAAACAGATCATTTTCCTTCTTGCATTTATCAAATTTGTAACTAGCCTACTAAGCCTTGTTTGCTTTCAGCTGGCATTAACCAGTAACGATGAAAGCGCACAAATAGACAGTAAATTCAATTTTATTTATTTTTCCCACGGACAGGAATCGAACCTAAACTTGTTAGAATCGGTCAATGATGGAGAAAGAAAAATTTTAAGAAATTTTATTTTTAATGATTCTAAAGCAAATTTATAAATACAAGTAGAAAAAAACAACCGCCTTGTCCGGAATTTGAAACCGGGACCTTCCGCTTGCCGGGCGACTGCTCTTACTACTGAGCTAACGAGATAGATGATTTTCCTTCTTGCATTTATCAAATTTGTAAATAGCCTACTAAGCCACGTTTGCTTTTAGCTGGCATTAAAGAGTAACGATGAAAGCGCACAAATAAATTGTAAATTCAATTTTATTTATTTTTCCCGCGGACGGGAATGGAACCTACACTTGTTAGAATCGGTCAATGATGGAGAAAGAAGAATTTTAAGAACTTTTATTTTGAATGATTCTAAATCAAATTTATAAATACAAGAAGAAAAAACAAACGCCTCGTCCGGGATTTGAAACCGGGACCTTCCGCTTGCCGGGCGACTGCTCTTACTACTGAGCTAACGAGATAGAGGATTTTCCTTCTTGCATTTATCAAATTTGTAACTAGCCTACTAAGCCACGTTTGCTTTTAGCTGGCATTAAAGTGTAACTATGAAAGCGCACAAATAGACAGTAAATTCAATTTTATTTATTTTTCCCGCGGACGGGTATCGAACCTACACTCGTTAGAATCGGTCAATGTTGGAGAAAGAAGAATTTTTAGAACTTTTATTTTTAATGATTCTAAATCAAATTTATAAATACAAGAAGAAAAAACAACCGCCTCGTTCGGGACTTGAAACCGGGACCTTCCGCTTGCCGGGCGACTGCTCTTACCACTGAGCTAACGAAACAGATCATTTTCCTTCTTGCATTTATCAAATTTGTAACTAGCCTACTAAGCCTTGTTTGCTTTCAGCTGGCATTAACAAGTAACGATGAAAGCGCACAAATAAATTGTAAATTCAATTTTATTTATTTTTCTGCGGACGGGTATCGAACCAACACTTGTTAGAATCGGTCAATGATGCAGAAAGAAGAATTTTTAGAACTTTTATTTTTAATGATTCTAAATCAAATTTATAAATACAACAAGAAAAAACAACCGCCTCGTCCGGGATTTGAAACCGGGACTTTCCGTTTGCCGGGCGACTGCTCTTACCACTGAGCTAACGATACAGATGATTTTCCTTCTTGCATTTATCAAATTTGTAACTAGCCTACTAAGCCACGTTGGCTTTTAGCTGGCATTAAAGTGTAACGATGAAAGCGCACAAATAAATTGTAAATTCAATTTTATTAATTTTTCCCGCGGACGGGAATCGAACCTACACTTGTTAGAATCGGTCAATGATGGAGAAAGAAGAATTTTAAGAACTTTTATTTTTAATGAGTCTAAATCAAATTTATAAATACGAGAAGAAAAAACAACCGCCTCGTCCGGTATTTGAAACCGGGACCTTCCGCTTGTAACTAGCCTACTAAGCCACGTTTGCTTTCAGCTGGCATTAACCAGTAACGATGAAAGCGCACAAATAAATTGTAAATTCAATTTTATTTATTTTTCCAGCGGACGGGAATCGAACCTGCACTTGTTAGAATCGGTCAATGATGGAAAAAGAAGAATTTTAAGAACTTTTATTTTTAATGATTCTAAATCAAATTTATAAATACAAGAAGAAAAAACAACCGCCTCGTCCGGGATTTGAAATCGGGACCTTCCGTTTGGCGGGTGACTGCTCTTACTACTGAGCTAACGAGACAGATGATTTTCCTTCTTGCATTTATCAAATTTGTAACTAGCCTACTGAGCCACGTTTGCTTTCAGCTGGCATTAACCAGTAACGATGAAAGCGCACAAATAGACAGTAAATTCAATTTTATTTATTTTTCCCACGGAGAGGAATCGAACCTACACTTGTTAGAATCGGTCAATGATGGAGAAAGAAGAATTTTAAGAACTTTTATTTTTAATGATTCTAAATCAAATTTATAAATACACGAAGAAAAAACAAACGCCTCGTCCGGGATTTGAAACCGGGACCTTCGGCTTGCCGGGCGACTGCTCTTACCACTGAGCTAACGAGACAGATGATTTTCCTTCTTGCATTTATCAAATGTGTAACTAGCCTACTAAGCCACGTTTGCTTTTAGCTGGCATTAAAGTGTAACGATGAAAGCGCACAAATAGACAGTAAATTCAATTTTATTTATTTTTCCCGCGGACGGGAATCGAACCTACAATTGTTAGAATCGGTCTATGATGGAGAAGGAAGAATTTTAAGAACTTTTATTTTTAATGATTCTAAATCAAATTTATAAATACAAGAAGAAAAAACACCTCGTCCGGGATTTGAAACCAGTACCTTCCGCTTGTAACTAGCCTACTCAGCCACGTTTGCTTTCAGCTGGCATTAACCAGTAACGATGAAAGCGCACAAATAAATTGAAAATTCAATTTTATTTATTTTTCCCGCGGACGGGTATCGAACCTACACTTGTTAGAATCGGTCAATGATGGAGAAAGAAGAATTTTTAGAACTTTTATTTTTAATGATTCTAAATCAAATTTATATATACAAGAAGAAAAAACAATCGCGTCGTGCGGGATTTGAAACCGGGACCTTCCGCTTGCCGGGCGACTGCTCTTACCACTGACCTAATGAGACAGATGATTTTCCTTCTTGCATTTATCAAATTTGTAACTAGCCTACTAAGCCTCGTTTGCTTTCAGCTGGCATTAACCAGTAACGATGAAAGCGCACAAATATACAGTAAATTCAATTTTATTTATTTTTCCCACGGAGAGGAATCGAACCTACACTTGTTAGAATCGGTCAATAATGGAGAAAGAAAAATTTTAAGAACTTTTATTTTTAATGATTCTAAAGCAAATTTATAAATACAAGTAGAAAAAACAACCGCCTTGTCCGGAATTTGAAACCGGGACCTTCCGCTTGCCGGGCGACTGCTCTTACTACTGAGCTAACGAGATAGATGATTTTCCTTCTTGCATTTATCAAATTTGTAACTAGCCTACTAAGCCACGTTTGCTTTCAGCTGGCATTAACCAGTAACGATGAAAGCGCACAAATAAATTGTAAATTCAATTTTATTTATTTTTCCCGCGGACGGGAATCGAACCTGCACTTGTTAGAATCGGTCAATGATGGAGAAAGAAGAATTTTAAGAACTTTTATTTTTAATGATTGTAAATCAAATTTATAAATACAAGAAGAAAAAACAACCGACTCGTCTGGGATTTGAAATCGGGACCTTCCGCTTGGCGGGTGACTGCTCTTACCACTGAGCTAACGAGACAGATGATTTTCCTTCTTGCATTTATCAAATTTGTAACTAGCCTACTGTGTCACGTTTGCTTTCAGCTGGCATTAACCAGTAACGATGAAAGCGCACAAATAGACAGTAAATTCAATTTTATTTATTTTTCCCACGGAGAGGAATCGAACCTACACTTGTAAGAATCGGTCAATGATGGAGAAAGAAAAATTTTAAGAACTTTTATTTTTAATGATTCTAAAGCAAATTTATAAATACAAGTAGAAAAAACAACCGCCTTGTCCGGAATTTGAAAACCGGGACCTTCCGCTTGCCGGGCGACTGCTCTTACTACTGAGCTAACGAGATAGATGATTTTCCTTCTTGCATTTATCAAATTTGTAACTAGCCTACTAAGCCACGGTTGCTTTTAGCTGGCATTAAAGTGTAACGATGAAAGCGCACAAATAAATTGTAAACTCAATTTTATTTATTTTTCCCGCGGACGGGAATCGAACCTACACTTGTTAGAATCGGTCAATGATGGAGAAAGAAGAATTTTAACAACTTTTTTTTTTAATGATTCTAAATCAAATTTATAAATACAAGAAGAAAAAACAACCGCCTCGTCCGGGATTTGAAACCGGGACCTTCCGCTTGCCGGGCGACTGTTCTTACCACTGACCTTAGAGACAGATGATTTTCCTTATTGCATTTATCAAATTTGTAACTAGCCTACTAAGCCACGTTGGCTTTTAGCTCGCATTAAAGTGTAACGATGAAAGCGCACAAATAAATTGTAAATTCAATTTTATTTATTTTTCCCGCGGACGGGAATCGAGCCTACACTCGTTAGAATTGGTCAGTGATGGAGAAAGAAGAATTTTAAGAATTTTTATTTTTAATGAGTCTAAATCAAATTTATAAATACAAGAAGAAAAAACACCTCGTCCGGGATTTGAAACCGGGACCTTCCGCTTGTAACTAGCCTACTCAGCCACGTTTGCTTTCAGCTGGCATTAACCAGTAATGATGAAAGCGCACAAATAAATTGTAAATTCAATTTTATTTATTTTTCCCGCGGACGGGTATCGAACCTACACTTGTTAGAATCGGTCAATGATGGAGAAAGAAGAATTTTTAGAACTTTTATTTTTAATGATTCTAAATCAAATTTATAAATACAAGAAGAAAAAACAACCGCCTCGTCCGGGATTTGAAATCAGGACCTTCCGCTTGGCGGGTGACTGCTCTTACCACTGAGCTAACGAGACAGATGATTTTCCTTCTTGCATTTATCAAATTTGTAACTAGCCTACTGAGCCACATTTGCTTTCAGCTGGCATTAACCAGTAACGATGAAAGCGCACAAATAGACAGTACATTCAATTTTATTTATTTTTCCCACGGAGAGGAATCGAACCTACACTTGTTAGAATCGGTCAATGATGGAGAAAGAAAAATTTTAAGAACTTTTATTTTTAATGATTCTAAAGCAAATTTATAAATACAAGTAGAAAAAACAACGGCACGTCCGGGATTTGAAACCGGGACCTTCCGCTTGCCGGGTGACTGCTCTTACCACTGAGCTAACGAGACAGATGATTTTCCTTCTTGCATTTACCAAATTTGTAACTAGCCTACTAAGCCACGTTTGCTTTCAGCTGGCATTAACCAGTAACGATGAAGGCGCACAAATAGACAGTAAATTCAATTTTATTTATTTTTCCCGCGGACGGGAATCGAACCTACAATTTTTAGAATCGGTCTATGATGGAGAAGGAAGAATTTTTAAGAACTTTTATTTTTAATGATTCTAAATCAAATTTATAAATACAAGAAGAAAAAACAACCGCCTCGTCCGGGATTTGAAACCGGGACCTTCCGCTTGCCGGTCGACTGCTCTTACCACTGAGCTAACGAGACAGATGATTTTCCTTCTTGCATTTATCAAATTTGTAACTAGCCTACTGAGCCACGTTTGCTTTCAGCTGGCATTAACCAGTAACGATGAAAGCGCACAAATAAATTGTAAATTCAATTTTATGTATTTTTCCCGCGGACGGGAATCGAACCTACACTTATTAGAATCGGTCAATGATGGAGAAACAAGAATTTTAAGTACTTTTATTCTTAATGATTCTATCGTGTCCCTAGGTAATCAAACACTTCATTCTCAACAAATTCACTGTATTTATTTAATTCACTGATATCACTAACTTAACTTTAACTTTAACTTAATCTAACTATTAGCGCCGACCCATCGCTGTTTAATTGTAACCCGAACTGACCACACCACATTCAGTTGCGCACCTCGAAAACTTGCACACGGAAATCGGAAGTAGAACATGACCCTCAAGATAATGTAATTATGATGCGGTAATATTCTACAACCGATGACGAAAACTACTGGCCAATGTCACTGATAGCAAGCAGCTGTGCTGTTGTAAACAAAACGGGCAATGACCGTACTCTATGCGAAGTAGCATGTTTAGTCACTGCCGCTGTAATGTAAACAATCATCACATTATTTAGCAATAAGCGGATACCTTACTGTGCGAAGTAATGTGTTCCGCTATTGCTTGCTACTTTACTACCGGTACACCTGCCATGCTCTTGCTTCCGTGTACCAGCAGACTGGGCCACAACATCCCTCCCCACTGGAAAAAACTAGTTCCCAGAGGAACTAGGTCCGGTGTGTTCATTTAGGGTATCCAATCAAAGGCTGTTGGACTTACAATTTTTTAAATTAAATTAAATTAAATTTATACCTTAATAAAATTATAGCTTGCCTGACAATTTTGTTTTTTGTCTTTACATATTTTTTTTTTTTTTTTTACAATTACAACTCTTTCTCTTAGACTATTAAGGTACACGTACTTTAAATATTTTTTTTATTGAAATTTTTTTTTTTTTACATACATTCATTATCACTTCATTTCTGTTCATCTTTTTTTTTACAAACGACCTCTATGTAATACATGTCTTATATTCCTTGTAACGAATTTTATTTATTTATTTTAATTATTCACATTTTTCTTCCTTGAAGTTCTTACACAATATAATTTTTTCCTTTTAAACGCATTATCATCAATATAATTTACTACATTTCAGTTTCTTTCCTTTTCAACACCTTAGTTTCTTAATTCATCCATCCTATTGTTAGTGCATTCATATCTTCATATAACAAAATATTGATCACAGTTTTTATTACCAAACATAATATATACAAGATATTCTTTCATTTATTTCTTGTGACATTTTTATCGCCTCTAATTTTAAGCTTTACAATTATTATTTCTATCTTATACTACCTCTAATCTTCACAAATATTGTTTCTATTTTATACCACCTAAAATTTATTTTTCCAAACTACAGATTTCCAGAAGCTAACTATTTACCAAAATATCTACTGTCTATTTCCCTAACACTGGCTTCTCCAGCTGTACGAGCAAGTTTTTAACGGCGGTGGGCTCGTTGGATTGTATGCACTATTACCTCGATGCCATTCGGATCCTTTGTTCTCAAGGTGTTACTCCAGTTTCGTAGTTTGGGTGTTCCTGGTTGATCTCAGAACGAACGGTCACGTAGGTGTGTACGAGTGCCTACTGGTGAATGGCTATGATTCCATCCCACAGATAGACCATAATTGCTGTCCTATTCGCTTATGGGACTGCTCTCTCGGAAGTTTTGGAAGGTGTCTCCAATAGGGAGATTCCGGGTAAAGTAAACTGGCGGGTTATGCTGTTGCGCTTTTTACATATAATGCTCATTGTTTACTTTAACCGTGTTGAACGTCTTCACTTGCCTTTGTGCACTCTGATGATCTTTGACTTCTATTTTTGTACCATTTCAATATGCATGATGGAGTTCTCCCAATTATATGTATTGGGAGTTCACCCATACATAAAAGAGATACACTTTCTCTATTTACATTGAAAGTCTTGTAACGTATTTTTTTTAAACTGCGTAGGATACTTGTTTTTTTTAGCTTATTTCTTTTTTTAACTTATTCGACTATCTGTCTTAATTTTTGAAGGTTATATCACCCTTATTTTCAGCCTCATCTTTGACACACAGTGAGACCTTGCAGATAATTCAAATGATTTCCATTTGATTCGCTATGTTTTTCGTTACTTAAACGTCTTCCAAACTCGCAGACACTTCAGAGTTGTGTATATCTGAGGCCTGATGAGTGCGAAATGCCTTTCTCTCAGTCATTCAATGTTTAGTTTTATACTTTCTTTTGTATTTTAAACTTCTTCAGTACTTTCCTTATTTTCAAATCAATCTTCACAGTTTGTCAATGTGTGTAATTAGGAAAATTGTCGACGATGAAAGCTCCTTATTTTCATACGCACAGTATTGGTCTGATGATCAAATTGGTGGCTCTGGAACTGATAGAATCGCCAATTCTGCTTACACATTGAGGTTGTTTTACTCTGCTGATATTATCTACTTGCAATTAGTTTTTCAATCTAGTACTTATTTACGTATATAATTATATATTTATATATATATATATATATATATTTTTTTTTTTACACTAGTACACATTTATTACATATTTTTTACATTTACACTTTCAAACCTGAATATTCTTCTAACCTATTTAATCTGCCTTATATATTTTTTTTCGAATGATTTCTAACAAATTTGTTTGCACGTATGAGATATTTTTCCCCAATTTAACTTTCTCTCTGTTTTTTTTTTTTACTTTTTCATCTCTTTCTTATATTACATTTTTTCTTTTCTTTAATAATTATTTTTATATATATATATATATATTGTGTATATTTTTTATAAAAACTTCTCTTAAATTTCTAATTCTCCTTTTTTTTCATAAATCTCAATTTTTAACATTATATTTCTCTTTATTTTCTTTAGTCTTTTTTTTTATCTTTCTATTTCAATCTTGCTCATAATTTTGTCAAGTAATATTTTCTCAGTTTTTTTACGTTTTTATCTATAAATTTACCTTACTGATTGGTTCCAGTTCTCAGTTTTTTTACGTTTTTATCTATAATTTTACCTTACTGATTGGTTCAAAGTCCAACGCAATAGATACAGGGTCACGTTTATACCTCCTTCCATATTCTTTCTCGCCACAGACTCATCAAACTCAGCTCATCAAATTTCTTCTGAAATTAGAGGGAATTTGTTGGAAATTTCTTTGGTTAAGTCCCCCGAATCCTGGGTCATAACCGTTACTTACCATGTACATACCGTTGGGGTTTGAAGTAAAATTTTTCCTCTCGGTTCTATTACGAATCGGTGCTACCGTATCTGTTTGATAAATATATTTTGGTAACTTTAACTTACCCCTACGTGGCATCCTCTGAGATCGCCGTTGTTGCAAATGGAAGTTGTAATTACCCTTATGGTCCCATCCAGGTCGTCTGGAAAGCTTACGTGGTTGCGCTTGTCCATGCATAGAATTTGGGTCTTTGATAAAATAGGCTTCTGCATTAGCAATTCTCACGAATTCACGTCCATTCTTCCGTGTTGTCTGGTCAACCGTACGCTTAATTCCTCGGATATAGGCTCCAATATAAGTACTCTTTTATCTGCATGTCGCGAAGTTTTGTCGACATTAAGTGACGTATTTTTTAATTCGGATTGTCGGTTAAAAAAGCCTGATGCCATGTTTTCTGTCGTGTTGACCTTCTTCCTCTCAATCCTGGCCGCAAATGGATTTCCTTGACTGCTATTTAGCCAAGCTGTGGGTCCAACTTGTGCACAAGCTGCGAAATTTTCACAAGAATCACTTTCTCCCATGCCTTTGCTGGCGTCTTGTATCCACAGCTTCATATTTATGCAGTCGATGATAGCTCTCCTACCGAGAAAATCCATTCCGAGTATACCGTCGGCTGGAATTGAGTCCGTATCACTAATGGCGTTAAATTTGCAGGCATGCTGGCTGTTGTCTATCTGTAATTTTGCCTCGCAAGTGCCAATGGAGCTCCTAGCGGATCCGAACAGTCCTCCAATTCTAATTTTCTGATGTTTCTGTACATGAAGATCCAGTATCTATTAAAAGCGTTAACTTACCTTGTAATGCTATATCTGATGGAACCGTGATGATAAACTTATTCTGGGAATTTAATTTTTCACTGGCCTTTTCTGCTAAGTATTTCTTCAGGCAGTTCGCTGTATAGTGATCCCGTGTTCGGCAAAATTGACAGTAAGGCCCTTCCCCTCCTGGATGGGTTCTTCCAACAATGCCTTCTTTAATGTCTGCGACTCTGACGACATTATGTATTCGGCAGTTGGACGTTTCGTGCCCATATTGCTGGCCTTCTTCACAGAAGGGTTGCTTGTGACACTGTTTCGCGAAATGTCCCTGCTAGCCGCACTTGAAGCAATGGCTGAGTCTGTGTCCATATGTGTTTCTAGGATATCCTCTGTACGATTCTGTGTGAATCGGCTTTAACGAAGAGAAAGGTTTTTCCTGAGGTGCAGGTACATCTCCGTTAAAGTATTAGCTTTTCCCTCCTTCCTGTGAAAAACCTTTATTGTTTGGTACCCTGAGTTGAAGTCTTATCGCATCCTTTTCATAGAATTCAGCTTCTGCTTGCACCGCCTTTAATGAATCAAACTTTTGTCCTGTTAGGCGAGTCCGAATAACCTGATTCCATACTCCAGCTTTAAATGTGGCTATCGCATCCGCTTCCAACTCCGCCAGTAATCCTTCATCTTTACCTGGGTACTTTGTAGAAACAGCACTTTTAATCTGATCCAACAGTTCCTTCATTTTGTCGGCAAACCCTCGGATCCGTTCTGCTGGCCTTTGTCGACATGCTAGCAACTCTGTCCCTAACTCGCTGAACGATATCCGTGGCATATAAGCGGCTTTGATTGACTTTTGTAATGCTTCCAAGTCCTTTGGCTCTTCACAGCTTATCAGATAGTAAGCATCGTCTGTCAATCGATATTTCACATACTTCATAAAGATGCATTGCTCTGCGGTTTCCAACCGGTCGTATAGATCTTTACAACAACTCAGAAATCGATGCACTTCCTTCGCTAACTTTGCAGATCTATCCCCAGAGAACATTGGTACGTATTTAGACACCATGTCCATAATTTTATCATGTGCATCGGCCATATGGTATTTATCGGGCCGCCTCCGTTGATCTTCGTCTCTATTGTCTGTTTGTTTCTATTGTCAACTAATGCTCCTCTGGTCGCGAAATTTTTCTGGCAGTAATCGACTAACTGTTAAGTCCTTTCTCTAATTCCGCTGGAATCTCTTCCGTTTCTTCCAATTGCTTCTTTATCTTTTAACGCTCTACTTGACATTCATTTAATTTTTCCAATCTGCTCTTCAATACTTTTTCTAAGCCTCGAATTTAATTAGCTCCTCCCTCGTCAGTACATTACTCCTTCCTGATGACATTTATGATATCTGAACCCGAAGATTATCTGCTATTACTATCTCGACACTATGCACTTAAATATCACTTCTAACTGCCACCCAAGATTAAATACTTATGACAACCGATACATTTGACTTTATTAACATTAGACACGTCACTTCAACAAAGATCAATCCCGGCACTCGTGATCTCTAATTTAAATGTTGATAACGAGAACCGTAAACGATACTACCCAATTATCAATATTATATATTTTATGTATATATAGATTTTTACATTATTATTATACCCCGAATACCCAGATTACGATCAACGCTTTATTGCTCACGAAAATAGAAAAAACGTCTTAAAATTATTAGTTTCTTATAATATAAAATCACACATGAAATTCCACAATTATACGCCACTCACTGACTCATACACTTTTTGCTTTATCTTCATATCAAATAATTTAACACTTCTATTTGTCTGCAATATATATAAAAAAAAATTGATTTGTTAATACCTGAAAACGAGGGAGGATTAGACCACTTAAAAGCTTAACAACAACAAAATATTAATCTCACCCAACAAAACAAACTACAATAAAGTTAAAATTTTCCTACTTTTATCCATTTTCTCCATATAGAAAAAAAAAACAGAGAATAGATTTACTTGGATGTGGCTCTAGATATTTTCAAGTATGGCTTACTTTAAAACTGAATTTTTAACACAACAAAAGTTATCCTTTCCTGTCAACTAATTTTACATTATTTACTGTATACGAAAATTTTACTGATTCATTCGCAACACAAGAACAATGAAGAGGATATAAAATCATCACAAAACAAACATGAAGATCAACGATTAGAATAATAATGTATACGATACACGAAAAATATGCGCAAAATCGTCGCTAACAAAACAAAAAAATTGTCGCTAACAAAACAAAACCCAAAACAAAAATCCCCCGATGAAATAGTTACTTATATTTTAAATCTTTCACCCAGCACACGAGAAAACTTCCAAACACCCATAACTATTAACGATTAACACAAAAACTCACACTCAGCATTACAATAGCATCTTTAGGCTGAAAGATCCTACTTAATAAACTTATTATAACACTTCTTAAATTTAACCTGAAAAGTAAATTAAATTAAACAGATATTTTTTTCAAAACAAAAATAAAAATACCAAAAGTTTTAAAATTTTTACTCATAAATAAAACAATACAAAAACAAAAAACACCACAGTAAGAAATCTTCACATTTCTTACCTTAGTTTCACCGGCTGCGCCAAATTGGCGTGTCCCTAGGTAATCAAACACTTCATTCTCAACAAATTCACTGCATTTATTTAATTCACTGATATCACTAACTTAACTTTAACTTTAACTTAATCTAACTATTAGCGCCGGTCCATCGCTGTTTAATTGTAACCCGAACTGACCACACCACATTCAGTTGCGCACCTCGAAAACTTGCACACGGAAATCGGAAGTAGAACATGACCCTCAAGATAATGTAATTATGATGCGGTAATATTCTACAACGGATGACGAAAACTACTTTCCAATGTCACTGATAGCAAGCAGCTGTGCTGTTGTAAACAAAACGGGCAATGACCGTACTCTATGCGAAGTAGCATGTTTAGTCACTGCCGCTGTAATGTAAACAATCATCACATTATTTAGCAATAAGCGGATACCTTACTGTGCGAAGTACTGTGTTCCGCTATTGCTTGCTAATTTACTACCGGTACACCTGCCATGCTCTTGCTTCCGTGTACCAGCACACTGGGCCACAACAATTCTAAATCAAATTTATAAATACAAGAAGAAAAAACAACCGCCTGGTCCGGGATTTGAAACCGGGACCTTCCGCTTGTAACTAGCCTACTAAGCCACGTTTGCTTTCAGCTGGCATTATCCAGAAACGATGAAAGCGCAAAAATAAATTGTAAATTCAATTTTATTTATTTTTCCCGCGGACGGGAATCGAACCTACACTTGTTAGAATCGGTCAATGATGGAGAAAGAAGAATTTTAAGAACTTTTATTTTTAATGATTCTAAATCAAATTTATAAATACACGAAGAAAAAACAAACGCCTCGTCCGGGATTTGAAACCGGGACCTTCCGCTTGCCGGGTGTCTGCTCTTACCACTGAGCTAACGAGACAGATGATTTTCCTTCTTGCATTTACCAAATTTGTAACTAGCCTACTAAGCCACGTTTGCTTTCAACTGGCATTAACCAGTAACGATGAAAGCGCTCAAATAGACAGTAAATTCAATTTTATTTATTTTTCCCGCGAACGGGAATCGAACCTACACTTGTTAGAATCGGTCAATGATGGAGAAAGAAGAATTTTAAGAACTTTTATTTTTAATGATTCTAAATCAAATTTATAAATACAAGAAGAAAAGCCAACCGCCTCGTCCGGGATTTGAAACCGGGACCTTCCGCTTGCCGGGTGACTGCTCTTACCACTGAGCTAACGAGACAGATGATTTTCCTTCTTGCATTTACCAAATTTGTAACTAGCCTACTAAGCCACGTTTGCTTTCAGCTGGCATTAACCAGTAACAATGAAAGCGCACAAATAAATTGTAAATTCAATTATTTATTTTCCCGCGGACGGGAATCGAACCTACAATTGTTAGAATCGGTCAATGATGGAGAAAGTAGAATTTTAAGAACTTTTATTTTTAATGATTCTAAATCAAATTTATAAATACACGAAGAAAAAACAAACGCCTCGTCCGGGATTTGAAACCGGGACCTTCCGCTTGCCGGGTGTCTGCTCTTACCACTGAGCTAACGAGACAGATGATTTTCCTTCTTGCATTTACCAAATTTGTAACTAGCCTACTAAGCCACGTTTGCTTTCAACTGGCATTAACCAGTAACGATGAAAGCGCTCAAATAGACAGTAAATTCAATTTTATTTATTTTTCCCGCGAACGGGAATCGAACCTACACTTGTTAGAATCGGTCAATGATGGAGAAAGAAGAATTTTAAGAACTTTTATTTTTAATGATTCTAAATCAAATTTATAAATACAAGAAGAAAAGCCAACCGCCTCGTCCGGGATTTGAAACCGGGACCTTCCGCTTGCCGGGTGACTGCTCTTACCACTGAGCTAACGAGACAGATGATTTTCCTTCTTGCATTTACCAAATTTGTAACTAGCCTACTAAGCCACGTTTGCTTTCAGCTGGCATTAACCAGTAACGATGAAGGCGCACAAATAGACAGTAAATTCAATTTTATTTATTTTTCCCGCGGACGGGAATCGAACCTACAATTGTTAGAATCGGTCTATGATGGAGAAGGAAGAATTTTAAGAACTTTTACTTTTAATGATTCTAAATCAAATTTATAAATACAAGAAGAAAAAACAACCGCCTCGTCCGGGATTTGAAACCGGGACCTTCCGCTTGCCGGGCGACTGCTCTTACCACTGAGCTAACGAGACAGATGATTTTCCTTCTTGCATTTATCAAATTTGTAACTAGCCTACTAAGCCACGTTTGCTTTCAACTGGCATTAACCAGTAACGATGAAAGCGCACAAGTAAATTGTAAATTCAATTTTATTTATTTTTCCGCGGACGGGAATCGAACCTACACCTGTTAGAATCGGTCAATGATGGAGAAAGAAGAATTTTTAGAACTTATATTTTTAATGATTCTAAATCAAATTCATAAATACAAGAAGTAAAGACAACCGCCTCGTCCGGGATTTGAAACCGGGACCTTCCGCTTGCCGGGCGACTGCTCTTACCACTGAGCTAACGAGACAGATGATTTGCCTTCTTGCATTTATCAAATTTGTAACTAGCCTACTAAGCCACGTTTGCTTTAATCTGGCATTAACCAGTAACGATGAAAGCGCACAAATAAATTGTAAGTTCAATTTTATTTATTTTTCCCGAGGACGGGAACTGAACCTACACTTGTTAGAATCGGTCAATGATGGAGAAAGAAGAATTTTTACAACTATTATTTTTAATGATTCTAAATCAAATTTATAAATACAAGAAGAAAAAACACCTCGTCCGGGATTTGAAACCGGGACCTTCCGCTTGCCGGGCGACTGCTCTTACCACTGAGCTAACGAGACAGATGATTTTCCTTCTTGCATTTATCAAATTTGTAACTAGCCTACTGAGCCACGTTTGCTTTCAGCTAGCATTAACCAGTAACGACGAAAGCGCACAAACAAATTGTAAATTCAAATTTATTTATTTTTCCCGCGGACGGGAATCGAACCTACACTTGTTAGAATCGGTCAATGATGGAGAAAGAAGAATTTTAAGAACTTTTATTTTTAATGATTCTAAATTAAATTTATAAATACAAGTAGAAAAAACAACCGCCTCGTCCGGTATTTGAAACCGGGACCTTCCGCTTGTAACTAGCCTACTAAGCCACGTTTGCTTTCAGCTGGCATTAACCAGTAACGATGAAAGCGCACAAATAAATTGTAAATTCAATTTTATTTATTTTTCCCGCGGACGGGAATCGAACCTACACTTATTAGAATCGGTCAATGATGGAGAAAGAAGAATTTTAAGAACTTTTATTTTTAATGATTCTAAATCAAATTTATAAATACAAGAAGAAAAAACAACCGCCTCGTCCGGGATTTGAAACCGGGAGCTTCCGCTTGCCGGGCGACTGCTCTTACCACTGAGCTAACGAGACAGATGATTTTCCTTCTTGCATTTATCAAATTTGTAACTAGCCTACTAAGCCACGTTTGCTTTCAGCTGGCATTAACCAGTAACGATGAAAGCGCACAAATAGACAGTAAATCCAATTTTATTTATTTTTCCCGCGGACAGGAATCGAACCTACATTTGTTAGAATCGGTCAATGATGGAGAAAGAAAAATTTTAAGAACTTTTATTTTTAATGATTCTAAAGCAAATTTATAAATACAAGTAGAAAAAACAACCGCCTTGTCCGGATTTTGAAACCGGGACCTTCCGCTTGCCGGGCGACTGCTCGTACTACTGAGCTAACGAGATAGATGATTTTCCTTCTTGCATTTATCAAATTTGTAACTAGCCTACTAAGCCACGTTCGCTTTCAACTGGCATTAACCAGAAACGATGAAAACGCACAAATAAATTGTAAATTCAATTTTAGTTATTTTTCCCGCGGACGGGAATCGAACCTACACTTGTTAGAATCGGTCAATGATGGAGAAAGAAGAACTTTAAGAACTTTTATTTTTAATGATTCTAAATCAAATTTATAAATACAAGAACAAAACACAACCGCCTCGTCCGGGATTTGAAACCGGACCTTCCGCTTGCCGGGCGACTGCTCTTACCACTGAGCTAACGAGACAGATGATTTTCCTTCTTGCATTTATCAAATTTATAACTAGCCTACTTAGCCACGTTTGTTTTCAGCTGGCATTAAGCAGTAACGATGAAAGCGCACAAATAAATTCTAAATTCAATTTTATTTATTTTTCCCGCGGACGGGAATCGAACCTACACTTGTTAGAATCGATCAATGATGGAGAAAGAAGAATTTTTAGAACTTTTATTTTTAATGATTCTAAATCAAATTTATAAATACAAGAAGTAAAAACAACCGCGTCGTCCGGGATATGAAACCGGGACCTTCCGCATACCGGGCGACTGCTCTTACCACTGACCTAACGAGAAGATGATTTTCCTTCTTGCATTTATCAAATTTATAACTAGCCTACTTAGCCACGTTTGTTTTCAGCTGGCATTAAGCAGTAACGATGAAAGCGCACAAATAAATTCTAAATTCAATTTTATTTATTTTTCCCGCGGACGGGAATCGAACCTACACTTGTTAGAATCGATCAATGATGGAGAAAGAAGAATTTTAAGAACTTTTATTTTTAATGATTCTAAATCAAATTTATAAATACACGAAGAAAAAACAAACGCCTCGTCCGGGATTTGAAACCGGGACCTTCCGCTTGCCGGGTGTCTGCTCTTACCACTGAGCTAACGAGACAGATGATTTTCCTTCTTGCATTTACCAAATTTGTAACTAGCCTACTAAGCCACGTTTGCTTTCAACTGGCATTAACCAGTAACGATGAAAGCGCTCAAATAGACAGTAAATTCAATTTTATTTATTTTTCCCGCGAACGGGAATCGAACCTACACTTGTTAGAATCGGTCAATGATGGAGAAAGAAGAATTTTAAGAACTTTTATTTTTAATGATTCTAAATCAAATTTATAAATACAAGAAGAAAAGCCAACCGCCTCGTCCGAGATTTGAAACCGGGACCTTCCGCTTGCCGGGTGACTGCTCTTACCACTGAGCTAACGAGACAGATGATTTTCCTTCTTGCATTTACCAAATTTGTAACTAGCCTACTAAGCCACGTTTGCTTTCAGCTGGCATTAACCAGTAACGATGTAAGCGCACAAATAAATTGTAAATTCAATTTTATTTATTTTTCCCGCGGACGGGAATCGAACCTACACTTGTTAGAATCGGTCAACGATGGAGAAAGAAGAATTTTAAGAACTTTTATTTTTAATGATTCTAAATCAATTTTATAAATACACGAAGAAAAAACAAACGCCTCGTCCGGTATTTGAAACCGGGACCTTCCGCTTGCCGGGCGACTGCTCTTACCACTGAGCTAACGAGACAGATGATTTTCCTTCTTGCATTTATCAAATTTGTAACTAGCCTACTAAGCCACGTTTGCTTTCAGCTGGCATTAACCAGTAACGATGAAAGCGCACAAATTGACAGTAAATCCAATTTTATTTATTTTTCCCGCGGACAGGAATCGAACCTACATTTGTTAGAATCGGTCAATGATGGAGAAAGAAAAATTTTAAGAACTTTTATTTTTAATGATTCTAAAGCAAATTTATAAATACAAGTAGAAAAAACAACCGCCTTGTCCGGATTTTGAAACCGGGACCTTCCGCTTGCCGGGCGACTGCTCTTACTACTGAGCTAACGAGATAGATGATTTTCCTTCTTGCATTTATCAAATTTGTAACTAGCCTACTAAGCCACGTTCGCTTTCAACTGGCATTAACCAGAAACGATGAAAACGCACAAATAAATTGTAAATTCAATTTTAGTTATTTTTCCCGCGGACGGGAATCGAACCTACACTTGTTAGAATCGGTCAATGATGGAGAAAGAAGAACTTTAAGAACTTTTATTTTTAATGATTCTAAATCAAATTTATAAATACAAGAACAAAACACAACCGCCTCGTCCGGGATTTGAAACCGGACCTTCCGCTTGCCGGGCGACTGCTCTTACCACTGAGCTAACGAGACAGATGATTTTCCTTCTTGCATTTATCAAATTTGTAACTAGCCTACTAAGCCACGTTTGCTTTCTACTGGCATTAACCAGTAACGATGAAAGCGAACAGATAAATCGTAAATTCAATTTTATTTATTTTTCCCGCGGACGGGAATCGAACCTACACATGTTAGAATCGGTCAATGATGGAGAAAGAACAATTTTAGGAACTTTTATTTTTAATGATTCTAAAGCAAATTTATAAATACAAGTAGAAAAAACAACCGCCTTGTCCGGGATTTGAAACCGGGACCTTCCGCTTGCCGGGCGACTGCTCTTACCACTGAGCTAACGAGATAGATGATTTTCTTTCTTGCATTTATCAAATTTGTATCTAGCCTAGTAAGCCACGTTTGCTTTCAGCTGGCATTAACCAGTAACGATGAAAGCGCACAAATAAATTGTAAATTCAATTTGATTTATTTTTCCCGCGGACGGGAATCGAACCTACATTTCTTAGAATCGGTCAATGATGGAGAAAGAAGAATTTTTAGAACTTTTATTTTTAATGATTCTAAATCAAATTTATAAATACAAGAAGTAAAAACAACCGCGTCGTCCGGGATTTGAAACCGGGACCTTCCGCATACCGGGCGACTGCTCTTACCACTGACCTAACGAGAAGATGATTTTCCTTCTTGCATTTATCAAATTTATAACTAGCCTACTTAGCCACGTTTGTTTTCAGCTGGCATTAAGCAGTAACGATGAAAGCGCACAAATAAATTGTAAATTCAATTTTATTTATTTTTCCCGCGGACGGGAATCGAACCTACACTTGTTAGAATCGATCAATGATGGAGAAAGAAGAATTTTAAGAACTTTTATTTTTAATGATTCTAAATCAAATTTATAAATACACGAAGAAAAAACAAACGCCTCGTCCGGGATTTGAAACCGGGACCTTCCGCTTGCCGGGTGTCTGCTCTTACCACTGAGCTAACGAGACAGATGATTTTCCTTCTTGCATTTACCAAATTTGTAACTAGCCTACTAAGCCACGTTTGCTTTCAACTGGCATTAACCAGTAACGATGAAAGCGCTCAAATAGACAGTAAATTCAATTTTATTTATTTTTCCCGCGAACGGGAATCGAACCTACACTTGTTAGAATCGGTCAATGATGGAGAAAGAAGAATTTTAAGAACTTTTATTTTTAATGATTCTAAATCAAATTTATAAATACAAGAAGAAAAGCCAACCGCCTCGTCCGAGATTTGAAACCGGGACCTTCCGCTTGCCGGGTGACTGCTCTTACCACTGAGCTAACGAGACAGATGATTTTCCTTCTTGCATTTACCAAATTTGTAACTAGCCTACTAAGCCACGTTTGCTTTCAGCTGGCATTAACCAGTAACGATGTAAGCGCACAAATAAATTGTAAATTCAATTTTATTTATTTTTCCCGCGGACGGGAATCGATCCTACACTTGTTAGAATCGGTCAACGATGGAGAAACAAGAATTTTAAGAACTTTTATTTTTAATGATTCTAAATCAATTTTATAAATACACGAAGAAAAAACAAACGCCTCGTCCGGTATTTGAAACCGGGACCTTCCGCTTGCCGGGCGACTGCTCTTACCACTGAGCTAACGAGACAGATGATTTTCCTTCTTGCATTTATCCAATTTGTAACTAGCCTACTAAGCCACGTTTGCTTTCAGCTAGCATTAACCAGTAACGATGAAAGCGCACAAATAAACAGAAAATTCAATTTTATTTATTTTTCCCGCGAACGGGAATCGAACCTACACTTGTTATTATCGCTCAATGATGGAGAAAGAAGAATTTTTAGATCTTTTATTTTTAATGATTCTAAATCAAATTTATAAATACAAGAAGAAAAAACAACCGCCTCGTCCGGGATTTGAAACCGGGACCTTCCGCTTGCCGGGTGACTGCTCTTACCACTGAGCTAACGAGACAGATGATTTTCCTTCTTGCACTTATCAAATTTGTAACTAGCCTACTAAGCCACGTTTGCTTTCAGCTGGCATTAACCAGTAACGATGAAGGCGCACAAATAGACAGTAAATTCAATTTTATTTATTTTTCCCGCGGACGGGAATCGAACCTACAATTGTTAGAATCGGTCTATGATGGAGAAGGAAGAATTTTAAGAACTTTTATTTTTAATGATTCTAAATCAAATTTATAAATACAAGAAGAAAAAACAACCGCCTCGTCCGGGATTTGAAACCGGGACCTTCCGCTTGCCGGGCGACTGCTCTTACCACTGAGCTAACGAGACAGATGATTTTCCTTCTTGCATTTATCAAATTTGTAACTAGCCTACTAAGCCACGTTTGCTTTCAACTGGCATTAACCAGTAACGATGAAAGCGCACAAGTAAATTGTAAATTCAATTTTATTTATTTTTCCGCGGACGGGAATCGAACCTACACCTGTTAGAATCGGTCAATGATGGAGAAAGAAGAATTTTTAGAACTTATATTTTTAATGATTCTAAATCAAATTCATAAATACAAGAAGTAAAGACAACCGCCTCGTCCGGGATTTGAAACAGGGACCTTCCGCTTGCCGGGCGACTGCTCTTACCACTGAGCTAACGAGACAGATGATTTGCCTTCTTGCATTTATCAAATTTGTAACTAGCCTACTAAGCCACGTTTGCTTTAATCTGGCATTAACCAGTAACGATGAAAGCGCACAAATAAATTGTAAGTTCAATTTTATTTATTTTTCCCGAGGACGGGAACTGAACCTACACTTGTTAGAATCGGTCAATGATGGAGAAAGAAGAATTTTTACAACTATTATTTTTAATGATTCTAAATCAAATTTATAAATACAAGAAGAAAAAACACCTCGTCCGGGATTTGAAACCGGGACCTTCCGCTTGCCGGGCGACTGCTCTTACCACTGAGCTAACGAGACAGATGATTTTCCTTCTTGCATTTATCAAATTTGTAACTAGCCTACTGAGCCACGTTTGCTTTCAGCTAGCATTAACCAGTAACGACGAAAGCGCACAAACAAATTGTAAATTCAAATTTATTTATTTTTCCCGCGGACGGGAATCGAACCTACACTTGTTAGAATCGGTCAATGATGGAGAAAGAAGAATTTTAAGAACTTTTATTTTTAATGATTCTAAATTAAATTTATAAATACAAGTAGAAAAAACAACCGCCTCGTCCGGTATTTGAAACCGGGACCTTCCGCTTGTAACTAGCCTACTAAGCCACGTTTGCTTTCAGCTGGCGTTAACCAGTATCGATGAAAGCGCACAAATAAATTGTAAATTCAATTTTATTTATTTTTCCCGCGGACGGGAATCGAACCACCACTTATTAGAATCGGTCAATGATGGAGAAAGAAGAATTTTAAGAACTTTTATTTTTAATGATTCTAAATCAAATTTATAAATACAAGAAGAAAAAACAACCGCCTCGTCCGGGATTTGAAACCGGGAGCTTCCGCTTGCCGGGCGACTGCTCTTACCACTGAGCTAACGAGACAGATGATTTTCCTTCTTGCATTTATCAAATTTGTAACTAGCCTACTAAGCCACGTTTGCTTTCAGCTGGCATTAGCCAGTAACGATGAAAGCGCACAAATAGACAGTAAATCCAATTTTATTTATTTTTCCCGCGGACAGGAATCGAACCTACATTTGTTAGAATCGGTCAATGATGGAGAAATAAAAATTTTAAGAACTTTTATTTTTAATGATTCTAAAGCAAATTTATAAATACAAGTAGAAAAAACAACCGCCTTGTCCGGATTTTGAAACCGGGACCTTCCGCTTGCCGGGCGACTGCTCTTACTACTGAGCTAACGAGATAGATGATTTTCCTTCTTGCATTTATAAAATTTGTAACTAGCCTACTAAGCCACGTTCGCTTTCAACTGGCATTAACCAGAAACGATGAAAACGCACAAATAAATTGTAAATTCAATTTTAGTTATTTTTCCCGCGGACGGGAATCGAACCTACACTTGTTAGAATCGGTCAATGATGGAGAAAGAAGAACTTTAAGAACTTTTATTTTTAATGATTCTAAATCAAATTTATAAATACAAGAACAAAACACAACCGCCTCGTCCGGGATTTGAAACCGGACCTTCCGCTTGCCGGGCGACTGCTCTTACCACTGAGCTAACGAGACAGATGATTTTCCTTCTTGCATTTATCAAATTTGTAACTAGCCTACTAAGCCACGTTTGCTTTCTACTGGCATTAACCAGTAACGATGAAAGCGAACAGATAAATTGTAAATTCAATTTTATTTATTTTTCCCGCGGACGGGAATCGAACCTACACATGTTAGAATCGGTCAATGATGGAGAAAGAAAAATTTTAGGAACTTTTATTTTTAATGATTCTAAAGCAAATTTATAGATACAAGTAGAAAAAACAACCGCCTTGTCCGGGATTTGAAACCGGGACCTTCCGCTTGCCGGGCGACTGCTCTTACCACTGAGCTAACGAGATAGATGATTTTCTTTCTTGCATTTATCAAATTTGTATCTAGCCTAGTAAGCCACGTTTGCTTTCAGCTGGCATTAACCAGTAACGATGAAAGCGCACAAATAAATTGTAAATTCAATTTTATTTATTTTTCCCGCGGACGGGAATCGAACCTACATTTGTTAGAATCGGTCAATGATGGAGAAAGAAGAATTTTTAGAACTTTTATTTTTAATGATTCTAAATCAAATTTATAAATACAAGAAGTAAAAACAACCGCGTCGTCCGGGATTTGAAACCGGGACCTTCCGCATACCGGGCGACTGCTCTTACCACTGACCTAACGAGAAGATGATTTTCCTTCTTGCATTTATCAAATTTATAACTAGCCTACTTAGCCACGTTTGTTTTCAGCTGGCATTAAGCAGTAACGATGAAAGCGCACAAATAAATTGTAAATTCAATTTCATTTATTTTTCCCGCGGACGGGAATCGAACTTGCACTTGTTAGAATCGGTCAATGATGGAGAAAGAAGAATTTTAAGAACTTTTATTTTTAATGATTCTAAATCAAATTTATAAATACAGGAAGAAAACACAACCGCCTCGTCCGGGATTTGAAATCAGGACCTTCCGCTTGCCGGGCGACTGCTCTTACCAATGAGCTAACGAGACAGGTGATTTTCGATCTTGCATTTATCAAATTTGTAACTAGCCTGCCTACTGAGCCACGTTTGCTTTCAGCTGGCATTAACCAGTAACTTTGAAAGCTCACAAATAAATCGTAAATTCAATTTTAGTTATTTTTCCCGCGGACGGGAATCGAAACTACACTTGTTAGAATCGGTCAATGATGGAGAAAAAAGAACTTTAAGAACTTTTATTTTTAATGATTCTAAAAGAAATTTATAAATACAAGAACAAAACAAAACCGCCTCGTCCGGGATTTGAAACCGGACCTTCCGCTTGCCGGGCGACTGCTCTTACCACTGAGCTAACGAGACAGATGATTTTCCTTCTTGCATTTATCAAATTTGTAACTAGCCTACTAAGCCACGTTTGCTTTCAGCTGGCATTAACCAGTAACGATGAGAGCGCACTTATAAATTGTAGATTCAATTTTATTTATTTTTCCCGCGGACGGGAATCGAACCTACACTTGTTAAATTCGGTCAATGATGGAGAAAGAAGAATTTTAAGAACTTTTATTTTTAATGATTCTAAATCAAATTTATAAATACAAGAAGAAAAAACAACCGCCTGGTCCGGGATTTGAAACCGGGACCTTCCGCTTGTAACTAGCCTACTAAGCCACGTTTGCTTTCAGCTGGCATTATCCAGAAACGATGAAAGCGCAAAAATAAATTGTAAATTCAATTTTATTTATTTTTCCCGCGGACGGGAATCGAACCTACACTTGTTAGAATCGATCAATGATGGAGAAAGAAGAATTTTAAGAACTTTTATTTTTAATGATTCTAAATCAAATTTATAAATACACGAAGAAAAAACAAACGCCTCGTCCGGGATTTGAAACCGGGACCTTCCGCTTGCCGGGTGTCTGCTCTTACCACTGAGCTAACGAGACAGATGATTTTCCTTCTTGCATTTACCAAATTTGTAACTAGCCTACTAAGCCACGTTTACTTTCAACTGGCATTAACCAGTAACGATGAAAGCGCTCAAATAGACAGTAAATTCAATTTTATTTATTTTTCCCGCGAACGGGAATCGAACCTACACTTGTTAGAATCGGTCAATGATGGAGAAAGAAGAATTTTAAGAACTTTTATTTTTAATGATTCTAAATCAAATTTATAAATACAAGAAGAAAAGCCAACCGCCTCGTCCGGGATTTGAAACCGGGACCTTCCGCTTGCCGGGTGACTGCTCTTACCACGGAGCTAACGAGACAGATGATTTTCCTTGTTGCATTTACTAAATTTGTAACTAGCCTACTAAGCCACGTTTGCTTTCAGCTGGCATTAACCAGTAACGATGAAAGCGCACAAATAAATTGTAAATTCAATTTTATTTATTTTTCCCGCGGACGGGAATCGAACCTACACTTGTTAGAATCGGTCAATGATGGAGAAAGAAGAATTTTAAGAACTTTTATTTTTAATGATTCTAAATCAATTTTATAAATACACGAAGAAAAAACAAACGCCTCGTCCGGTATATGAAACCGGGACCTTCCGCTTGCCGGGCGACTGCTCTTACCACTGAGCTAACGAGACAGATGATTTTCCTTCTTGCATTTATCCAATTTGTAACTAGCCTACTAAGCCACGTTTGCTTTCAGCTGGCATTAACCAGTAACGATGAAAGCCCACAAATAAACAGTAAATTCAATTTTATTTATTTTTCCCGCGAACGGGAATCGAACCTACACTTGTTAGAATCGCTCAATGATGGAGAAAGAAGAATTTTAAGATCTTTTATTTTTAATGATTCTAAATGAAATTTATAAATACAAGAAGAAAAAATAACCGCCTCGTCCGGGATTTGAAACCGGGACCTTCCGCTTGCCGGGTGACTGCTCTTACCACTGAGCTAACGAGACAGATGATTTTCCTTCTTGCATTTATCAAATTTGTAACTAGCCTACTAAGCCACGTTTGCTTTCAGCTGGCATTAACCAGTAACGATGAAGGCGCACAAATAGACAGTAAATTCAATTTTATTTATTTTTCCCGCGGACGGGAATCGAACCTACAATTGTTAGAATCGGTCTATGATGGAGAAGGAAGAATTTTAAGAACTTTTATTTTTAATGATTCTAAATCAAATTTATAAATACAAGAAGAAAAAACAACCGCCTCGTCCGGGATTTGAAACCGGGACCTTCCGCTTGCCGGGCGACTGCTCTTACCACTGAGCTAACGAGACAGATAATTTTCCTTCTTGCATTTATCAAATTTGTAACTAGCCTACTAAGCCACGTTTGCTTTCAACTGGCATTAACCAGTAACGATGAAAGCGCACAAGTAAATTGTAAATTCAATTTTATTTATTTTTCCGCGGACGGGAATCGAACCTACACCTGTTAGAATCGGTCAATGATGGAGAAAGAAGAATTTTTAGAACTTATATTTTTAATGATTCTAAATCAAATTCATAAATACAAGAAGTAAAGACAACCGCCTCGTCCGGGATTTGAAACCGGGACCTTCCGCTTGCCGGGCGACTGCTCTTACCACTGAGCTAACGAGACAGATGAATTTCCTTCTTGCATTTATCTAATTTGTAACTAGCCTACTAAGCCACGTTTGCTTTAATCTGGCATTAACCAGTAACGATGAAAGCGCACAAATAAATTGTAAATTCAATTTTATTTATTTTTCCCGAGGACGGGAACTGAACCTACACTTGTTAGAATCGGTCAATGATGGAGAAAAAAGAATTTTTACAACTATTATTTTTAATGATTCTAAATCAAATTTATAAATACAAGAAGAAAAAACACCTCGTCCGGGATTTGAAACCGGGACCTTCCGCTTGCCGGGCGACTGCTCTTACCACTGAGCTAACGAGACAGATGATTTTCCTTCTTGCATTTATCAAATTTGTAACTAGCCTACTGAGCCACGTTTGCTTTCAGCTGGAATTAACCAGTAACGATGAAAGCGCACAAACAAATTGTAAATTCAAATTTATTTATTTTTCCCGCGGACGGGAATCGAACCTACACTTGTTAGAATCGGTCAAAGATGGAGAAAGAAGAATTTTAAGAACTTTTTTTTTTAATGATTCTAAATTAAATTTATAAATACAACAAGAAAAAACAACCGCCTCGTCCGGTATTTGAAACCGGGACCTTCCGCTTGTAACTAGCCTACTAAGCCACGTTTGCTTCCAGCTGGCATTAACCAGTAACGATGAAAGCGCACAAACAAATTGTAAATTCAATTTTATTTATTTTTCCCGCGGACGGGAATCGAACCTACACTTATTAGAATCGGTCAATGATGGAGAAAGAAGAATTTTAAGAACTTTTATTTTTAATGATTCTAAATCAAATTTATAAATACAAGAAGAAAAAACAACCGCCTCGTCCGGGATTTGAAACCGGGAGCTTCCGCTTGCCGGGCGACTGCTCTTACCACTGAGCTAACGAGACAGATGATTTTCCTTCTTGCATTTATCAAATTTGTAACTAGCCTACTAAGCCACGTTTGCTTTCAGCTGGCATTAACCAGTAACGATGAAAGCGCACAAATAGACAGTAAATCCAATTTTATTTATTTTTCCCGCGGACAGGAATCGAACCTACATTTGTTAGAATCGGTCAATGATGGAGATAGAAAAATTTTAAGAACTTTTATTTTTAATGATTCTAAAGCAAATTTATAAATACAAGTAGACAAAACAACCGCCTTGTCCGGATTTTGAAACCGGGACCTTCCGCTTGCCGGGCGACTGCTCTTACTACTGAGCTAACGAGATAGATGATTTGCCTTCTTGCATTTATCAAATTTGTAACTAGCCTACTAAGCCACGTTCGCTTTCAACTGGCATTAACCAGTAACGATGAAAACGCACAAATAAATTGTAAATTCAATTTAAGTTATTTTTCCCGCGGACGGGAATCGAACCTACACTTGTTAGAATCGGTCAATGATGGAGAAAGAAGAACTTTAAGAACTTTTATTTTTAATGATTCTAAATCAAATTTATAAATACAAGAACAAAACACAACCGCCTCGTCCGGGATTTGAAACCGGACCTTCCGCTTGCCGGGCGACTGCTTTTACCACTGAGCTAACGAGACAGATGATTTTCCTTCTTGCATTTATCAAATTTGTAACTAGCCTACTAAGCCACGTTTGCTTTCTGCTGGCATTAACCAGTAACGATGAAAGCGAACAGATAAATTGTAAATTCAATTTTATTTATTTTTCCAGCGGACGGGAATCGAACCTACACATGTTAGAATCGGTCAATGATGGAGAAAGAAAAATTTGAAGATCTTTTATTTTTAATGATTCTAAATGAAATTTATAAATACAAGAAGAAAAAATAACCGCCTCGTCCGGGATTTGAAACCGGGACCTTCCGCTTGCCGGGTGACTGCTCTTACCACTGAGCTAACGAGACAGATGATTTTCCTTCTTGCAGTTATCAAATTCGTAACTAGCCTACTAAGCCACGTTTGCTTTCAGCTGGCATTAACCAGTAACGATGAAGGCGCACAAATAGACAGTAAATTCAATTTTATTTATTTTTCCCGCGGACGGGAATCGAACCTACAATTGTTAGAATCGGTCTATGATGGAGAAGGAAGAATTTTAAGAACTTTTATTTTTAATGATTCTAAATCAAATTTATAAATACAAGAAGAAAAAACAACCGCCTCGTCCGGGATTTGAAACCGGGACCTTCCGCTTGCCGGGCGACTGCTCTTACCACTGAGCTAACGAGACAGATGAATTTCCTTCTTGCATTTATCTAATTTGTAACTAGCCTACTAAGCCACGTTTGCTTTAATCTGGCATTAACCAGTAACGATGAAAGCGCACAAATAAATTGTAAATTCAATTTTATTTATTTTTCCCGAGGACGGGAACTGAACCTACACTTGTTAGAATCGGTCAATGATGGAGAAAAAAGAATTTTTACAACTATTATTTTTAATGATTCTAAATCAAATTTATAAATACAAGAAGAAAAAACACCTCGTCCGGGATTTGAAACCGGGACCTTCCGCTTGCCGGGCGACTGCTCTTACCACTGAGCTAACGAGACAGATGATTTTCCTTCTTGCATTTATCAAATTTGTAACTAGCCTACTGAGCCACGTTTGCTTTCAGCTGGAATTAACCAGTAACGATGAAAGCGCACAAACAAATTGTAAATTCAAATTTATTTATTTTTCCCGCGGACGGGAATCGAACCTACACTTGTTAGAATCGGTCAAAGATGGAGAAAGAAGAATTTTAAGAACTTTTTTTTTTAATGATTCTAAATTAAATTTATAAATACAACAAGAAAAAACAACCGCCTCGTCCGGTATTTGAAACCGGGACCTTCCGCTTGTAACTAGCCTACTAAGCCACGTTTGCTTCCAGCTGGCATTAACCAGTAACGATGAAAGCGCACAAACAAATTGTAAATTCAATTTTATTTATTTTTCCCGCGGACGGGAATCGAACCTACATTTGTTAGAATCGGTCAATGATGGAGATAGAAAAATTTTAAGAACTTTTATTTTTAATGATTCTAAAGCAAATTTATAAATACAAGTAGACAAAACAACCGCCTTGTCCGGATTTTGAAACCGGGACCTTCCGCTTGCCGGGCGACTGCTCTTACTACTGAGCTAACGAGATAGATGATTTGCCTTCTTGCATTTATCAAATTTGTAACTAGCCTACTAAGCCACGTTCGCTTTCAACTGGCATTAACCAGTAACGATGAAAACGCACAAATAAATTGTAAATTCAATTTAAGTTATTTTTCCCGCGGACGGGAATCGAACCTACACTTGTTAGAATCGGTCAATGATGGAGAAAGAAGAACTTTAAGAACTTTTATTTTTAATGATTCTAAATCAAATTTATAAATACAAGAACAAAACACAACCGCCTCGTCCGGGATTTGAAACCGGACCTTCCGCTTGCCGGGCGACTGCTTTTACCACTGAGCTAACGAGACAGATGATTTTCCTTCTTGCATTTATCAAATTTGTAACTAGCCTACTAAGCCACGTTTGCTTTCTGCTGGCATTAACCAGTAACGATGAAAGCGAACAGATAAATTGTAAATTCAATTTTATTTATTTTTCCAGCGGACGGGAATCGAACCTACACATGTTAGAATCGGTCAATGATGGAGAAAGAAAAATTTGAAGATCTTTTATTTTTAATGATTCTAAATGAAATTTATAAATACAAGAAGAAAAAATAACCGCCTCGTCCGGGATTTGAAACCGGGACCTTCCGCTTGCCGGGTGACTGCTCTTACCACTGAGCTAACGAGACAGATGATTTTCCTTCTTGCAGTTATCAAATTCGTAACTAGCCTACTAAGCCACGTTTGCTTTCAGCTGGCATTAACCAGTAACGATGAAGGCGCACAAATAGACAGTAAATTCAATTTTATTTATTTTTCCCGCGGACGGGAATCGAACCTACAATTGTTAGAATCGGTCTATGATGGAGAAGGAAGAATTTTAAGAACTTTTATTTTTAATGATTCTAAATCAAATTTATAAATACAAGAAGAAAAAACAACCGCCTCGTCCGGGATTTGAAACCGGGACCTTCCGCTTGCCGGGCGACTGCTCTTACCACTGAGCTAACGAGACAGATAATTTTCCTTCTTGCATTTATCAAATTTGTAACTAGCCTACTAAGCCACGTTTGCTTTCAACTGGCATTAACCAGTAACGATGAAAGCGCACAAGTAAATTGTAAATTCAATTTTATTTATTTTTCCGCGGACGGGAATCGAACCTACACCTGTTAGAATCGGTCAATGATGGAGAAAGAAGAATTTTTAGAACTTATATTTTTAATGATTCTAAATCAAATTCATAAATACAAGAAGTAAAGACAACCGCCTCGTCCGGGATTTGAAACCGGGACCTTCCGCTTGCCGGGCGACTGCTCTTACCACTGAGCTAACGAGACAGATGAATTTCCTTCTTGCATTTATCTAATTTGTAACTAGTCTACTAAGCCACGTTTGCTTTCAGCTGGCATTAACCAGTAACGATGAAAGTGCACAAATAAATTGTAAATTCAATTTTATTTATTTTACCCGCGGACGGGAATCGAACCTACACTTGTTGGAATCGGTCAATGATGGAGAAAGAAAAATTTTAAGAACTTTTATTTTTAATGATTCTAAATGAAATTTATAAATACAAGAAGAAAAAATAACCGCCTCGTCCGGGATTTGAAACCGGGACCTTCCGCTTGCCGGGTGACTGCTCTTACCACTGAGCTAACGAGACAGATGATTTTCCTTCTTGCAGTTATCAAATTCGTAACTAGCCTACTAAGCCACGTTTGCTTTCAGCTGGCATTAACCAGTAACGATGAAGGCGCACAAATAGACAGTAAATTCAATTTTATTTATTTTTCCCGCGGACGGGAATCGAACCTACAATTGTTAGAATCGGTCTATGATGGAGAAGGAAGAATTTTAAGAACTTTTATTTTTAATGATTCTAAATCAAATTTATAAATACAAGAAGAAAAAACAACCGCCTCGTCCGGGATTTGAAACCGGGACCTTCCGCTTGCCGGGCGACTGCTCTTACCACTGAGCTAACGAGACAGATAATTTTCCTTCTTGCATTTATCAAATTTGTAACTAGCCTACTAAGCCACGTTTGCTTTCAACTGGCATTAACCAGTAACGATGAAAGCGCACAAGTAAATTGTAAATTCAATTTTATTTATTTTTCCGCGGACGGGAATCGAACCTACACCTGTTAGAATCGGTCAATGATGGAGAAAGAAGAATTTTTAGAACTTATATTTTTAATGATTCTAAATCAAATTCATAAATACAAGAAGTAAAGACAACCGCCTCGTCCGGGATTTGAAACCGGGACCTTCCGCTTGCCGGGCGACTGCTCTTACCACTGAGCTAACGAGACAGATGAATTTCCTTCTTGCATTTATCTAATTTGTAACTAGTCTACTAAGCCACGTTTGCTTTCAGCTGGCATTAACCAGTAACGATGAAAGTGCACAAATAAATTGTAAATTCAATTTTATTTATTTTACCCGCGGACGGGAATCGAACCTACACTTGTTGGAATCGGTCAATGATGGAGAAAGAAAAATTTTAAGAACTTTTATTTTTAATGATTCTAAATCAAATTTATAAATACAAGTAGAAAAAACAACCGCATTGTCCGGGATTTGAAACCGGGACCTTCCGCTTGCCGGGCGACTGCTCTTACCACTGAGATATCGAGAGAGATGATTTGCCTTCTTGCATTTATCAAATTTGTAACTAGCCTACTAAGCCACGTTTGCTTTAATCTGGCATTAACCAGTAACGATGAAAGCGCACAAATAAATTGTAAATTCAATTTTATTTATTTTTCCCGAGGACGGGAACTGAACCTACACTTGTTAGAATCGGTCAATGATGGAGAAAAAAGAATTTTTACAACTATTATTTTTAATGATTCTAAATCAAATTTATAAATACAAGAAGAAAAAACACCTCGTCCGGGATTTGAAACCGGGACCTTCCGCTTGCCGGGCGACTGCTCTTACCACTGAGCTAACGATACAGATGATTTTCCTTCTTGCATTTATCAAATTTCTAACTAGCCTACTGAGCCACGTTTGCTTTCAGCTGGAATTAACCAGTAACGATGAAAGCGCACAAACAAATTGTAAATTCAAATTTATTTATTTTTCCCGCGGACGGGAATCGAACCTACACTTGTTAGAATCGGTCAAAGATGGAGAAAGAAGAATTTTAAGAACTTTTTTTTTTAATGATTCTAAATTAAATTTATAAATACAACAAGAAAAAACAACCGCCTCGTCCGGTATTTGAAACCGGGACCTTCCGCTTGTGACTAGCCTACTAAGCCACGTTTGCTTTCAGCTGGCATTAACCAGTAACGATGAAAGCGCACAAACAAATTGTAAATTCAATTTTATTTATTTTTCCCGCGGACGGGAATCGAACCTACACTTATTAGAATCGGTCAATGATGGAGAAAGAAGAATTTTAAGAACTTTTATTTTTAATGATTCTAAATCAAATTTATAAATACAAGAAGAAAAAACAACCGCCTCGTCCGGGATTTGAAACCGGGAGCTTCCGCTTGCCGGGCGACTGCTCTTACCACTGAGCTAACGAGACAGATGATTTTCCTTCTTGCATTTATCAAATTTGTAACTAGCCTACTAAGCCACGTTTGCTTTCAGCTGGCATTAACCAGTAACGATGAAAGCGCACAAATAGACAGTAAATCCAATTTTATTTATTTTTCCCGCGGACAGGAATCGAACCTACATTTGTTAGAATCGGTCAATGATGGAGATAGAAAAATTTTAAGAACTTTTATTTTTAATGATTCTAAAGCAAATTTATAAATACGAGTAGACAAAACAACCGCCTTGTCCGGATTTTGAAACCGGGACCTTCCGCTTGCCGGGCGACTGCTCTTACTACTGAGCTAACGAGATAGATGATTTTCCTTCTTGCATTTATCAAATTTGTAACTAGCCTACTAAGCCACGTTCGCTTTCAACTGGCATTAACCAGTAACGATGAAAACGCACAAATAAATTGTAAATTCAATTTAAGTTATTTTTCCCGCGGACGGGAATCGAACCTACACTTGTTAGAATCGGTCAATGATGGAGAAAGAAGAACTTTAAGAACTTTTATTTTTAATGATTCTAAATCAAATTTATAAATACAAGAACAAAACACAACCGCCTCGTCCGGGATTTGAAACCGGACCTTCCGCTTGCCGGGCGACTGCTTTTACCACTGAGCTAACGAGACAGATGATTTTCCTTCTTGCATTTATCAAATTTGTAACTAGCCTACTAAGCCACGTTTGCTTTCAGCTGGCATTAACCAGTAACGATGAAAGCGAACAGATAAATTGTAAATTCAATTTTATTTATTTTTCCAGCGGACGGGAATCGAACCTACACATGTTAGAATCGGTCAATGATGGAGAAAGAAAAATTTTAGGAACTTTTATTTTTAATGATTCTAAAGCAAATTTATAAATACAAGAAGTAAAAACAACCGCGTCGTCCGGGATTTGAAACCGGGACCTTCCGCATGCCGGGCGACTGCTCTTACCACTGACCTAACGAGAAGATGATTTTCCTTCTTGCATTTATCAAATTTATAACTAGCCTACTTAGCCACGTTTGTTTTCAGCTGGCATTAAGCAGTAACGATGAAAGCGCACAAATAAATTGTAAATTCAATTTCATTTATTTTTCCCGCGGACGGGAATCGTACTACACTTGTTAGAATCGGTCAATGATGGAGAAAGAAGAATTTTAAGAACTTTTATTTTTAATGATTCTAAATCAAATTTATAAATACAAGAAGAAAACACAACCACCTTGTCCGGGATTTGAAACCGGGACCTTCCGCTTGCCGGGCTGCTCTTACCACTGAGCTAACGAGATAGATGATTTTCTTTCTTGCATTTATCAAATTTGTAACTAGCCTAGTAAGCCACGTTTGCTTTCAGCTGGCATTAACCAGTAACGATGAAAGCGCACAAATAAATTGTAAATGCAATTTTATTTATTTTTCCCGCGGACGGGAATCGTACCTACACTTGTTAGAATCGGTCAATGATGGAGAAAGAAGAATTTTTAGAACTTTTATTTTTAATGATTCTAAATCAAATTTATAAATACAAGAAGTAAAAACAACCGCGTCGTCCGGGATTTGAAACCGGGACCTTCCGCATGCCGGGCGACTGCTCTTACCACTGACCTAACGAGAAGATGATTTTCCTTCTTGCATTTATCAAATTTATAACTAGCCTACTTAGCCACGTTTGTTTTCAGCTGGCATTAAGCAGTAACGATGAAAGCGCACAAATAAATTGTAAATTCAATTTCATTTATTTTTCCCGCGGACGGGAATCGTACTACACTTGTTAGAATCGGTCAATGATGGAGAAAGAAGAATTTTAAGAACTTTTATTTTTAATGATTCTAAATCAAATTTATAAATACAAGAAGAAAAAACAACCGCCTCGTCCGGGATTTGAAGCCGGGACCTTCCGCTTGTAACTAGCCTACTAAGCCACGTTTGCTTTCAGCTGGCATTAACCAGAAACGATGAAAGCGCACAAATAAATTGTAAATTCAATTTTATTTATTTTTCCCGCGGACGGGAGTCGAACCTACAATTGTTAGAATCGGTCTATGATGGAGAAGGAAGAATTTTAAGAACTTTTGTTTTTAATGATTCTAAATAAAATTTATAAATACAAGAAGAAAAAACAACCGCCTCGTCCGGGATTTGAAACCGGGACCTTCCGCTTGCCAGGCAACTGCTCTTACCACTGAGCTAACGAGACAGATGAATTTCCTTCTTGCATTTATCAAATTTGTAACTAGCCTACTAAGCCACGTTTGCTTTCAGCTGGCATTAACCAGTAACGATGAAAGCGCACAAATAAATTGTAAATTCAATATTATTTATTTTACCCGCGGAGGGGAATCGAACCTACACTTGTTGGAATCGGTCAATGATGGAGAAAGAAAAATTTTAAGAACTTTTATTTTTAATGATTCTAAAGCAAATTTATAAATACATGTAGAAAAAACAACCGCCTTGTCCGGGATTTGAAACCGGGACCTTCCGCTTGCCGGGCGACTGCTCTTACCACTGAGCTAACGAGATAGGTGATTTTCCTTCTTGCATTTATCGAATTTGTAACTAGCCTACTAAGCCACGTTTGCTTTCAGCTGGCATTAACCAGTAACGATGAAAGCGCACAAATAAATTGTAAATTCAATTTTATTTATTTTTCCCGCGGACGGGAATCGAAACTACACTTGTTAGAATCGGTCAATGATGGAGAAAGAAAAACTTTAAGAACTTTTATTTTTAATGATTCTAAAAGAAATTTATAAATACAAGAAGAAAACACAACCGCCTCGTCCGGGATTTGAAACCGGACCTTCCGGTTGCCGGGCGACTGCTCTTACCACTGATCTAATGAGACAGATGATTTTCCTTCTTGCATTTATCAAATTTGTAACTAGCCTACTAAGTCACGTTTGCTTTCAGCTGGCATTAACCAGTAACGATGAAAGCGCACAAATTAATTGTAAATTCAATTTTATTTATTTTTCCCGCGGACGGGAATCGAACCTACACTTGTTAGAATCGGTCAATGATGGAGAAAGAAAAATTTTAGGAACTTTTATTTTTAATGATTCTAAAGCAGATTTATAAATACAAGTAGAAAAAACAACCGCCTTGTCCGGGATTTGAAACCGGGACCTTCCGCTTGCCGGGCGACTGCTCTTACCACTGAACTAACGAGATAGATGATTTTCTTTCTTGCATTTAGCAAATTTGTAACTAGCCTACTAAGCCACGTTTGCTTTCAGCTGGCATTAACCAGTAACGATGAAATCGCACAAATAAATTGTAAATTCAATTTTATTTATTTTTCCCACGGACGGGAATCGAAGCTACACTTGTTGGAATCGGTCAATGATGGAGAAAGAAAAATTTTAGGAACTTTTATTTTTAATGATTCTAAATCAAATTTATAAATACAAGAAGAAAACACAACCGCCTCGTTCGGGATTTGAAACCGGACCTTCCGATTGCCGGGCGACTGCTCTTACCACTGAGCTAACGAGACAGATGATTTTCCTTCTTGCATTTATCAAATTTGTAACTAGCCTAGTAAGCCACGTTTTCTTTCTGCTGGCATTAACCAGTAACGATGAAAGCGCACAAATAAATTGTAAATTCAATTTTATTTATTTTTCCCGCGGACGGGAATCGAACCTACACTTGTTAGAATCGGTCAATGATGGAGAAAGAAGAATTTTAAGAACTTTTATTTTTAATGATTCTAAATCAAATTTATAAATACAAGAAGAAAAAACAACCGCCTCATCCGGGATTTGAAACCGGGGTCTTCCGCTTGTAACTAGCCTATTAAGCCATGTTTGCTTTGAGCTGGCATTATCCAGAAACGATGAAAGCGCACAAATAAATTGTAAATTCAATTTTATTTATTTTTCCCGCGGACGGGAATCGAACCTGCAATTGTTAGAATCGGTCAATGATGGAGAAAGAAGAATTTTAAGAACTTTTATTTTTAATGATTCTAATCCAAATTTAAAAATAAAAGAAGAAAAAACAACCGCCTCGTCCGGGATTTGACATCGGGACCTTCAGCTTGCCGGGCGACTGCTCTTACCACTGAGCTAACGAGACAGATGATTTTCCTTATTGCATTTATCAAATTTGTAACTAGCCTACTAAGCCACGTTTGCTTTCATTAACCAGTAACGACGAAAGCGCACAAATAAATTGTAAATTCAATTTTATTTATTTTTCCCGTGGACTGGAATCGAACCTACACTTGTTAGAATCGGTCAATGATGGAGAAAGAAAAATTTTAAGAACTTTTATTTTTAATGATTCTAAATCAAATTTATAAATACAAGAAGAAAACACAACCGCCTCGTCCGGGATTTGAAACCGGGACTTCCGCTTGCCGGGCGACTACTCTTACCACTGAACTAACGAGATAGATGATTTTCTTTCTTGCATTTATCAAATTTGTAACTAGCCTACTAAGCCACGTTTGCTTTCAGCTGGCATTAACCAGTAACGATGAAAGCGCACAAATAAACTGTAAGTTCAATTTTATTTATTTTTCCCGCGGACGGGAATCGAACCTGCACTTGTTAGAATCGGTCAATGATGGAGAAAGAAGAATTTTAAGAACTTTTATTTTTAATGATTCTAAACCAAATTTATAAACACAAGAAGAAAAAACAACCGCCTTGTCCGGGATTTGAAACCGGGACTTTCCGCTTGCCGGGCGACTGCTCTTACCACTGAACTAACGAGATAGATGATTTTCTTTCTTGCATTTATAAAATTTGTAACTAGCCTAATAAGCCACGTTTGCTTTCAGCTGGCATTAACCAGTAACGATGAAAGCGCACAAATAAATTGTAAATTCAATTTTATTTATTTTTCCCGCGGACGGGAATCGAAACTACACTTGTTGGAATCGGTCAATGATGGAGAAAGAAAAAATTTAGGAACTTTTATTTTAAATGATTCTAAATCAAATTTATAAATACAAGTAGAAAATACAACCGCCTCGTCCGGGATTTGAAACCGGACCTTCCGGTTGCCGGGCGACTGCTCTTACCAATGAGCTAACGAGACAGATGATTTTCCTTCTTGCATTTATCAAATTTGAACTAGCCGAGTAAGCCACGTTTGCTTTCTGCTGGCATTAACCAGTAACGATGAAAGCGCACAAATAAATTGTAAATTCAATTTTATTTATTTTTCCGCGGACGGGAATCGAACCTACACTTGTTAGAATCGGTCAATGATGGAGAAAGAAGAATTTTAAGAACTTTTATTTTTAATGATTCTAAATCAAATTTATAAATACAAGAAGAAAAAACAACCGCCTCGTCCGGGATTTGAAACCGGGACCTTCCGCTTGTAACTTGCCTACTAAGCCACTTTTGCTTTCAGCTGGCATTATCCAGAAACGATGAAAGCGCACAAATAAATTGTAAATTCAATTTTATTTATTTTTCCCGCGGACGGGAATCGAACCTACACTTGTTAGAATCGGTCAATGATGGAGCAAGAAGAATTTTAGGAACTTTTATTTTAAATGATTCTAAATCAAATTTATATATACAAGAAGAAAAAACAACCGGCTCGTCCGGGATTTGAAACCGGGACCTTCCGCTTACCGGGCGACTGCTCTTGCCACTGAGCTAACGAGACAGATGATTTTCCTTCTTGCATTTATCAAATTTGTAACTAGCCTACTAAGCCCCGTTTGCTTTCAGCTGGCATTAACCAGTAACGATGAAAGCGCACAAATAAATTGTAAATTCAATTTTATTTATTTTTCCCGCGGACGGGAATCGAACCTACACTTGTTAGAATCGGTCAATGATGGAGAAAGAAGAATTTTAAGAACTTTTATTTTTAATGATTCTAAATCAAATTTATAAATACAAGAAGAAAAAACAACTGCCTCGTCCGGGATTTGAAACCGGGACCATCCGCTTGCCGGGCGACTGCGCTTACCACTGAGCAAACGAGACAGATTATTTTCTTTCTTGCATTTATCAAATTTGTAACTAGCCTACTAAGCCACGTTTGCTTTCAGCTCGCATTAACCAGTAACGATGAAAGCGCACAAATAAATTGTAAATTCAATTTTATTTATTTTTCCCGCGGACGGGAATCGAAACTACACTTGTTAGAATCGGTCAATGATGGAGAAAGAAGAACTTCAAGAACTTTTATTTTTAATGATTCTAAATCAAATTTATAAATACAAGAAGAAAACACAACCCCCTCGTCCGGGATTTGAAACCGGACCTTCCAGTTGCCGGGCGACTGCTCTTACCACTGAGCTAACGAGACAGATGATTTTCCTACTTGCATTTATCAAATTTGTAACTAGCCTACTAAAGTCAAGTTTGCTTTCAGCTGGAATTAACCAGTAACGATGAAAGCGCACAAATAAATTGTAAGTTCAATTTTATTTATTTATCCCGCAGACGGGAATCGAACCTGCACTTGTTAGAATCGGTCAATGATGGAGAAAGAAGAATTTTAAGAACTTTTATTTTTAATGATTCTAAACCAAATTTATAAACACAAGAAGAAAAAACAACCGCCTCGTCCGGCATTTGAAATCGGGACCTTCCGCTTGTCGGGCGACTACTCTTACCACTGAGCTAACGAGACAGATGATTTTCCATATTGCATTTATCAAATTTGTAACTAGCCTACTAAGCCACGTTTGCTTTCAGCTAGCATTAACCAGTAACGATGAAAGCGCACAAATAAATTGTAAGTTCAATTTTATTTATTTTTCCCGCAGACGGGAATCGAACCTGCACTTGTTAGAATCGGTCAATGATGGAGAAAGAAGAATTTTAAGAACTTTTATTTTTAATGATTCTAAACCAAATTTATACACACAAGAAGAAAAAACAACCGCCTCGTCCGGCATTTGAAATCGGGACCTTCCGCTTGTCGGGCGACTGCTCTTACCACTGAGCTAACGAGACAGATGATTTTCCTTATTGCATTTATCAAATTTGTAACTAGCCTAATAAGCCACGTTTGCTTTCAGCTGGCATTAACCAGTAACGATGAAAGCGCACAAATAAATTGTAAATTCAATTTTATTTATTTTTCCCGCGGACGGGAATCGAAACTACACTTGTTAGAATCGGTCAATGATGGAGAAAGAAGAATTTTAAGAACTTTTATTTTTAATGATTCTAAACCAAATTTATAAACACAAGAAGAAAAAACAACCGCCTTGTCCGGGATTTGAAACCGGGACTTTCCGCTTGCCGGGCGACTGCTCTTACCACTGAACTAACGAGATAGATGATTTTCTTTCTTGCATTTATAAAATTTGTAACTAGCCTAATAAGCCACGTTTGCTTTCAGCTGGCATTAACCAGTAACGATGAAAGCGCACAAATAAATTGTAAATTCAATTTTATTTATTTTTCCCGCGGACGGGAATCGAAACTACACTTGTTGGAATCGGTCAATGATGGAGAAAGAAAAAATTTAGGAACTTTTATTTTAAATGATTCTAAATCAAATTTATAAATACAAGTAGAAAATACAACCGCCTCGTCCGGGATTTGAAACCGGACCTTCCGGTTGCCGGGCGACTGCTCTTACCAATGAGCTAACGAGACAGATGATTTTCCTTCTTGCATTTATCAAATTTGAACTAGCCGAGTAAGCCACGTTTGCTTTCTGCTGGCATTAACCAGTAACGATGAAAGCGCACAAATAAATTGTAAATTCAATTTTATTTATTTTTCCGCGGACGGGAATCGAACCTACACTTGTTAGAATCGGTCAATGATGGAGAAAGAAGAATTTTAAGAACTTTTATTTTTAATGATTCTAAATCAAATTTATAAATACAAGAAGAAAAAACAACCGCCTCGTCCGGGATTTGAAACCGGGACCTTCCGCTTGTAACTTGCCTACTAAGCCACTTTTGCTTTCAGCTGGCATTATCCAGAAACGATGAAAGCGCACAAATAAATTGTAAATTCAATTTTATTTATTTTTCCCGCGGACGGGAATCGAACCTACACTTGTTAGAATCGGTCAATGATGGAGCAAGAAGAATTTTAGGAACTTTTATTTTAAATGATTCTAAATCAAATTTATATATACAAGAAGAAAAAACAACCGGCTCGTCCGGGATTTGAAACCGGGACCTTCCGCTTACCGGGCGACTGCTCTTGCCACTGAGCTAACGAGACAGATGATTTTCCTTCTTGCATTTATCAAATTTGTAACTAGCCTACTAAGCCACGTTTGCTTTCAGCTGGCATTAACCAGTAACGATGAAAGCGCACAAATAAATTGTAAATTCAATTTTATTTATTTTTCCCGCGGACGGGAATCGAACCTACACTTGTTAGAATCGGTCAATGATGGAGAAAGAAGAATTTTAAGAACTTTTATTTTTAATGATTCTAAATCAAATTTATAAATACAAGAAGAAAAAACAACTGCCTCGTCCGGGATTTGAAACCGGGACCATCCGCTTGCCGGGCGACTGCGCTTACCACTGAGCAAACGAGACAGATTATTTTCTTTCTTGCATTTATCAAATTTGTAACTAGCCTACTAAGCCACGTTTGCTTTCAGCTCGCATTAACCAGTAACGATGAAAGCGCACAAATAAATTGTAAGTTCAATTTTATTTATTTATCCCGCAGACGGGAATCGAACCTGCACTTGTTAGAATCGGTCAATGATGGAGAAAGAAGAATTTTAAGAACTTTTATTTTTAATGATTCTAAACCAAATTTATAAACACAAGAAGAAAAAACAACCGCCTCGTCCGGCATTTGAAATCGGGACCTTCCGCTTGTCGGGCGACTACTCTTACCACTGAGCTAACGAGACAGATGATTTTCCATATTGCATTTATCAAATTTGTAACTAGCCTACTAAGCCACGTTTGCTTTCAGCTAGCATTAACCAGTAACGATGAAAGCGCACAAATAAATTGTAAGTTCAATTTTATTTATTTTTCCCGCAGACGGGAATCGAACCTGCACTTGTTAGAATCGGTCAATGATGGAGAAAGAAGAATTTTAAGAACTTTTATTTTTAATGATTCTAAACCAAATTTATACACACAAGAAGAAAAAACAACCGCCTCGTCCGGCATTTGAAATCGGGACCTTCCGCTTGTCGGGCGACTGCTCTTACCACTGAGCTAACGAGACAGATGATTTTCCTTATTGCATTTATCAAATTTGTAACTAGCCTAATAAGCCACGTTTGCTTTCAGCTGGCATTAACCAGTAACGATGAAAGCGCACAAATAAATTGTAAATTCAATTTTATTTATTTTTCCCGCGGACGGGAATCGAAACTACACTTGTTAGAATCGGTCAATGATGGAGAAAGAAGAATTTTAAGAACTTTTATTTTTAATGATTCTAAACCAAATTTATAAACACAAGAAGAAAAAACAACCGCCTTGTCCGGGATTTGAAACCGGGTCTTTCCGCTTGCCGGGCGACTGCTCTTACCACTGAACTAACGAGATAGATGATTTTCTTTCTTGCATTTATAAAATTTGTAACTAGCCTAATAAGCCACGTTTGCTTTCAGCTGGCATTAACCAGTAACGATGAAAGCGCACAAATAAATTGTAAATTCAATTTTATTTATTTTTCCCGCGGACGGGAATCGAAACTACACTTGTTGGAATCGGTCAATGATGGAGAAAGAAAAAATTTAGGAACTTTTATTTTAAATGATTCTAAATCAAATTTATAAATACAAGTAGAAAATACAACCGCCTCGTCCGGGATTTGAAACCGGACCTTCCGGTTGCCGGGCGACTGCTCTTACCAATGAGCTAACGAGACAGATGATTTTCCTTCTTGCATTTATCAAATTTGAACTAGCCGAGTAAGCCACGTTTGCTTTCTGCTGGCATTAACCAGTAACGATGAAAGCGCACAAATAAATTGTAAATTCAATTTTATTTATTTTTCCGCGGACGGGAATCGAACCTACACTTGTTAGAATCGGTCAATGATGGAGAAAGAAGAATTTTAAGAACTTTTATTTTTAATGATTCTAAATCAAATTTATAAATACAAGAAGAAAAAACAACCGCCTCGTCCGGGATTTGAAACCGGGACCTTCCGCTTGTAACTTGCCTACTAAGCCACTTTTGCTTTCAGCTGGCATTATCCAGAAACGATGAAAGCGCACAAATAAATTGTAAATTCAATTTTATTTATTTTTCCCGCGGACGGGAATCGAACCTACACTTGTTAGAATCGGTCAATGATGGAGCAAGAAGAATTTTAGGAACTTTTATTTTAAATGATTCTAAATCAAATTTATATATACAAGAAGAAAAAACAACCGGCTCGTCCGGGATTTGAAACCGGGACCTTCCGCTTACCGGGCGACTGCTCTTGCCACTGAGCTAACGAGACAGATGATTTTCCTTCTTGCATTTATCAAATTTGTAACTAGCCTACTAAGCCACGTTTGCTTTCAGCTGGCATTAACCAGTAACGATGAAAGCGCACAAATAAATTGTAAATTCAATTTTATTTATTTTTCCCGCGGACGGGAATCGAACCTACACTTGTTAGAATCGGTCAATGATGGAGAAAGAAGAATTTTAAGAACTTTTATTTTTAATGATTCTAAATCAAATTTATAAATACAAGAAGAAAAAACAACTGCCTCGTCCGGGATTTGAAACCGGGACCATCCGCTTGCCGGGCGACTGCGCTTACCACTGAGCAAACGAGACAGATTATTTTCTTTCTTGCATTTATCAAATTTGTAACTAGCCTACTAAGCCACGTTTGCTTTCAGCTCGCATTAACCAGTAACGATGAAAGCGCACAAATAAATTGTAAATTCAATTTTATTTATTTTTCCCGCGGACGGGAATCGAAACTACACTTGTTAGAATCGGTCAATGATGGAGAAAGAAGAACTTCAAGAACTTTTATTTTTAATGATTCTAAATCAAATTTATAAATACAAGAAGAAAACACAACCCCCTCGTCCGGGATTTGAAACCGGACCTTCCAGTTGCCGGGCGACTGCTCTTACCACTGAGCTAACGAGACAGATGATTTTCCTACTTGCATTTATCAAATTTGTAACTAGCCTACTAAAGTCAAGTTTGCTTTCAGCTGGAATTAACCAGTAACGATGAAAGCGCACAAATAAATTGTAAATTCAATTTTATTTATTTTTCCCGCGGACGGGAATCGAACCTACACTTGTTGGAATCGGTCAATGATGGAGAAAGAAAAATTTTAGGAACTTTTGTATTTAATGATTCTAAATCAAAATAATAAATACAATTAGAAAACACAACCGCCTCGTCCGGGATTTGAAACCGGGCCTTCCGATTGCCGGGCGACTGCTATTACCACTGAGCTAACGCGACAGATGATTTTCCTTCTTGCATTTATCAAATTTGTAACTAGCCTAGTAAGCCACGTTTGCTTTCTGCTGGCATTAACCAGTAACGATGAAAGCTCACAAATAAATTGTAAATTCAATTTAATTTATTTTTCCGCGGACGGGAATCAAATCTACACTTGTTAGAATCGGTCAATGATGGAGAAAGAAGAATTTTAAGAACTTTTATTTTTAATGATTCTAAATCAAATTTATAAATACAAGAAGAAAAAACAACCGCCTCGTCCGGATTTGAAACCGGGACCTTCCGCTTGTAACTAGCCTACTAAGCCAAGTTTGCTTTGAGCTGGCATTATCCAGAAACGATGAAAGCGCACAAATAAATTGTAAATTCAATTTTATTTATTTTTCCCGCGGACGGGAATCGAACCTGCAATTGTTCGAATCGGTCAATGATGGAGAAAGAAGAATTTTAAGAACTTTTATTTTTAATGATTCTAAACCAAATTTATAAATAAAAGAAGAAAACACAACCGCCTCGTCCGGGATTTGAAACCGGACCTTCCGCTTGCCGGGCGACTGCTCTTACCACTGAACTAACCAGACAGATGATTTTCTTTCTTGCATTTATCAAATTTGTAACTAGCCTACTAAGCCACGTTTGCTTTCAGCTGGCATTAACCAGTAACGATGAAAGCGCACAAAGAAATTGTAAGTTCAATTTTATTTATTTTTCCCGCAGACGGGAATCGAACCTGCACTTGTTAGAATCGGTCAATGATGGAGAAAGAAGAATTTTAAGAACTTTTATTTTTAATGATTCTAAACCAAATTTATAAACACAAGAAGAAAAAACAACCGCCTCGTCCGGCATTTGAAATCGGGACCTTCCGCTTGTCGGGCGACTGCTCTTACCACTGAGCTAACGAGACAGATGATTTTCCTTATTGCATTTATCAAATTTGTAACTAGCCTACTAAGCCACGTTTGCTTTCAGCTAGCATTAACCAGTAACAACGAAAGCGCACAAATAAATTGTAAATTCAATTTTATTTATTTTTCCCGCGAAATGGAATCGAACCTACACTTGTTAGAATCGGTCAATGATGGAGAAAGAAGAATTTTAAGAACTTTTATTTTTAATGATTCTAAACCAAATTTATAAACACAAGAAGAAAAAACAACCACCTTCTCCGGGATTTGAAACCGGGACCTTCCGCTGGCCGGGCGACGGGTCTTACCACTGAACTAACGAGATAGATGATTTTCTTTCTTGCATATATAAAATTTGTAACTAGCCTACTAAGCCACGTGTGCTTTCAGCTGGCATTAACCAGTAACGATGAAAGCGCACAAATAAATTGTAAATTCAATTTTATATATTTTTCCCCCGGACGGGAATCGAACCTACACTTGTTAGAATCGGTCAATGATGGAGAAAGAAAAATTTTAAGAACTTTTATTTTTAATGATTCTAAACGAAATTTATAAACACAAGAAGAAAAAACAACCGCCTTGTCCGGGATTTGAAACCGGACCTTCCGCTTGCCGGGCGACTGCTCTTACCACTGAACTAACGAGATAGATGATTTTCTTTCTTGCATTTATAAAATTTGTAAATAGCCTACTAAGCCACGTTTGCTTTCAGCTGGCATTAACCAGTAACGATGAAAGCGCACAAATAAATTGTAAATTCAATTTTATTTATTTTTCCCGCGGACGGGAATCGAACCTACACTTGTTAGAATCGGTCAATGATGGAGAAAGAAAAATTTTAAGAACTTTTATTTTTAATGATTCTAAAGCAAATTTATAAGTACAAGTAGAAAAAATAATTAACCGCCTTGTCCGGGATTTGAAACCGGGAGCTTCCGCTTGCCGGGCGACTGGTCTTACCACTGAACTAACGAGATAGATGATTTTCTTTCCTGCGTTTACAAAATTTGTAACTAGCCTACTAAACCACGTTTGCTTTCAGCTGGCATTAACCAGTAACGATGAAAGCGCACAAATAAATTGTAAATTCAATTTTATTTATTTTTCCCGCGGAAGGGAATCAAACTTACATTTGTTAGAATCGGTCAATGATGGAGAAAGAAAAATTTTAAGAACTTTTATTTTTAATGATTTTAAAGCAAATTTATAAGTACGAGTAGAAAAAATAACTATCCGCCTTGTCCGGGATTTGAAACCGGGAGCTTCCGCTTGCCGAGCGACTGCTCTTAGCACTGAGCTAACGAGACAGACGATTTTCCTTATTGCATTTATCAAATTTGTAACTAGCCTACTAAGCCACGTTTGCTTTCAGCTGGCATTAACCAGTAACGACGAAAGCGCACAAATAAATTGTAAATTCAATTTTATTTATTTTTCCCGCGGACGGGAATCGAACCTACACTTGTTAGAATCGGTCAATGATGGCGAAAGAAGAATTTTAAGAACTTTTATTTTTAATGATTCTAAATCAAATTTATAAATACAAGAAGAAAAAACAACTGCCTCGTCCGGGATTTGAAACCGGGACCTTCCGCTTGCCGGGCGACTGCTCTTACCACTGAACTAACGAGATAGATGATTTTCTTTCTTGCATTTATAAAATTTGTAACTAGCCTACTAAGCCACGTTTGCTTTCAGTTGGCATTAACCAGTTACGATGAAAGCGCACAAATAAATTGTAATATCAATTTTATTTATTTTTCCCGCGTACGGGAATCGAACCTACACTTGTTGGAATCGGTCAATGATGGAGAAAGAAAAATTTTAGGATCTTTTATTTTTAATGATTCTAAATCAAATTTATAAATACAAGAAGAAAACACAACCGCCTCGTCCGGGATTTGAAACCGGACCTTCCGGTTGCCGGGCGACTGCTCTTACCACTTAGCTAACGAGACAGATGATTTTCCTTCTTGCATTTATCAAATTTGTAACTAGGCTAGTAAGCCACGTTTGATTTCTGCTGGCATTAACCGGTAACGATGAAAGCGCACAAATAAATTGTAAATTCAATTTTATTTATTTTTCCCGCGGACGGGAATCGAACCTACACTTGTTAGAATCGGTCAATGATGGAGAAAGAAGATTTTTAAGAACTTTTATTTTTAATGATTCTAAATCAAATTTATAAATACAAGAAGAAAAAACAACCGCCTCATACGGGATTTGAAACCGGGACCTTCCGCTTGTAACTAGCCTACTAAGCCACGTTTGCTTTCAGCTGGCATTATCCAGAAACGATGAAAGCGCACAAATAAATTGTAAATTCAATTTTATTTATTTTTCCCGCGGACGGGAATCGAACCTACACTTGTTAGAATCGGTCAATGATGGAGAAAGAAGAATTTTAAGAACTTTTATTTTTAATGATTCTAAACCAAATTTATAAATACAAGAAGAAAAAACAACCGCTTCGTTCGGGATTTGAAATCAGGACCTTCCGCTTGCCGGGCGACTGCTCTTACCACTGAGCTAACGAGACAGATGATTTTCCTTATTGCATTTATCAAATTTGTAACTAGCCTACTAAGCCACGTTTGCTTTCAGCTGGCATTAACCAGTAACGATGAAAGCTCACAAATAAATTGTAAATTCAATTTTATTTATTTTTCCCGCGGACGGGAATCGAACCTACACTTGTTAGAATCGGTCAATGATGGAGAAAGAAAAATTTTAAGAACTTTTATTTTTAATGAATCTAAAGCAAATTTATAAGTACAAGTAGAAAAAATAACTAACCGCCTTGTCTGGGTTTTGAAACCGGGACCTTCCGCTTGCCGGGCGACTGTTTTTACCACTGAGCTAACAAGACAGATGATTTTCCTTATTGCATTTATCAAATTTGTAACTAGCCTACTAAGCCACGTTTGCTTTCAGCTGGCATTAACCAGTAACGATGAAAGCGCACAAATAAATTATAAATTCAATTTTATTTATTTTTCCCGCGGACGGGAATCGAACCTACACTTGTTAGAATCGGTCAATGATGGAGAAAGAAGAATTTTAAGAACTTTTATTTTTAATGATTCTAAATCAAATTTATAAATACAAGAAGAAAAAACAACTGCCTCGTGCGGGGTTTGAAACCGGGACCTTCCGCTTGCCGGGCGACCGCTCTTACCACTGAGCTAACGAGACAGATGATTTTCCTTCTTGCATTTATCAAATTTGTAACTAGCCTACTAAGCCACGTTTGCTTTCAGCTGGCATTATCCAGAAACGATGAAAGCGCACAAATAAATTGTAAATTCAATTTTATTTATTTTTCCCGCGGACGGGAATCGAACCTACACTTGTTAGAATCGGTCAATGATGGAGAAAGAAGAATTTTAAGAACTTTTATTTTTAATGATTCTAAACCAAATTTATAAATACAACAAGAAAAAACAACCGCTTCGTCCGGGATTTGAAATCAGGACCTTCCGCTTGCCGGGCGACTGCTCTTACCACTGAGCTAACGAGACAGATGATTTTCCTTATTGCATTTATCAAATTTGTAACTAGCCTACTAAGCCACGTTTGCTTTCAGCTGGCATTAACTAGTAACGATGAAAGCGCACAAATAAATTGTAAATTCAATTTTATTTATTTTTCCCGCGGACGGGAATCGAACCTACACTTGTTAGAATCGGTCAATGATGAAGAAGAAAGAAAATTTTTAGGAAGTTTTATTTTTAATGATTCTAAAGCAAATTTATAAATACAAGTAGAAAAAACAACCGCCTTGTCCGGGTTTTGAAACAGGGATCTTCCGCTTGCCGGGCGACTGCTCTTACCACTGAGCTAACGAGATAGATGATTTTCTTTCTTGCATTTATCAAATTTGTAACTAGCCTAGTAAGCCACGTTTGCTTTCTTCTGGCATTAACCAGTAAAGATGAAAGCGCACAAATAAATTGTAAATTCAATTTTATTTATTTTTCCCGCAGACGGGAAAAGAACCTACACTTGTTAGAATCGGTCAATGATGGAGAAAGAAGAATTTTAAGAACTTTTATTTTTAATGATTCTAAATCAAATTTATAAATACAAGAAAGAAAAACAACCGCCTCGTCCGGGATTTGAAACCGGGACCTTCCGTTTGTAACTAGCCTACTAAGCCACGATTGCTTTCAGCTGGCATTATCCAGAAACGATGAAAGCGCACAAATAAATTGTAAATTCACTTTTATTTATTTTTCCCGCGGACGGGAATCGAACCTGCAATTGTTAGAATCGATCAATGATGGAGAAAGAAGAATTTTAAGAACTTTTATTTTTAATGATTCTAAACAAAATTTATAAATACAAGAAGAAAAAACAGCCGCCTCGTCCGGGATTTGAAATCGGGACCTTCCGCTTGCCGGGCGACTGCTCTTACCACTGAGCTAACGAGACAGATGATTTTCCTTATTGCATTTATCAAATTTGTAACTAGCCTACTAAGCCACGTTTGCTTTCAGCTGGCATTAACCAGTAACGATGAAAGCGCACAAATAAATTGTAAATTCAATTTTATTTATTTTTCCCGCGGACGGGAATCGAACCTACACTTGTTAGAATCGGTCAATGATGGAGAAAGAAGATTTTTAAGAACTTTTATTTTTAATGATTCTAAATCAAATTTATAAATACAAGAAGAAAAAAGAACCGCCTCATACGGGATTTGAAACCGGGACCTTCCGCTTGTAACTAGCCTACTAAGCCACGTTTGCTTTCAGCTGGCATTATCCAGAAACGATGAAAGCGCACAAATAAATTGTAAATTCAATTTTATTTATTTTTCCCGGGGACGGGAATCGAACCTACACTTGTTAGAATCGGTCAATGATGGAGAAAGAAGAATTTTAAGAACTTTTATTTTTAATGATTCTAAACCAAATTTATAAATACAAGAAGAAAAAACAACCGCTTCGTCCGGGATTTGAAATCAGGACCTTCCGCTTGCCGGGCGACTGCTCTTACCACTGAGCTAACGAGACAGATGATTTTCCTTATTGCATTTATCAAATTTGTAACTAGCCTACTAAGCCACGTTTGCTTTCAGCTGGCATTAACCAGTAACGATGAAAGCGCACAAATAAATTGTAAATTCAATTTTATTTATTTTTCCCGCGGACGGGAATCGAACCTACACTTGTTAGAATCGGTCAATGATGAAGAAGAAAGAAAATTTTTAGGAAGTTTTATTTTTAATGATTCTAAAGCAAATTTATAAATACAAGTAGAAAAAACAACCGCCTTGTCCGGGTTTTGAAACAGGGATCTTCCGCTTGCCGGGCGACTGCTCTTACCACTGAGCTAACGAGATAGATGATTTTCTTTCTTGCATTTATCAAATTTGTAACTAGCCTAGTAAGCCACGTTTGCTTTCTTCTGGCATTAACCAGTAAAGATGAAAGCGCACAAATAAATTGTAAATTCAATTTTATTTATTTTTCCCGTAGACGGGAAAAGAACCTACACTTGTTAGAATCGGTCAATGATGGAGAAAGAAGAATTTTAAGAACTTTTATTTTTAATGATTCTAAATCAAATTTATAAATACAAGAAAGAAAAACAACCGCCTCGTCCGGGATTTGAAACCGGGACCTTCCGTTTGTAACTAGCCTACTAAGCCAAGTTTGCTTTCAGCTGGCATTATCCAGAAACGATGAAAGCGCACAAATAAATTGTAAATTCACTTTTATTTATTTTTCCCGCGGACGGGAATCGAAACTGCAATTGTTAGAATCGGTCAATGATGGAGAAAGAAGAATTTTAAGAACTTTTATTTTTAATGATTCTAAACAAAATTTATAAATACAAGAAGAAAAAACAACCGCCTCGTCCGGGATTTGAAATCGGGACCTTCCGCTTGCCGGGCGACTGCTCTTACCACTGAGCTAACGAGACAGATGATTTTCCTTATTGCATTTATCAAATTTGTAACTAGCCTACTAAGCCACGTTTGCTTTCAGCTGGCATTAACCAGTAACGATGAAAGCGCACAAATAAATAGTAAATTCAATTTTATTTATTTTTCCCGCGGACGGGGAAACGAACCTACACTTGTTAGAATCGGTCAATGATGGAGAAAGAAGAATTTTAAGAACTTTTATTTTTAATGATTCTAAACCAAATTTGTAAACACAAGAAGAAAAAACAACAGCCTTGTCCGGGATTTGAAACCGGGACCTTCCGCTTGCCGGGCGACTGCTCTTGCCACTGAACTAACGAGATAGATGATTTTCTTTCTTGCATTTATAAAATTTGTAACTAGCCTACTAAGCCACGTTTGCTTTCAGCTGGCATTAACCAGTAACGATGAAAGCGCACAAATAAATTGTAAATTCAATTTTATTTATTTTTCCCGCGGACGGGAATCGAACCTACACTTGTTAGAATCGGTCAATGATGGAGAAAGAAGATTTTTAAGAACTTTTATTTTTAATGATTCTAAATCAAATTTATAAATACAAGAAGAAAAAACAACCGCCTCATACGGGATTTGAAACCGGGACCTTCCGCTTGTAACTAGCCTACTAAGCCGCGTTTGCTTTCAGCTGGCATTATCCAGAAACGATGAAAGCGCACAAATAAATTGTAAATTCAATTTTATTTATTTTTCCCGCGGACGGGAATCGAACCTACACTTGTTAGAATCGGTCAATGATGGAGAAAGAAAAATTTTAAGAACTTTTATTTTTAATGATTCTAAAGCAAATTTATAAGTACAAGTAGAAAAAATAACTAACCGCCTTGTCCGGGATTTGAAACCGGGACCTTCCGCTTGCCGGGCGACTGCTTTAACCACTGAGCTAACGAGACAGATGATTTTCCTTATTGCATTATTCAAATTTGTAACTAGCCTACTAAGCCACGTTTGCTTTCAGCTGGCATTAACCAGTAACGATGAAAGCGCACAAATAAATTATAAATTCAATTTTATTTATTTTTCCCGCGGACGGGAATCGAACCTACACTTGTTAGAATCGGTCAATGATGGAGAAAGAAGAATTTTAAGAACTTTTATTTTTAATGATTCTAAATCAAATTTATAAATACAAGAAGAAAAAACATCTGCCTCGTGCGTGGTTTGAAACCGGGTCCTTCCGCTTGCCGGGCGACCACTCTTACCACTGAGCTAGCGAGACAGATGATTTTCCTTCTTGCATTTACCAGTAACGATGAAAGCGCACAAATAAATTGTAAATTCAATTTTATTTATTTTTCCCGCGGACGGAATCGAAACTACACTTGTTAGAATCGGTCAATGATGGAGAAAGAAGAACTTTAAGAACTTTTATTTTTAATGATTCTAAATCAAATTTTTAAATACAAGAAGAAAACACAACCGCCTCGTCCGGGATTTGAAACGGGACCTTCCAGTTGCCGGGCGACTGCTCTTACCACTGAGCTAACGAGACAAATGATTTGGCTTCTTGCATTTATCAAATTTGTAACTAGCCCACTGAGCCACGTTTGCTTTCAGCTGGCATTAACTAGTAACGATGAAAGCGCACAAATAAATTGTAAATTCAATTTTATTTATTTTTCCCGCGGACGGGAATCGAACCTACACTTGTTAGAATCGGTCAATGATGAAGAAGAAAGAAAATTTTTAGGAAGTTTTATTTTTAATGATTCTAAAGCAAATTTATAAATACAAGTAGAAAAAACAACCGCCTTGTCCGGGTTTTGAAACAGGGATCTTCCGCTTGCCGGGCGACGGCTCTTACCACTGAACTAACGAGATAGATGATTTTCTTTCTTGCATTTATAAAATTTGTAACTAGCCTACTAAGCCACGTTTGCTTTCAGCTGCATTAACCAGTAACGATGAAAGCGCACAAATAAATTGTAAATTCAATTTTATTTATTTTTCCCGCGGACGGGAATCGAACCTACACATGTTGGAATCGGTCAATGATGGAGAAAGAAAAATTTTAGGAACTTTTATTTTTAATGATTCTAAAGCAAATTTATAAGTACAAGTAGAAAAAATAACCGCTTCGTCCGGGATTTGAAATCGGGACCTTCCGCTTGTAACTAGCCTACTAAGCCACGTTTGCTTTCAGCTGGCATTATCCAGAAACGATGAAAGCGCACAAATAAATTGTAAATTCACTTTTATTTATTTTTCCCGCGGACGGGAATCGAACCTGCAATTGTTAGAATCGGTCAATGATGGAGAAAGAAGAATTTTAAGAACTTTTATTTTTAATGATTCTAAACAAAATTTATAAATACAAGAAGAAAAGAAACCGCCTCGTCCGGGATTTGAAATCGGGACCTTCCGCTTGCCGGGCGACTGCTCTTACCACTGAGCTAACGAGACAGATGATTTTCCTTATTGCATTTATCAAATTTGTAACTAGCCTACTAAGCCACGTTTGCTTTCAGCTGGCATTAACCAGTAACGATGAAAGCGCACAAATAAATAGTAAATTCAATTTTATTTATTTTTCCCGCGGACGGGAAACGAACCTACACTTGTTAGAATCGGTCAATGATGGAGAAAGAAGAATTTTAAGAACTTTTATTTTTAATAATTCTAAACCAAATTTATAAACACAAGAAGAAAAAACAACAGCCTTGTCCGGGATTTGAAACCGGGACCTTCCGCTTGCCGGGCGACTGCTCTTGCCACTGAACTAACGAGATAGATGATTTTCTTTCTTGCATTTATAAAATTTGTAACTAGCCTACTAAGCCACGTTTGCTTTCAGCTGGCATTAACCAGTAACGATGAAAGCGCACAAATAAATTGTAAATTCAATTTTATTTATTTTTCCCGCGGACGGGAATCGAACCTACACATGTTGGAATCGGTCAATGATGGAGAAAGAAAAATTTTAGGAACTTTTATTTTTAATGATTCTAAAGCAAATTTATAAGTACAAGTAGAAAAAATAACCGCTTCCGTCCGGGATTTGAAATCGGGACCTTCCGCTTGCCGGGCGACTGCTCCTACCACTGAGCTAACGAGACAGATGATTTTCCTTCTTGCATTTATCAAATTTTTAACTAGCCTACTAAGCCACGTTTGCTTTCAGCTGGCATTAACCGGTAACGATGAAAGCGCACAAATAAATTGTAAATTCAATTTTATTTATTTTTCCCGCGGACGGGAATCGAACCTACACTTGTTAGAATCGGTCAATGATGGAGAAGGAAGAATTTTAAGAACTTTTATTTTTAATGATTCTAAATCAATTTTATAAATACAAGAAGAAAAAACAACCGCCTCGTCCGGGATTTGAAACCGGGACCTTCCGCTTGTAACTAGCCTACTAAGCCACGTTTGCTTTCTGCTGGCATTAACCAGTAACGATGAAAGCGCACAAATAAATTGTAAATTCAATTTTATTTATTTTTCCCGCGGACGGGAATCGAACCTACACTTGTTAGAATCGGTCAATGATGGAGAAAGAAGAATTTTAACAACTTTTATTTTTAATGATTCTAAATCAAATTTATAAATACAAGAAGAAAAAACAACCGCCTCGTCCTGGATTTGAAACCGGGACCTTCCGCTTGTAACTAGCTTACTAAGCCACGTTTGCTTTCAGCTGGCATTATCCAGAAACGATGAAAGCGCACAAATAAATTGTAAATTCAATTTTATTTATTTTTCCCGCGGACGGGAATCGAACCTACACTTGTTAGAATCGGTCAATGATGGAGAAAGAAGAATTTTAAGAACTTTTATTTTTAATGATTCTAAACCAAATTTATAAATACAAGAAAAAAAAACAACCGCTTCCGTCCGGGATTTGAAATCGGGACCTTCCGCTTGCCGGGCGACTGCTCTTAACACTGAGCTAACGAGACAGATGATTTTCCTTATTGCATTTATCAAATTTGTAACTAGCCTACTAAGCCACGTTTGCTTTCAGCTGGCATTAACCAGTAACGATGAAAGCGCACAAATAAATTGTAAATTCAATTTTATTTATTTTTCCCGCGGACGGGAATCGAACCTGCACTTGTTAGAATCGGTCAATGATGGAGAAAGAAAAATTTTAAGAACTTTTATTTTTAATGATTCTAAAGCAAATTTATAAGTACAAGTAGAAAAAATAACCGCCTTGTCCGGGATTTGAAACGGGAGCTTCCGCTTGCCGAGCGACTGCTCTTACCACTGAGCTAACGAGACAGATGATTTTCCTTATTGCATTTATCAAATTTGTAACTAGCCTACTAAGCCACGTTTGCTTTCAGCTGGCATTAACCAGTAACGATGAAAGCGCACAAATAAATTGTAAATTCAATTTTATTTATTTTTCCCGCGGACGGGAATCGAACCTACACTTGTTAGAATCGGTCAATGATGAAGAAAGAAGAATTCTAAGAACTTTTATTTTTAATGTTTCTAAATCAAATTTAAAAATACAAGAAGAAAAACAACTGCCTCGTCCGGGATTTGAAACCGGGACCTTCCGCATGCCGGGCGACTTCTCTTACCACTAAGCTAACGAGGCAGATGATTTTCCTTCTTGCATTTATCAAATTTGTAACTAGCCTACTAAGCCACGTTTGCTTTCAGCTGGCATTAACCAGTAACGATGAAAGCGCACAAATAAATTGTAAATTCAATTTTATTTATTTTTCCCGCGGACGGGAATCGAACCTACACTTGTTAGAATCGGTCAATGATGGAGAAAGAAGAATTTTAAGAACTTTTATTTTTAATGATTCTAAATCAAATTTATAAATACAAGAAGAAAAAAGAACCGCCTCGTCCGAGATTTGAAATCGTGACTTTCCCCTTGGCGTGTGACTACTCTTTCTTGCGAGCTAACGAAACAGATGATTTGGCTTCTTGCATTTATCAAATTTGTAACTAGCCTACTGAGCCACGTTTGCTTTCAGCTAGCATTAACTAGTAACGATGAAAGCGCACAAATAAATTGTAAATTCAATTTTATTTATTTTTCCCGCGGACGGGAATCGAACCTACACTTGTTAGAATCGGTCAATGATGGAGAAAGAAGAATTTTAAGAACTTTTATTTTTAATGATTCTAAATCAAATTTATAAATACAAGAAGAAAAAACAACTGCCTCGTCCGGGATCCGGGACCTTCGGCTTGCCGGGCGACTGCTCTTAAAACTAAGCTAACGAGACAGATGATTTTCCTTCTTGCATTTATCAAATTTGTAACTAGCCTACTAAGCCACGTTTGCTTTCAGCTGGCATTAACCAGTAACGATGAAAGCGCCCAAATAAATTGTAAATTCAATTTTATTTATTTTTCCCGCGGACGGGAATCGAACCTACACTTGTTAGAATCGGTCAATGATGGAGAAAGGAGAATTTAAGAACTTTTATTTTTAATGATTCTAAACAAAATTTATAAATACAAGAAGAAAAAACAACCGCCTCGTCCGGGATTTGAAATCGGGACCTTCCGCTTGCCGGGCGACTGCTCTTACCACTGATCTAACGAGACAGATGATTTTCCTTTTGCATTTATCAAATTTGTAACTAGCCTACTGAGCCACGTTTGCTTTCAGCTGGCATTAACCAGTAACTTTGAAAGCGCACAAATAAATTATAAATTCAATTTTATTAATTTTCCGCGGACGGGAATCGAACCTACACTTGTTAGAATCGGTCAATGATGGAGAATGAAGAATTTTAAGAACTTTTATTTTTAATGATTCTAAATCAAATTTATAAATACAAGAACAAAAAACAACCGCCTCGTCCGGGATTTGAAACCGGGACCTTCCGCTTGTAACTAGCCTACTAAGCCACGTTTGCTTTCAGCTGGCATTATCCAGAAACGATGAAAGCGCACAAATAAATTGTAAATTCAATTTTATTTATTTTCCCGCGGACGGGAATCGAACCTGCACTTGTTAGAATCGGTCAATGATGAAGAAAGAAGAATTTTAAGAACTTTTATTTTTAATGATTCTAAACCAAATTTATAAATACAGGAAGAAAAAAAGAACCGCCTCGTCCGGGATTTGAAATCGGGACCTTCCGCTTGCCGGGTGACTGCTCTTACCACTGAGCTAACGAGACAGTTGATTTTCCTTCTTGCATTTATCAAATTTGTAACTAGCCTACTGAGCCACGTTTGCTTTCAGCTGGCATTAACCAGTAACTTTGAAAGCTCACAAAGAAATCGTGAATTCAATTTTATTTATTTTTCCCGCGGACGGGAATCGAACCTACACTTGTTAGAATCGGTCAATGATGGAGAAGGAAGAATTTTAAGATCTTTTATTTTTAATGATTCTAAATCAAATTTATAAATACAAGAACAAAAAACAACCGCCTCGTCCGGGATTTGAAACCGGGACCTTCCCCTTGGCGGGTGACTGCTCTTACCTGTGAGCTAACGAGACAGATGATTTGGCTTCTTGCATTTATCAAATTTTTAACTAGCCTAGTAAGCCACGTTTGCTTTCTGCTGGCATTAACCAGTAACGATGAAAGCGCACAAATAAATTGTAAATTCAACTTTATTTATTTTTCCCGCGGACTGGAATCGAACCTACACTTGTTAGAATCGGTCAATGATGGAGAAAGAAAAATTTTAAGAACTATTATTTTGAATGATTCTAAATAAAATTTATAAATACAAGAAGAAAACACAACCGCCTCGTCCGGGATTTGAAACCGGGACCTTCCGCTTGCCGGGCGACTGCTCTTACCACTGAGCTAACGAGATAGATGATTTTCTTTCTTGCATTTATCAAATTTGTAACTAGCCTACTAAGCCACGTTTGCTTTCAGCTGGCATTATCCAGAAACGATGAAAGTGCACAAATAAATTGTAAATTCAATTTTATTTATTTTTCCCGCGGACGGGAATCGAACCTGCACTTGTTAGAATCGGTCAAAGATGGAGAAAGAAGAATTTTAAGAACTTTTATTTTTAATGATTCTAAATCAATTTTATAAATACAAGAAGAAAAAACAACCGCCTCGTCCGGATTTGAAACCGGGACCTTCCGCTTGTAACTAGCCTACTAAGCCACGTTTGCTTTCAGCTGGCATTATCCAGAAACGATGAAAGCGCACAAATAAATTGTAAATTCAATTTTATTTATTTTTCCCGCGGACGGGAATCGAACCTGCACTTGTTAGAATCGGTCAATGATGAAGAAAGAAGAATTTTAAGAACTTTTATTTTTAATGATTCTAAACCAAATTTATAAATACAGGAAGAAAAAAACAACCGCCTCGTCCGGGATTTGAAATCGGGACCTTCCGCTTGCCGGGTGACTGCTCTTACCACTGAGCTAACGAGACAGCTGATTTTCCTTCTTGCATTTATCAAATTTGTAACTAGCCTACTGAGCCACGTTTGCTTTCAGCTGGCATTAACCAGTAACTTTGAAAGCTCACAAATAAATCGTGAATTCAATTTTATTTATTTTTCCCGCGGACGGGAATCGAACCTACACTTGTTAGAATCGGTCAATGATGGAGAAAGAAAAATTTTAAGAACTTTTATTTTGAATGATTCTAAATAAAATTTATAAATACAAGAAGAAAATACAACCGCCTCGTCCGGGATTTGAAACCGGGACCTTCCGCTTGCCGGGCGACTGCTCTTACCACTGAACTAACGAGATAGATGATTTTCTTTCTTGCATTTATCAAATGTGTAACTAGCCTACTAAGCCACGTTTGCTTTCAGCTGGCATTATCCAGAAACGATGAAAGTGCACAAATAAATTGTAAATTCAATTTTATTTATTTTTCCCGCGGACGGGAATCGAACCTGCACTTATTAGAATCGGTCAATGATGGAGAAAGAAGAATTTTAAGAACTTTTATTTTTAATGATTCTAAATCAAATTTATAAATACAAGAAGAAAAAACAACTGCCTCGTCCGGGGTTTGAAACCGGGACCTTCCGCTTGCCGGGCGACTGCTGTTACCACTAAGCTAACGAGACAGATGATTTTCCTTATTGCATTTATCAAATTTGAAACTAGCCTACTAAGCCACGTTTGCTTTCAGCTGGCATTAACCAGTAACGATGAAATCGCACAAATAAATTGTAAATTCAATTTTATTTATTTTTCCCGCGGACGGGAATCGAACCTACACTTGTTAGAATCGGTCAATGATGGAGAAAGAAGAATTTTAAGAACTTTTATTTTTAATGATTCTAAATCAAATTTATAAATACAAGAAGAAAAAACAACCGCCTCGTCCGGGATTTGAAATCGGGACCTTCCCCTTGGCGGGTGACTGATCTTACCTGTGAGCTAACGAGACAGATGATTTGGCTTCTTGCATTTGTCAAATTTGTAACTAGCCTAGTAAGCCACGTTTGCTTTCTGCTGGCATTAACCAGTAAAGATGAAAGCGCACAAATAAATTGCAAATTCAATTTTATTTATTTTTCCCGCAGACGGAAAAAGAACCTACACTTGTTAGAATCGGTCAATGATGGAGAAAGAAGAATTTTAAGAACTTTTATTTTTAATGATTCTAAATCAATTTTATAAATACAAGAAGAAAAAACAACCGCCTCGTCCGAAATTTGAAACCGGGACCTTCCGCTTGTAACTAGCCTACTAAGCGACGTTTGCTTTCAGCTGGCATTATCCAGAAACGATGAAAGCGCACAAATAAATTGTAAGTTCAATTTTATTTATTTTTCCCGCGGACGGGAATCGAACCTGCACTTGTTAGAATCGGTCAATGATGGTGAATGAAGAATTTTAAGAACTTTTATTTTTAATGATTCTAAATCAAATTTATAAATACAAGAAGAAAAAACAACCGCCTCGTCCGGGATTTGAAACCGGGACCTTCCGTTTGCCAGGCGACTGGCTCTTACCACTGAGCTAACGAGACAGATGATTTTCCTTCTTGCATTTATAAAATTTGTAACTAGCCTACTGAGCCACGTTTGCTTTCAGCTGGCATTAAACAGTAACTTTGAAAGCTCAAAAATAAATCGTAAATTCAATTTTATTTATTTTTACCGCGGACGGGAATCGAACCTACACTTGTTAGAATCGGTCAATGATGGAGAAGGAAGAATTTTAAGAACTTTTATTTTTAATGATTCTAAATCAATTTTATAAATACAAGAAGAAAAAACAACCGCCTCCTCCGGGATTTGAAACCGGGACCTTCCGCTTGTAACTAGCCTACTAAGCCACGTTTGCTTTCAGCTGGCATTATCCAGAAACGATGAAAGCGCACAAATAAGTTGTAAATTCAATTTTATTTATTTTTCCCGCGGACGGGAATCGAACCTGCACTTGTTAGAAACGGTCAATGATGGAGAAGGAAGAATTTTAAGAACTTTTATTTTTAATGATTCTAAATCAAATTTATAAATACAAGAAGAAAAGACAACCGCCTCGTCCGGGATTTGAAACCGGGACCTTCCGCTTGCCAGGCGACTGGCTCTTTCCACTGAGCTAAGAGACAGATGATTTTCCTCCTTGCATTTATCAAATTTGTAACTAGCCTACTAAGCCACGTTAGCTTTCAGCTGGCATTAACCAGTAACGATGAAAACGCACAAATAAATTGTAAATTCAATTTTATTTATTTTTCCCGCGGACGGGAATCGAACCTACAATTGTTAGAATCGGTCAATGATGGAGAAAGAAAAATTTTAGGAACTTTTATTTTTAATGATTCTAAAGCAAATTTATAAATACAAGTAGAAAAAACAACCGCCTTGTCCGGGATTTGAAATCGGGACCTTCCGCTTGCCGGGCGACTGCTCTTACCACTGAGCTAACGCGACAGATGATTTTCCTTCTTGCATTTATCTAATTTGTAACTAGCCTACTGAGCCACGTTTGCTTTCAGCTGGCATTAACCAGTAACATTGAAAGCTCACATATAAATTGTAAATTCAATTTTATTTATTTTTCCCGCGGACGGGAATCGAACCTACACTTGTTAGAATCGGTCAATGATGGAGAAGGAAGAATTTTAAGAACTTTTATTTTAAATGATTCTAAATCAAATTTATAAATACAAGAAGATAAAACAACCGCCTCGTTCGTGATTTGAAACAGGGACCTTCCGCTTGCCGGGCGACTGCTCTTACCACTGAGCTAACGAGACAAATGATTTTCTTTCTTGCCTTTATCAATTTTGTAACTAGCCTACTAAGCCACGTTTGCTTTCAGCTGGCATTAACCAGTAACGATGAAAGCGCACAAATAAATTGTAAATTCAATTTTATTTATTTTTCCCGCGGACGGGAATCGAACCTACACTTATTAGAATCGGTTAATGATGGAGAAAGAAGAATTTTAAGAACTTTTATTTTTAATGATCCTAAATCAAATTTATGAATACAAGAAGAAAAAACAACCGCCTCGTCCGGGATTTGAAACCGGGACCTTCCGCTTGTAACTAGCCTACTAAGCCACGTTTGCTTTCAGTTGGAATTATCCAGATACGATGAACGCGCACAAATTAATTGTTAATTCAATTTTATTTATTTTTCTCGCGGACGGGAATCGAACCTACACTTGTTAGAATCGGTCAATGATGGAGAAAGAAGAATTTTAAGAACTTTTATTTTTAATGATTCTAAATCAAATTTATAAATAGAAGAAGAAAAAACAACTGCCTCGTCCGGGATTTGAAACCGGGACCTTCCGCTTGCCTGGCGACTGCTCTTACGACTAAGCTAACGAGACAGATGATTTTCCTTCTTGCATTTATCTAATTTGTAACTAGCCTACTAAGCCACGTTTGCTTTCAGCTGGCATTAACCAGTAACGATGAAAGTGCACAAATAAATTGTAAATTCAATTTTATTTATTTTTCCCGCGGACGGGAATCGAACCTACACTTGTTAGAATCGGTCAATGATGGAGAAGGAAGAATTTTAAGAACTTTTATTTTTAATGATTCTAAATCAAATTTATAAATACACGAAGAAAAAACAACCGCCTCGTCCGGGATTTGAAATCGGGACCTTCGCCTTGGCGGGTGACTGCTCTTACCTGTGAGCTAACGAGACAGATGATTTGGCTTCTTGCATTTATCAAATTTGTAACTAGCCTACTGAGCAACGTTTGCTTTCAGCTGGCATTAACCAGTAACGACGAAAGCGCACAAATAAATTGTAAATTCAATTTTATTTATTTTTCCCGCGGACGGGAATCGAACCTACACTTGTTAGAATCGGTCAATGATGGAGAAAGAAGAATTTTAAGAACTTTTATTTTTAATGATCCTAAATCAAATTTATGAATACAAAAAGAAAAATCAACCGCCTCGTCCGGGATTTGAAACCGGGACCTTCCGCTTGTAACTAGCCTACTAAGCCACGTTTGCTTTCAGTTGGAATTATCCAGATACGATGAACGCGCACAAATTAATTGTTAATTCAATTTTATTTATTTTTCTCGCGGACGGGAATCGAACCTACACTTGTTAGAATCGGTCAATGATGGAGAAAGAAGAATTTTAAGAACTTTTATTTTTAATGATTCTAAATCAATTTTATAAATACAAGAAGAAAAAACAACCGCCTCGTCCGGGACCTTCCGCTTGTAACTAGCCTACTAAGCCACGTTTGCTTTCAGCTGGCATTATCCAGAAACGATGAAAGCGCACAAATAAATTGTAAATTCAATTTTATTTATTTTTCCCGCGGACGGGAATCGAACCTGCACTTGTTAGAATCGGTCAATGATGGAGAATGAAGAATTTTAAGAAATTTTATTTTTAATGATTCTAAATCAAATTTATAAATACAAGAAGAAAAAACAACCGCCTCGTCCGGGATTTGAAATCGGGACCTTACGTTTGCCAGGCGACTAGGTCTTACCACTGAGCTAACGAGACAGATGATTTTCCTTCTTGCATTTATCAAATTAGTAACTAGCCTACTGAGCCACGTTTGCTTTCAGCTGGCATTAACCAGTAACTTTGAAAGCTCACAAATAAATCGTAAATTCAATTTTATTTATTTTTACCGCGGACGGGAATCGAACCTACACTTGTTAGAATCGGTCAATGATGGAGAAGGAAGAATTTTAAGAACTTTTATTTTTAATGATTCTAAATCAATTTTATATATACAAGAAGAAAAAACAACCGCCTCCTCCGGGATTTGAAACCGGGACCATCCGCTTGTAACTAGCCTACTAAGCCACGTTTGCTCTCAGCTGGCATTATCCAGAAACGATGAAAGCGCACAAATAAGTTGTAAATTCAATTTTATTTATTTTTCCCGGGGACGGGAATCGAACCTGCACTTGTTAGAATCGGTCAATGATGGAGAAAGAAGAATTTTAAGAACATTTATTTTTAATGATTCTAAACCAAATTTATAAATACAAGAAGAAAAAACAACCGCCTCGTCCGGGATTTGAAACCGGGACCTTCCGCTTGCCAGGCGACTGCTCTTACCACTGAGCTAACGCGACAGATGATTTTCCTTCTTGTATTTATCAAATTTGTAACTAGCCTACTGAGCCACGTTTGTTTCAGCTGGCACTAACCAGTAACATTGAAAGCTCGCAAATAAATCGTAAATTCAATTTGATTTATTTTTCCCGCGGACGGGAATCGAACCTACACTTGTTAGAATCGGTCAATGATGGAGAAGGAAGAATTTTAAGAACTTTTATTTTTAATGATTCTGAATCAAATTTATAAATACAAGAAGATAAAACAACCGCCTCGTCCGTGATTTGAAACAGGGACCTTCCGCTTGCCGGGCGACTGCTCTTACCTGTGAGCTAAATAGACAGATGATTTGGCTTCTTGCATTTATCAAATTTGTAACTAGCCTACTGAGCAACGTTTGCTTTCAGCTGGTATTAACCAGTAACGATGAAAGCGCACAAATAAATTGTAAATTCAATTTTATTTATTTTTCACGGGGACGGGAATCGAACCTACACTTGTTAGAATCGGTCAATGATGGAGAAAGAAAATTTTTAGGAACTTTTATTTTTAATGATTCTAAAGCAAATTTATAAATACAAGTAGAAAAAACAACCGCCTTGTCCGGGATTTGAAACCGGGACCTTCCGCTTGCCGGGCGACTGCTCTTACCACTGAGCTAACGCGACAGATGATTTTCCTTCTTGCATTTATCAAATTTGTAACTAGCCTACTGAGCCACGTTTGTTTCAGCTGGCACTAACCAGTAACATTGAAAGCTCGCAAATATATCGTAAATTCAATTTGATTTAGTTTTCCCGCGGACGGGAATCGAACCTACACTTGTTAGAATCGGTCAATGATGGAGAAAGAAGAATTTTAAGAACTTTTATTTTTAATGATCCTAAATCAAATTTATGAATACAAAAAGAAAAAACAACCGCCTCGTCCGGGATTTGAAACCGGGACCTTCCGCTTGTAACTAGCCTACTAAGCCACGTTTGCTTTCAGTTGGAATTATCCAGATACGATGAACGCGCACAAATTAATTGTTAATTCAATTTTATTTATTTTTCTCGCGGACGGGAATCGAAACTACACTTGTTAGAATCGGTCAATGATGGAGAAAGAAGAATTTTAAGAACTTTTATTTTTAAGGATTCTAAATCAAATTTATAAAAAGAAGAAGAAAAAATAACTGCCTCGTCCGGGATTTGAAACCGGGACCTTCCGCTTGCCTGGCGACTGCTCTTACGACTAAGCTAACGAGACAGATGATTTTCCTTCTTGCATTTATCAAATTTGTAACTAGCCTACTAGGCCACGTTTGCTTTCAGCTGGCATTAACCAGTAACGATGAAAGCGCACAAATAAATTGTAAATTCAATTTTATTTATTTTTCCCGCGGACGGGAATCGAACCTACACTTGTTAGAATCGGTCAATGATAGAGAAGGAAGAATTTTAAGAACTTTTATTTTTAATGATTCTAAATCAAATTTATAAATACACGAAGAAAAAACAACCGCCTCGTCCGGGATTTGAAATCGGGACCTTCCCCTTGGCGGGTGACTGCTCTTACCTGTGAGCTAACGAGACAGATGATTTGGCTTCTTGCATTTATCAAATTTGTAACTAGCCTACTGAGCAACGTTTGCTTTCAGCTGGCATTAACCAGTAACGATCAAAGCGCACAAATAAATTGTAAATTCAATTTTATTTGTTTTTCCCACAGACGGGAAAAGAACCTACACTTGTTAGAATCGGTCAATGATGGAGAAGGAAGAATTTTAAGAACTTTAATTTTAAATGATTCTAAATCAAATTTATAAATACAAGAAGATAAAACAACCGCCTCGTTCGTGATTTGAAACAGGGACCTTCCGCTTGCCGGGCGACTGCTCTTACCACTGAGCTAACGAGACAGATGATTTTCTTTCTTGCCTTTATCAATTTTGTAACTAGCCTACTAAGCCACGTTTGCTTTCAGCTGGCATTAACCAGTAACGATGAAAGCGTACAAATAAATTGTAAATTCAATTTTATTTATTTTTCCCGCGGACGGGAATCGAACCTACACTTATTAGAATCGGTCAATGATGGAGAAAGAAGAATTTTAAGAACTTTTATTTTTAATGATCCTAAATCAAATTTATGAATACAAGAAGAAAAAACAACCGCCTCGTCCGGGATTTGAAACCGGGACCTTCCGCTTGTAACTAGCCTACTGAGCAACGTTTGCTTTCAGCTGGCATTAACCAGTAACGATGAAAGCGCACAAATAAATTGTAAATTCAATTTTATTTATTTTTCACGGGGACGGGAATCGAACCTACACTTGTTAGAATCGGTCAATGATGGAGAAAGAAAAATTTTAGGAACTTTTATTTTTAATGATTCTAAAGCAAATTTATAAATACAAGTAGAAAAAACAACCGCCTTGTCCGGGATTTGAAATCGGGACCTTCCGCTTGCCGGGCGACTGCTCTTACCACTGAGCTAACGCGACAGATGATTTTCCTTCTTGCATTTATCAAATTTGTAACTAGCCTACTGAGCCACGTTTGCTTTCAGCTGGCATTAACCAGTAACATTGAAAGCTCACAAATAAATCGTAAATTCAATTTTATTTATTTTTCCCGCGGACGGGAATCGAACCTACACTTGTTAGAATCGGTCAATGATGGAGAAGGAAGAATTTTAAGAACTTTTATTTTAAATGATTCTAAATCAAATTTATAAATACAAGAAGATAAAACAACCGCCTCGTTCGTGATTTGAAACAGGGACCTTCCGCTTGCCGGGCGACTGCTCTTACCACTGAGCTAACGAGACAGATGATTTTCTTTCTTGCCTTTATCAATTTTGTAACTAGCCTACTAAGCCACGTTTGCTTTCAGCTGGCATTAACCAGTAACGATGAAAGCGCACAAATAAATTGTAAATTCAATTTTATCTATTTTTCCCGCGCACGGGAATCGAACCTACACTTATTAGAATCGGTCAATGATGGAGAAAGAAGAATTTTAAGAACTTTTATTTTTAATGATCCTAAATCAAATTTATGAATACAAAAAGAAAAAACAACCGCCTCGTCCGGGATTTGAAACCGGGACCTTCCGCTTGTAACTAGCCTACTAAGCCACGTTTGCTTTCAGTTGGAATTATCCAGATACGATGAACGCGCACAAATTAATTGTTAATTCAATTTTATTTATTTTTCTCGCGGACGGGAATCGAACCTACACTTGTTAGAATCGGTCAATGATGGAGAAAGAAGAATTTTAAGAACTTTTATTTTTAATGATTCTAAATCAAATTTATAAATAGAAGAAGAAAAACAACTGCCGTCCGGGATTTGAAACCGGGACCTTCCGATTGCCTGGCGACTGCTCTTACGACTAAGCTAACGAGACAGATGATTTTCCTTCTTGCATTTATCTAATTTGTAACTAGCCTACTAAGCCACGTTTGCTTTCAGCTGGCATTAACCAGTAACGATGAAAGTGCACAAATAAATTGTAAATTCAATTTTATTTATTTTTCCCGCGGACGGGAATCGAACCTACACTTGTTAGAATCGGTCAATGATGGAGAAGGAAGAATTTTAAGAACTTTTATTTTTAATGATTCTAAATCAAATTTATAAATACACGAAGAAAAAACAACCGCCTCGTCCGGGATTTGAAATCGGGACCTTCGCCTTGGCGGGTGACTGCTCTTACCTGTGAGCTAACGAGACAGATGATTTGGCTTCTTGCATTTATCAAATTTGTAACTAGCCTACTGAGCAACGTTTGCTTTCAGCTGGCATTAACCAGTAACGATGAAAGCGCACAAATAAATTGTAAATTCAATTTTATTTATTTTTCCCGCGGACGGGAATCGAACCTACACTTGTTAGAATCGGTCAATGATGGAGAAAAAAGAATTTTAAGAACTTTTATTTTTAATGATCCTAAATCAAATTTATGAATACAAAAAGAAAAAACAACCGCCTCGTCCGGGATTTGAAACCTGGACTTTCCGCTTGTAACTAGCCTACTAAGCCACGTTTGCTTTCAGTTGGAATTATCCAGATACGATGAACGCGCACAAATTAATTTGTTAATTCAATTTTATTTATTTTTCTCGCGGACGGGAATCGAACCTACACTTGTTAGAATCGGTCAATGATGGAGAAAGAAGAATTTTAAGAACTTTTATTTTTAATGATTCTAAATGAATTTTATAAATACAAGAAGAAAAAACAACCGCCTCGTCCGGGATTTGAAACCGGGACCTTCCGCTTGTAACTAGCCTACTAAGCCACGTTTGCTTTCAGCTGGCATTATCCAGAAACGATGAAAGCGCACAAATAAATTGTAAATTCAATTTTATTTATTTTTCCCGCGGACGGGAATCGAACCTGCACTTGTTAGAATCGGTCAATGATGGAGAATGAAGAATTTTAAGAACTTTTATTTTTAATGATTCTAAATCAAATTTATAAATACAAGAAGAAAAAACAACCGCCTCGTCCGGGATTTGAAACCGGGACCTTCCGTTTGCCAGGCGACTGGCTCTTACCACTGAGCTAACGAGACAGATGATTTTCCTTCTTGCATTTATCAAATTTGTAACTAGCCTACTGAGCCACGTTTGCCTTCAGCTGGCATTAACCAGTAACTTTGAAAGCTCACAAATAAATCGTAAATTCAATTTTATTTATTTTTACCGTGGACGGGAATCGAACCTACACTTGTTAGAATCGGTCAATGATGGAGAAGGAAGAATTTTAAGAACTTTTATTTTTAATGATTCTAAATCAATTTTATATATACAAGAAGAAAAAACAACCGCCTCCTCCGGGATTTGAAACCGGGACCTTCCGCTTGTAACTAGCCTACTAAGCCACGTTTGCTCTCAGCTGGCATTATCCAGAAAC